>JBAMBP010001110.1:0-69034 GCA_037044515.1 Phortica magna
TGTAAATGAGTGACACATGGCATTGGTTTTTCGGCGTTTCTGTGTACACATGCACACATACACAGACATAATTAAAAGTAGATACATTTGTATATATATATATGTATAAACGCCACACTTGCGTAGTTTGAAAGGTTTTATGATTGCAACGTGTGTCTGCATTTGCGAATGACACACACACACATACACACATTCATAAGGGGGCATAGACACACACTGTGCGTCAAAGTGCATCTAATAATGTTACGATAAACCGTTAGTCTTTTGTTTTTATTTTCTAGTTTTTTTTTCTTTTCCACCAGTGTCTGAGGAACGTGTACCCGCACATAATTGCGGGCGCAATGAATACAACAACAAGCTCATTTCAATATTAGAATCGAGTACGACGACGTGCGAAGTAACGAAATAAAGTGTCAACTTTTTCCAGCTGCGTTTGTGGGTTGGGGGAATGTAATTTTCATTAGTGTTGACCCTTAAGACCTTTGCGCACTCGGCTGGTTTTCTTCTTCCGTTTGAGCGGGCGCACGCTCATAAAACAACAATAGCAACAACAACGGCAATAATCAAAATACAACTGCATATGCAAGGAAATCGAATTTCCGCCTTTTGTTTCACATTTGATTTTCACACATTTACCATTGCTTGAGCTCGAGTCTGCAAGTGTGCATGTGCATGTGTGAGTGGCAATTTTTCAAAATTGAAATTTTTCTTTTTCATTAGAATTACTTTCAAGTCGTCGTCACTGCCATTATCATTGTCATCGCATCACAGATCATTCAATGCTGATAGTTTGCCTTGAGTTTTTGCTGGTCTGTGACTAATTTTCCAAATGGCATGCATTCGAGCTCTCCTCCCTAGCACACCAATCCGGCGCATATCAGTTTAGTTAGATCTAACAATGCTGCTGGGGGTGTGTTCCGCAAGCAAACAGGCGGCAAGGCAAGCAGTTATATAGGAAACATTTCGTTGTGCATTATTTAACTTATCGATTTTGTAGATTTCACTATTGAGACTTTGTGCTAAGCAAAGCATGTGCTTTTCGAAGGCTGACAAAAGTAAGTAATTTTTTAATGAGTTTTATTGTATCGTTGTAATATGCAAAAAGTTAGCGCTTGAATATTCAAGTAATCCACATAAATTTCTATTAATAATTCAAGCAAGTTTTAATATTACAATTCGTCGTACACAGAAGGTTAAGGCTTTGTTCACACACTAAACATGTTTAATGATGCCCAAAAAGCTCAAACACAATTCGCATCTGCTTACTCAATCATGCAAAACCATTTAACTGTCTTAAAACGACATGCCCATTTGCAACACATTTAAAACTCAATTCAAATTCATTAATTTTACTTTAACAAGTCAACAATTTGAGCAATTTTCATGCCAACCAACAGCAATCTCAACACCAACGACACAAAAATAAAAAAATAAAAAAATGAAAAAAGAAAACTAATCTTTACATGGGAAAAAGCACAACTGTGCCGACTGAACTGATTTGAACTTTCATGCTCATTGTCAAGGCCTGTAGAGCATACAGCAGGCATGGGCATAGCACATCACAAGCACATCCATTCAAAATACACAAAAATTTGACGATTGCCACTTACCACTTTCCATTTTGCCACAAATATCGATTTAATAAATCAAACTTGCTTATTTCGACAACGACATGCTGATTGACATGCCAGGAAGCAAAGGCGTGTAAGCCAAAACGTACAAGAAGTGAAATGAAAATGAATCAAATAAACGAAAATTGCTCAAAACGAGACAAAGACGTTTGAGGCAGTCTCAAACTTAATGTCTACTAACGACGACCCTTAAATCAAATTGAACGACAAACTTTTTTATTTTTTTGCTTGCATTTCATTCTTTTCTTTTGTTCTGTAAACAAATTTATGCAATAAGCAAATTGTTGACTTCTTGCAAATCAACCCTTGGAAGACGAAAACAAATGAACCAAAAAATGTCATGCATGTGTGACTACGTTCATTTTAAGAACATGTCGTTTTGGAAATTGATTAAAATTATAACTGCACAACTTGAAATGCGTTGCAACAAGGACTCATCAGCATTGCCTTCGTCGTCATCGTCATCAGCATCTTCATCATCATCATCATCATCAACTGCGTGTCGGTCGCAGAATTGACATAATATTTTCTCTAAGGATTAACAATGCACTCAAGTGCACGCATCTAGACATGCTCATATACACAGACACAGACACAGACACAGACACAGGCTCGTTCGTCAATTGCAGAAGTGCATTTGTCCTACCCCAAAAGCAACAAAAATGAAAGCAACTTGTCGAAATTGACTGTCTTTGATATGAATTGTGTCGCATTTCTATTGTATTTGTGCTTCAATGTTCAATGTACACTCTATTGACAAATTGCATGCGTATTCTTGTTTATTTATGTGATTTCAATGCTCAACAACGTCATTCAACGACGTCCATTGCATAATCAGCAAATATGGCGTTATTTTGTTAAATGGTCCTGTTGCCTAGGCACGAGTCAATTAGCAACAGAGTCAATATTTACTCATACATTTTGACTTATTTGCACACGTTGCGCTTGCGAGGGGACCTAATATTGTATACGGTTACCATTGTGCATGAAAGTTATAGGATAACATATTTTCTAGTAGTGCCGCAGCAGTGCTAAGTGTTGGTTGCAAAAGTTGGTGGTATTTAAGAGAGACAGAAACAGCGAGTTTTGCCCGGCGAGATAGAAAAATCACTGAAATAAACAGAAGGGCATATTATATTATCTGTGATGGCTTTAATAATATAAGACTTGACCTCGTGTTATCTTCGCTGTGATATATCACAGACTCAAGGCTATTTAAGAATACAGTTGCATGTTATCACAAATTTTAAATTCTTCAACACACCTTCACATCAATATTAACGCAATTACCCTTCATTTATATGCAACCTATCCCAACATATATTATCAAATATTTTTTTTCTTTCTCATATAGCATACAATAACATGACATTATCAATGATAAGTTCCTTAAAATCTCGATTGCCAACACAAAACGCCAGTCATTTAAAAGCGCACCAACCCATAACCAAAACTCAAACTACAAAATCCAAGAATAACAGACAAGACAAGCAAGACAACCTTAGAAGTAATATCAAGGCATGAGCATGATTGTTATCTAGCAACGATTTCCTTTGAATTAACTTGTGCGACAAAAATGGATAAGGAAGAACAACAAAAAAGGCAACCAAGTTGACAACCTGTTTCCATGTTTACTAATTAAAAGTAACTTTTCAAGCAGAAAACAGAAAGACGCTACAAGGCGACGCAACAAGGGCTGGGCAATTTAGAGAAATACGAGTGCGACATATGAATAAGTATGTATGTGTATGTAGATACTTACATATATCTAGTAGAAATCATTTGTCAATTTTAATAAGTTTAAAATCAAGATAATTTTAAAAGAAATAAAGAAGCATAGCAAAGTCAATTGAACTGAGTCGAGTTGAGTTGATTCGATTCGTGTTGAGTTGCATTGAAATTGTTGCCGAGTCAGTGGGCAATCCTTTTTCTCTTTCTATGAAGAACGTGTAGAAGAACTGACTACAATTACCGCTAATAAATCATTTTCACGAGTGTGGAGCAGTGACATATGATAGTGATAACATTCACTATATACATGTGTGTGTGTGTGTATAACTTAAGATGCAACATAAATCACAGCAACATGCAACATGAGCTGCATAGTTCATTGCACTCGCATGGCTCGCTACATTGCATTGAGCTGAGTTGAAGAGAACTGCGTTGAGTCGAGTCAAGTCGAGCCTGCAAGATTGTCTGCCAAGTCCAAAATGTAGCAGGTTGGTGATATTTTAGACAAAGACGACATCGACGACGACAACAAAGATGATGATGATGATGATGAAGCTCAAGGCTGAAGCTGTTGGGTCTGTTGAGTCTTGCTGGTTGACGATGACAACGGCAACGACGAAATTCTAAACGAACAATCACTAAGAAATTCTTTGAAAGGGCATTGACAACTTTTTATCAATTTTCTACGGGTTTTTTGTTTGTTTGTTTCCGCCTCATGTTCTGTTGCTCTTTTTTTTTTTTGTTTCTGTTTTTTTTTTCAAACAAATACTTTTGTTGTTTCTTCTGCAACGCTTACTGTAGCAAAAGGATAAGATGATTGGTGGCCGCGCCATGACAGTTCAACTTGGCTACTTTGCATTGAAAGGTCGTTCAAATTGCGATGCCTTTGGTGGTGGAGCAGCGCGCCAAGTCAAAGGGGTCACAAACTTGCATACGAAATTGCATTGGCATTTTCAATGGAGTTCAAAACAACTTGGCCTTTTGTAGGCAACATCGCAGGCTTAAATAAAAAACAAAAACAAAGCGATGCAACACTTGATCGCCAAAATGGTGAGACAAGTACAGCATTGTCTTTATACATCTATAAAGCGTCTTCTTGGCTTGTTTCCCTTTTAAAAGCAAACCAAAATAAAGAGTATCATTGTAGGCTCTTGCTGCTGCCTTGGCGGCTATGCTACTTTTGTATGCAAAAGTCAATTTGAATATTGTTGAACTGAGCTTGCTTTCGTTTGTTGTTTTTTGTGTTCTTTCGTTTTCTACTTTGGTTGCTTGGCAGATCATTTGAATGATGAAATGCAGCCAAGTTGAAAAGTGTCACTTGAGTTATGGTCGCATTGTATCGCTGTCTTCTCACACACACACATACATATATACATATATATGCACATACAAGCTTAGAAACACCACGCTCTTTATCGTATGCACAATTTTTCTTAACTTGGTCTTCTTCTCTTAACTTCTTTTGTTTCTTTGAAAACTTTGTTGATTTGTGTTTTTGTTTTTTAGCATGGTTTTGTTGTTGTTTTTCTCTTTGTTAGATGATTGTATGAGTATGTAAAGTGTTTTTGTTCGTTGCTGCGTCTTTTGTAGATTTATTATGGCCAAGTTAATGTATAGTTGCAACTTCGAACTTGTGACAGTTGTCCAAAAGCATGTAAAGGGCATGTGTGTATGTGTGTGTATGCGTCTTTGATAAAGTCAACTTTCTTTTGCATTTGTTACGGTTTTCTTGGAAATTTTGTATTCTTTTTATTTTTACAAAAATTCTTTTGAAGTTTGCAGGTTTTTTGGAAAGTGCACAGAGATTGATTGCTTACTTTAGTTGCTGTTTTTTGAAAAATTGGATTGATGAGCTGTCTGCATTTACAGTTAATTTGAAGAGGTATAATGATAATAACAATCAAGTGTCACATTTAAGGCACAAATGTGTTAGATAAACTAATCTTTTTTGGCAGGTGATAAGTTCTAAATGATAAAATAATTCGTGCTTGATGCTTGAAAATTCATCACTTTTCGTTTGCAACATAAAACAAATGAATTGAACTTGTTTAAAACAGTTCAGCAAAATATTTAATTCGATTACTCATTTCCAAAAATATTACTCAACTGTTCTGATGAAACTCAACTCACAGCATTTATTCGAAATCAATTTTAAACAATTTTGTTCACATCACAACAAGCAAACCAATACCATTAACCATGCCTACGTAACATTTGAGTGCACTCAATGATGCACAGAAGCCTTGTGCTCCTTGAGGCACATTGAAATCTTGAAGGCGGTATCACAATCATTGGTGCCCTTCGTAGCCTGGCAGGCCTGTACGCCGGCAGTGATTTCATCGATGTTGTCCCTCAGTTGTGGCACATTCTTCAGCGTATCAATGGTCGCCTGTGCATTGAAGGCACCATTGCTCATATGACCTTGTTTCTCCATCAGACATTTGGTATAACATTTCAGATTCTCTTTGGCGTCTGTCTTCATGCCACTGGCCAGGAACTCTCTGAGATCGGCTTCAGTAACTTGCGCTTCCGACATGCATTGCTGCATCAATTGGCGAAAATCTGCGCCGCACTATGAATTTTATATGTTGACGAAATAAAACAAAACAAATTATAATAAATGCAATCCTTTTTGAAGCTTTGGCGCAATATTAATTACCAAGGCAACCGACGCGTAAATCACTACGAGCGCACAGACTAGTTGAGCCTTCATGTTTTTTAAGTAATGAGTACGGATTTGTATTGAAGCGATTTGCCCACAAAGTGAACTGTTGTATTGAAGTTGAGCGATTCGTTGCTTTTATACACAACATCAACTCAACTGTCACAACAATTAAATCAAATTAAAACACTTTTTATTGTTGTATTTTTGTTAATTTTTACTTTTGTTGTGTAATATGTACAAATAAATAATATTTTTTGTTTGTAAAATTTTTGCTTGAAAATTATGCATAATCACATTTTCAATTATAATTGTATTTATTGACGCATCGTGTTTCCATGTGTGTGCTTGTGCACCACTGGGGGCGTGGTCTGCCACTATTATGTGCAATTAGTCTGCTTAAATAACAAATCAATTATTTATTTGTATTATTTTCTAGTTTTGTTTTCATTGACAGTAAATTTTTGTATTTTTTTTATTCTTTGTGCATATTTCATTATTTATTCAATGGCTAAGCATTGTTTTTATTTTTATCAGTTGGCAATTTGTTAATGTTTTTTGTTTATTGTATTAAAATTGCAATTATTTGTTTTAATCTTTTTTTTAACGTCGAATTTTCATTTAAATTTGTTGTACTTATCAATATGTCATGGTGTGGTGATGGTGATGATGATGATTATGCATTAATGACTTTAATGATTCAATGCAATTTACGTATATTAAATTAAGCTAATTAGAATTTGGATAATCATTGAACATGGTTTTGTTTTTTTTTTTTTATTTTTGGGGGTCAACTTGTGGCGATATCACTGACAGTTTCAACTGAGCCGTCATTGTGCAATATTTAATGTTATTTGCGCAATAAGTTAAACTCTGTGATGAAATAATCATTGGTTTGTTCGCCATGAAGTTATTGTATAATATGTCGGCACACTATCAAGAGCTTGCCAGACAAATTATTGTAGTATCATATTCATTTTTATAATAATATAAAATATCATTTGACTGCATTACAATAAGGAGAACTCTTTTCAGCTGCAACTCAAGGATAATGATGCACTTAACGTGCTGAACGAACAAAGGCATTCAAAAGCGCATCAACGCATATCAAAGACTTAACAATACAACAAACGTCGGCGTAACAATAACTCCTTGAAAAACAAATCGTTTTGAAAAGAATGATTTAAAAAATTAAAGTACATAATCGTTATAGCGCAGCGAACAATGCGAATGGGTTAGCATTACAAAGCAATTTGCCATCAAATGATTAAGGCAACAGAATCAAATCAAAGCTGAGAATAAGCCAGACTCGCGTTCAGTTTAAGGCCTTGTGTCTGACATTGCTTTTGACACCTTTTTCCAATGAATTATGAGATTGAAAAAAAAGAAAACAAAGAAACAAATCAAATAAAAATATTTTACTTTCATTTAAAAATAACAATTAACTTTCAACATTTTCACTATCGGTCGGCAACGAAGTATATTCAATCTGAGTTGTGTCCAAAATAGTATAATCACATTTGTGCCATGTGTGTGTGTGTGGGTTAGTTTGTGGCTAAAATACGTTATGTGCGAGGCAAAACAAAAGGCACACGTCACTTGCAATTGTAAAAGGTCAGTAGTAGTGTAGGGTATTGTTGTCTATGCCTTTCGGTTTGACCAGTTCGAGCTGCGTGTCTGTATGTGTGTAGGCACATTGTATACTTTTCTGACAGCGTCACTGACGCCCTTTGCCAAGGCTGATCTATGCGCTAGTGTGTGTCTGTGTGTGTGCCTGTGTGTGTAAATATAGAAGAACAAACGCATTTACCTGTGCTGCACACATTTGCGGACAGTTTTGTGAAAGGCTCAGCTGGAATTCTCACACATTTTGACAGTTGACCAGAAACAATGCACAAGCGCATTAAGTGAGGGCGAAAAAAAGAAACAAACTGCAGTCGCCTGTGGAGGCGTCAAAGGTGTGAAACGGCAAAAAAAAATAATTCAATTGTTTTTGTTGAAAAATATTTTAGAAAATACGCACAGTTGGAATATTATTGCTTGTGGTCACAGACAGCTGAGCAATAATTAAAAGTTGATTTCTTTCACCAACGTGGATTTATTGTTTAATTTGTTATGAGTTAAATTTAAGGCGAACTAAGAAATTCTTTGTTTTAAACATTTTGTAGAATTTATTCATTTTGAAAAGTGAAATTTTATGTCAAAGAATAAAACAAAAAAAAAAAAAAAAGCTATTTAATTATAGCTAGCTTATTTAACGTATCTAAAACGAATCTAGTCATAGCCTAAGCTATCTTAATATCTTTGTGCTATAAGCCATCTTAAATTCACACACAAATTTATTGCACAAACTATTGTTTTCTGTTCGAAGCGCTTTCGTGTTCTATGCTCATAGCAACAGCAACAACAACAACAACGAGCAACGACCACCGCCATCTGTTAATGAACATACAACTAGCTAATTAATTTTATTCATTTATTAAACTTTTCGCCTGGCATACTTTTGCCATTTCGCTTTGTTTTGTGCGTTTAAGTTTGCTGCTCGTCCTTTCCACCATCTGCCTGCTTGCTTTCCATTGCTGGATAGATAAACTATTTCCATACAAATCTAATTTTATCAACTTTGTCTTTCAGTCGCACAAGAATTGCACAAGCAAGCGGGCTCAGCAGACAGACAGACAGACAAGCATACACTTAGGCAGGAAGCGCAAATCCTGTCACATCGCTTTTGCTTGTTCTATTTTTTTTTTTTTTTTCTTTTTTTTTAAGACTTCTTCTAGCTCTTTACTGTCTCTGCTTATAGTCACAATATTGTGACACAGTGCCTTTTTTGCCGCCAACACGCTTTTGCCTCATTAACGTTGCTCTTTGTTTTCTTTCAATGTTCACAATGTTCACAATGTTCGACAAAGGACAATTCGCGATGGCGCCATGCAGCGAGGCAGCAGCAAAAGCATAAAAAAATAAATGAACAAGAAAACCTAGTAATTTATAAAAGTCCTGCTTTTCTTTCTATAACTTCTTTGCCCAGCGCTGTCATTATGTTGTCGCATTCGGCAACACTGCCGCCGCCCTGCCTTGCCTGTTGTCGTACAACTCACATTCATAAACATGTAAATCAGGTCAAAACAATGCAACTGACAATGAATTGTTCGTCGTTTATTTCTGCTGCTGCTATCTAGCATTATCCTTTCAACTGGCCTTTCAGCGTTGTCACAAGCACACAAATACAGAGGTTACTTCATTATTGGTTATTCAGCAATTCGTTTAACCAACGCTGGTGTGACTATCAACGGCGCACCTAAGCAAAATTCTATAAAAGTAAATAGAAAAGCACATCGGCCTTTTTTTTTTGTTTTGCTGCTACTTTCTATCTATCATGCGCTTAAATGTGCTTTAGTCCTTTCGTTTCCTTATTGTTATCCTGACTAATGACAAGCTAAAGCATATTACGAAGCCGACGACTGCCGCTCAGCTCAGCTCAGCGCAATTCAATTCAGTCAGTGCCCGACTGTCTGTCTCTTTGTCTCTCTGTCTGTCTGTTTGCCGGTCCGCTGCGGTTCATTGCCTTTAGTCGCGTGCCCCAGTAAAAGGTGTTTTTTGTATTTTCATTTCATTTACTTTTTTTTTTCTTGCCTTTTTTTCTATTAAGGTTCTGTACTGTGCATGGCTAAGAATACCTGATTGCCTCTTGTGTGTCTTTGCCCCCTTCTTGTCTTTGTGCCAGTTTTTTTTTTTTTTGTTTGTCGTTAATGGCGGTTGGCTGCTTGACTGCCTTGCAGTCGCAACAAAATGGAAAATAAGTAAATGCCAGAGCAACTAAAGTATAAATTATCCTTTTTGTCAACATTATTCAATTGCAGTTGCTTCATCTTCTCAAAGCTAATGAAACTTGGCCAAGACATTCATGTATTTGTTGTCTTTGCTTTTCATATTGATTTGCCTAAGAAATATTTTTAATGCTCTTCATGTTTTTTGTGTGTCAATAAAGGTACGCAAGACAGCCAAGTAACCAAGTGGGCTTTTATTTGAGCGCATTGCTATAATTTAATACATTTTTATTTGTGCCAAAGCAAAGCAAAACATATTGAATATTTATTTATAGCATTGCTTGTTATTTACGGTATTTGTTTGCCTCAACGAAAGCATGAAATTGACATTGTAGGCGGCAGCTTAGATACATTTGCTTTGAACAAATCTTTTCGTTATGTCTCATTATATCAACATTTCTTTACGATAAGGACTTTAAATGTGTTATTAGTTAATGTTTAATAAATACAAACGTGTCTTATTTTTAAATGGCGCATTAGTAAGGAGATGTTGTTCATGTCATTGAACTTCAAAATGATGTCCTGCAAATTGACTTTAATTCAAATTCGGCTTCAACCATAAAGCATGTGCAATCAAGAAGACACAAAATTCATTCGCCAAATATTTTTTCTTGCCGTTTTTAATTAACTAAGCACAAGCAATTTTCAATAATGCACAAACAACAACAAAAACAACAATTGCTGTCAGAAACACCAGAAAATTGACTGCCAAAAAAAAAAAAGAACAAAAAAAGCTCCACTGAAAATCAAGTTGAACGAGCACAGACACTTAACTGGCAAACTTCCTTTTCTTCTTCCTGACTGAAACTTGAGTAATTTTTTACTCGCCCGCTTACATGTAAATGTCGAAAAGCATGAAATTAAAAACTGTGTGTACGAGTAGATATTGAAATTAAATACCGAATGTCACTGACACACACACACAATCAAATAAGCGACACTTCTGACAGCAAAAAAAGAAAAGAGCAAAGCCAAAGAGTACTTGAAGTGCACATGAACAGAACAGCGCAAGACAAGCAAATAAAAGATGAAAAGTTGAGCAAGCAAAAAAGTAATCCAAAATTGGAAAAATCATTTGAATTTGAATTTGAACTTGTGTTCTTGCGTTTTATCAAAAATCGAACGACAAGACAATTGTCGCTGTATGTGTTTGCATGCTCTTGCACGAAATTAAATCAAGGCACTGAAAGCAAGCACTTTCAACAGATTGTTATACAACGCCGATCAGACAGACAGACAATTGTCAATTGGCATGAGCATAGTGATGCTTCTGTTAGTGCGGCAAGCATTCAATATTTGTTTGCTACATGTCAAAGGCAGAGGCTTAGGCACACGCATATCCTAAGGCGTCATACTTGTGCTTGTGTACGACGCATTCAAGCTATCGAGAAATCGATATGCGGGCGTTGCTGCGGGCCTGTGCAGGATATGCTCATAAGAAGTCCTGTAGGAACTGCAGCTGAAAGCGGTACGCACGCATATGACATTTGACAGGACAGAGCACAAAACCCAGAAGAAAAAGTGAATAATGAAATGAAGCGCATAGCATGGGGTACATTGACTGTCGCATGCAGGCACCGGCTCATCGCTCGCTCTCACTCTTTCACTCTTTCTTCACTGTTCAATAATTTAAAAGCGATTGCCAGCCTTGTTATTTCACCTTTTTGGGTTGACATTTTGCGACAGTGACTAGCGCTGATCAATATCACATTGCTTGATTTGTTTTGCACACATTACATTGGCCTTCGTTGCGTTGATAATAATGAAAATGATGTTGATGATGATGAGTCGTGTTGTGTGCGCCTCATGCTGATTGTTGATAAGAAGTTTTGCGTGAGATACATAACGCCGTGGTATTTGTCACAAACACTCACACACACACACAGACACACACACACAGTCAGCACATGAGACTCTCAACCAGTCCATCTATACGTCAGTCAGCACGTCAGTCAAATGCACACTCACGTTTCATGTTTGTGCTGCCAAAAGTATCTTGTATCTACAAGTTGACATCTGCTCATGTCGTCTGCTGCCTGCACTCGCGCACGCATCATTGCGATCGCTATCTTCTATTTCGGCTGCAAATTTTATTTTGTTTGCGCGTTTTTTTTTTTTTTGGCCGTTCGGCGTTTCGACATCAACGCATAATTGCATTTTCAAGCACTGATTTCGGTTTTTGGCTTTTTGCTCCGATTTTTGATATTGGCTCTTTTTGTTTTTTGTTTGCGCTTCTGCACGTATTCATTCTTCAAATGTGCATCATTAACTTTAATCAATGTCAATGCGTTGCGTTCTGCTCTCAGCTCAGCTCGACTAAACTCAACTCAACTCAACGCGTTTCGTGACTTCACTTGAATCTTTTAGTTATTCACTTCAGTTTAGCTGAGTTCAGTGTTTCATTTCCTCCTTTTTTGCCGCACGACTGCAGTTGTCGAGAGATAGCAATCAGCTGCGTGTATCGCGGTTTTATACAGTTCAAATTCAATTGATGCCAACTGATGTTTTGTGTCGATATGATGCTTTGACATTCGATTCTATTCGATTCATTTTGTATTGTTTGCATTTCGTGCGCAAATTGTTATGGAAATGTTGTGAAGTAAAGAGAATTGATGTATACAATTTGCTTTTTTAAGGGTTGCTACAATTTAAAGGTTTTTAAGATGCTTTCGATGCACAGTTAATTTAATTTTTTATATATGAAGTGTTGATTAAAGTTGCTATAATTTTATAGCAAATTATTTTGTAATTAAAATCGTTTAATTATAAATATTTTGTCACATTTCTTGCTCTTTTTGTAGAAATTAGCATGTAATTATTTTAAAACGACATTTTGTCATGCAACATTTTACAGATTATTGATAAGAAAAGTTACTATAATTTTATGGTATTATTATATTTCTTTGGAAGCATTTTATTGTTTTAAATCAAAAGTAAATTTATGATGTTAAATTTAGCGAGATTATAGTAAAAATGTATAAACAAAACAACTATTATTATAATTTTAATGCCATAATTTTATAGCGCATTGTATTTTTCTTGTGAAGCTTTGAGTTTATGTCAAAATTTTTTTTTTCACAAATTACAATTATTTTATGCGCAACTTTATTATGTTTAAAGGATTCCTGTATTGAAATAAATGTCTTACCTTCAAAAGAATTATGCCACAGCTGTTCATGCAACTGACTTTTAATGCGGCAAATCCAATTAGTGAAATTTTGAACAATCAAACGTAAGCGTCTGTGGTGGTTTAACAACATTAAGAGACATTGACATAACAGATGTAATGCCAAATTTTGCAAATATAAGTAACAAAATGCTACAACAAATGCAAAAAAAAAAATGTTTTCCAAATGTCAAAAAGAGATTTCGATAAAAAAAAACAAGGAAATTTCGACTTGTAACATGATGCCATGTCAAATGGCCAAATGAACGAACAAATAATTGCATGAATGAGTGAGTGAATGAGATGGGCGCAAAGCAGCGCGTGCGTAACATCAAATGTCAAACAACAACAATGCATTAACGAAGGTACAGATGAGCAGGCGGCAGTAGCAGCAGACAGGCGTGGCCAAACGACAGACGATGTCAGCTGCGCGCCTGCGCAAAATTCAATTTACACAACGACCAAGAGACGCAAAGTGTGCGACGAGTCGTACATGATGTGCAAAAATGCCAACGCAGAACGAATTTGGCTCAAATGTATTAGCAACAAAGATGACAATGCGGCACGACACACTTTGGTTATGCAACAGTACAACTAACAAAAGGAAAATAAAAGCAAAAGCAGAAGCGAATAATCAACTTGCAACAAAGTCGGCAAATGCATATGCAATGCAATTTAATCAAGCATGAAAATGCATTATGCGAAACAATTTCCTTTTGCTATTCACCCCGCACAATGCTGCATGAAATTAAAAGCGCAACTTTATACGTGTAGATACATTTGACATTCTCTCTATTCTCGTTTTTTTTTTTGTTCGTTTTTGCGATTTTTTATGCATTTTCCATTTTTTGACATTTCGTTTTAGTATTTTATTTTTTTTTTATTTTTTGTGCACTTCTCACTCACTGACATTGACAGCTGTTTTGCATCATTTTGAATTTCCGATTTCCGTTTGAAACTATTAAAAAACAAAAACGAACAGAAAGGACACTCACGCCTGATTGCTGCTGCTGCTGCTGTAATATTTTCACCAACGTCATTTGCATTTCCACTGTCACTGAACGCCAAGTGACAAATCGATGAACACATTTGCGGGCTAAGGGTGACAGCGATCCGGGCAGTAACAGATACAAATTTACTCACTGTCTGGTGTATGTGGTTAGCATTTTTAATTTCATCAGCATGCACATACATACGTACACACATACATACACATAGATTGTAATTGTGCCGTAATTGTTTGGTAACTATTTACAGCTGTTTGCCTTTTAAACCCTTTTTAAGGTGGCGTGCACTTTATTTTCGTGAATGGAATGTCGGTAGTTTACCTTGTAATTAATTGTGTATTTTTAAACGGTAAAAGATAAATGAATCAACCTGCGGTTTGCAAGCACGTGACATGTGTGGAAACAGCAAGACAGCTGTAGCAGGCTGAAGAGTGAAAAATGAAGAGTTTGTAAGGATAAATGGAATAAAGCATATGTTTTCGTTAACTGACTTGCATAGATTTGTGTGTCGATAAAAGGAGAATCTAATTGAATTTGTATTTATTTTTTTGCCCAACTAATTTAAGCAATAAAGTGATGGTGATTCAATTTTGAGAGTAGTTACAAAAAACTTATCACTGATGGCAAATATTTAATAATTGAAATCAATTGTATATATCACTGAGTAATAGCAAAGCAAGAGAAATCTCAGAGAAAGCTCTCCCTTTCTCACTCTTAAATAGTATTTTTTGAACCAATACAAAAACCAAAATTAATAATTAAATTTATCACTGGTCACCAATATGTGTTCATCATTCATTTCATTATCATTATGAAGTGTTATTTCCGTAAAGTATCTTCAGGTACACATATCACTGTGTGAGTACATGATGTCTTCAAAATGAGTCTTTGACAGTGTAAAGATTGCAAAGCTTTATTAGCGAGCAATGTAAATTATTCCGTTTAATCCGAAAAATTACCAGTGATAATAGTTAAATTAGACATTTCAATCATATACAACTGCATTACACTAATCAAGTAACTATATTTTTATTAACAGCAGTTAAATGCAAGTGCTTCTTCGATGGCTCCTATGGTTTCATAACAAGAAAAAAACTTCATATAAAATACAACAACAAAAACTAAACTGAAATTATAACAACAAATAATAGTAACTACGCTTGTCTAAAGCCTTCAAACCACAAACATATTCATCAACTATGAAGATATTTTTTATAATTTGTTTGCTTGTTCGTGTTTGTTTCCTTCTCAACAAGTATGTGTTTTTTTTTTCTTTTTGGTTGCTTTGAATATCATGAAGTGTTGCAGCACTTTTTGCAAATGTTGTTGTTGTTGTTGTTCGGCACTTCTGGCCAAAACAGAGTGCAACTGCCAATCGATTTGAAATAAACGAAAAAACCGCACCGCAGGAAATTTGTCTGTAACACAGTCAAGATCGACACACAGACAGACAGAACGACTATCTGACAGATATACATACAAATTATAGCGCAGCCGACATTTTGCTAGTAAAAATTTTAGAGTAGACATCAAGAAATGCAACATGCAAAATTGCAGTAAGCAATGAGTACCAACAACTCGCAAGCAATAAACTAACAACCACAACAGCAACAACAAAGACAAAAATAACAACAACAAACAGAAGCAACACATGATGTTATACAATTTTTTGTGTATTGCTATATCAATTTGCAATCGTTGAGTCTTTAAAGTATCTGAGTGCGGCTTTATTCTCTCCTCCTCTACTCTTTATACCATAAAGCTAACCGCCTCTGTATGTCTGCCTGTGATACCTGTTGAAAACTTAAACAAAACTAAACAACTAAACCACAAAATACATCAAAATTATGTGGTTTTAACTGCAAAATTCATCATCATGTTGAAAACGCATTGCAAACGTAGCCTCGTCCCATATGAAATGCCAAGAAAGTGTTATTGAGCCGACCAGGCTGTAAAAACCTTACCGACTGTCAGACAAACCGACCGTATGAGCGTTTTAGTTGGGATGACTAAGTGAGTGTGCGAATGAGTGAGTGAGTGAGTGAATTGCATGTTCGTGTCCAATTGAAGTCGAATGTGAATCAATGCTAAACTTAAATATGAGTTATTTGCAGATAATAAACAGAAAGACTTTTATGAGAAGTATTACAAGAGATGGAAAATTCATTGCCGGAAATGAAGTGTAGTGAGCCATTAGAAAATGTAATAGCCAAATGATTGATAAGCTATAATTTTTTTAAGAAATTAGTTAACGTGTCAAAGCAACAGCTAAGTAAATGTTATACCGTAAAAAAAAAAACTGAGGAGTATTTTTTATATTTCCGGAATTTTTTAAATAAATGGTAAATTATTTATTCTTCAATATAACAATTTTTTTTATAACTTTTTTAAGACTCCTTGTTTCTTTGGCATTACAAATTAATTTTTTTTTTTTAAGTCTTTAAAATTTTTTTTTAAACAAAATATAACAAATAATTCCCAAAATATGAAGACTGCGCCTTGAATACCACAAAGTTACTTCAGTTCAAGTTCATTTCAACAAACTATAAACAATATCAACGATAATACAACCAAAAACCGCTTTGCACAAATTGTTGTTGCTCAACGCATTGAAGGCGTTTACCTTAAAAAGAGAAGCAAGAAAAATAAACCCTCTTAATCCATTAACACAAACATTATACGTGTTAAAGGCACATTTTGGGTATTATTACTGCAAAAGTGTGCAGCGGCAAGGCTTTCCTTTCTTAATAATGTGAAGTTCATTGCGTTGCCAAAATGGGCTGCCAAATGACCAAAGGTGCTCACGTAGCGCGCATTTGCGTCTACATAAATGAGCACAAGTACAACGCACTGTCATAGTCCTTTTTTCTGTATTTGTTAGATTTTCAACGCCCAAGTGAATGTTTGCGTTTCTTTTTTTCACCGTTTATACTTATAATTTTTTCTATTTTCGTTGCCATCGTCATTGTTCTTGTCCCTTTGGCGGTACTTAAACAAAATGTGCATGATAATTGCTTTGGTAGTTCATGAAACATACACACACTTTTTTCTCGCCTCAATATATATTTTTTAGGGACATTTTTTGGTTGAGTTTTGCGCCCTTTTGCTTTTTTTTTTTTTTGTTAATAGCTCATTTAATTTTCGCTCTTTATTGAAACCATTTAGGGGTAGCAAAGCGAGCCTATGATGGGCTCACTTTTTTATTCACTTTTCCCATATTTTTTTTTTTGTAATTTGGGCATATCTCAGCTCATGTGTAAAGTGGGCGTGTCAGGTATGGGAACACAAGCGTCATGCAGCGTTTTGAATGTGTGAATTTATGTGTATTTTCTTAGTTCATGTGTAATAATCTAAAATACTAAAAAATGTAAAACACGTGCAAATGCAAAAGTCTTAGAGCATGGATTTTTCAAATGAGCCATAAATAATTGCACAACCTCAAGAGTGTAACCAATGCAATTTTCTATAGTTATCAAATGCCAAACAATACCAAGAAAAATAATAATAATAAAGCCTTAAACAATAACAAAAATAATTATGTTATTACACGGCACTGAGCCTAAAGTCCAATAATAGCCAGTAACTAACACACCTCAGCAGCGAAGGTAGAGGTTTCAAGAACATTATGCCATAAAGTTAAACGAAAACAAAAGGGAACATACAGTGAAAGACACTGAAGATGATAATGACGATGGTGATGATGCAACCGATGCAGAAATTTATAAAGTGGCATTCCAAATCTTGCAAAATAGCAATTTCATGCGATAAAAAGCCAAGAAGTCGTCTCTTGCTGTGCGCTCGAAGAGACCTAACGCGCAGCGCAACCTCAGCCAAGTTAAGGCACCATGGCATTGGACAGGCTCGGCTCGGCTTAGCTTGGCATGAAGTTAACGTAGAAGCGTGTATGCACAATTAAGCCTACAAGGCAAACCACCAAAGCGGTTGGTCCAATCATTTCGTTCCTTAAGTCAGCCTTCTTAGTAGTCGTGGTCATTTTATGCTAGCAAGTTGCTCAGCTGTAGGCCATGCAACAAAATACAGCAGCGCAACGGAAGTGGCATGTTACATGTATGCAGTTGATGATGATGAAGATGATGAGCATGTTGTACTTGTATGTATGTCTGTAGCGGAGCAAATCTTTGCATCAAGTAAGCTATATGAATGTTGCAGCAAGTGTTGAATACATTGTGGTTTTCTCAGGATAAAATAATTCAAAGAAATTGTTAAAAGTCGAAAAAATGAAATCTTCATTCGTAGAAACAAAGTATTTCATGTCCTTTAATCAAATCAATAAACTTAAAAAGAAAAAGATTTATTTCGTTGATTTCAAGTTGTGTTTCCAACGTCAACGACTCAATTACCTTGCTGCCTTTTTGTCTACAGCAATTTTACAAGGCAAAACCCAACAGAGTTGTCTGCTCCTTTTTTTCTATCTTATCACTTCAAATATCTTTAACTAAAACTCATGTACAAAAATTAAATTTCAGGTGAAAAAAAAAACAAACTAGAAAAACCCTTTTTAATAGTTAATACAAAGCAACACAAAACAATTCCAAGTAAAATAAAAAGGCAAAGAAAACAAAAACTATTAACCATTTGGACGATTACGTACAGTGCGCCATTGCATGCATGCACGTGTCCCAATCTTAGTTCTTCTGTTATTACATTTAGATAGAATTTATATAAAAAGAAAAATAACTGAAAAAAAAAATACAGAAAAAAGGAAAAATTAAATAAAAAATGTACCGCCATAAACTAAACTATTTATATGCATGCCGAGTGAGTGAGTGAGTGAAGTGAGCAACCGAGTTTGAGTTGAGTTGCAACCGTTTGCACAACTCTTCGCGCCCAGAACCCATCAACACTGAACAAAGTCGGTATAGCGCCTTAGTCCGTCTAAGCGACCGTCTGCATGATTACTTTGCCTTATTGCATTGGCTCACTCTATGTCTGTCGGTCTGTCAGGCTGAATGCCTTCTTGGCTATTTGGTTGAATTGAGTCGATTCAGTCTTACCTTTTATTTTCACTACGTGGCATTATTAATAATAATATTTTTATTTTCTTTTTTTTATAAAAAACTATGTTTGATTTTTTTTTTTTCTCCTTTTCATAGTTCAACACGACTTTAGCTTACATAACTGTGTTATCGAGGAATTCCTTATGCTGTTTGTAATTTCATTACTGTTTCGCCAAGCATTTCTATACCCTACACATTGCTATGCTGTGCTATACGACATTATAGAATTTTCACTCAATTGTATTGTGCAAAATTCAACACATACCATGTTCTGTGCCTGAGATTTGCACTTTGCAACTCATTTTATAAAAATCTTCAACAAAAAAATCTTTCTCGCCGTTTTGTCAACTGTTTGTGTAGCGCAATGCGCACTTCGTTGAAACTGAGACAAAATGTTTTATTTTTATTGTTTTTTATTGTAATAATTTCCACATGCGCCTGCCTCATAAATGACTTGTCGTGTCTCTCTCATTACAAAGCGCGCAATGACCCTTTTTATGAACGTTTTTCTATATCATTTTTTTTTTTTTGCTTTTTCACTTTTTTTGTTTCAACTTTAATAATTTTGTTCATTATTTTATACATATAGTTTTCTATTTTTTTATTTTTTATTTAGTTGTTTTTAATAAGTTCTGCAATTCATATCGTGTGTGCGCTATTAGTGTTGGGACAAGCCAACCCCTTCGTTTGTCAGCGTCACCAGCCAAATAGGTTGATTCCCCTTTACGTAATAGAAAGAAATATAATTTTTTTATGACCTCTTAATAGGCTTCAATTATTTTAATTATATTTTCCATTTAACCAACACCACACACGCGTCTCGCTTGTGTATTAAACTTAATTTTTTGTTATTTCTTTAGGTTTTTTTTCATTCTTTCATTTCGGTGGCTTATGTTTTGCATATGAGACTGACTTTAATTACGTTTACTTGGCGTTGGTTTTGAATTAAAGACGACTAAAGTTATAAATTATTTTGACTTTTATGCATATGAAAGAATACGCAGAAATACAAAGTCGCTTCAATTTTACTCAAGTCCAACATGGTAGTAAAAATAACAGCAACATGAAAGCAAAAAACAAAAAAAAATGGTATGCTTGTTGCTCATTTATTAAAAGAAGAGAAACGAAACAAAAGAAGATACAAACAATTTGTTTACGAAATGGAAAAATCAAGCGATAAAAGCACATCAGTGGCAACAGTGGCAGACGTAGCAGCAACATGCAATAGATCAAATCATCAGCACAGCAGCAACTGTTGCAGCCGACCAGCGACTAGGCAAACCAAACTCTATGCCTCAGTTTGCAATAACAAAGTAAGAAAAAAAGCCAGCAAGAGGAAGAGAGAGAGAGAAAATAAAAGAAGAAGCCTATAGAAAAAGACTGAAAAACAAACGAAAACGTATGAAACTTGATGCAAGCAAGGACGACTCATGTGGCAACGACAGCAAAAATTAACAAAACAAAAAAAAAACGGCAGCAAACGAGCACTAAACAAAGTAACAAACAACAAGACAATAACAACAACAACACCAATGAAGCAGAAGAAACACAAAAACACACACACACACATACTTATACACACAAGCAGCAATAGCAGCAACAGCAACAAAAATTGCAATTGTAGCGCATACAAACAACAAAGCCAACAAGCAACAACAGCAGCAAACAACAAAAGTCTTCAACAGCTTCGACAACAGTTGCCAACATCCTGCGGCACCCTTTCTCAGCTCCGCTCTCCCTGTCTCACACACTCTCACTCTATCTGGCCAAAAGCACGCGTTTACATCAATTTTGATTGCAATATTGCAAGCAAGCAAGCAAACTGGCAAAATAGGCACATGATAATCATGTTGGCCACTACTGATCATCATCATCGTCATTGCCATCATCATTATGATCAGAAACATTATCAACGTCAGCATAATCAACATGTTGCTGGTGTTGCTGCTGTTGCTGTCGTTTGCTCATAGGTGAGCAGCACATTGTTGATGAGCATGTTGTTATTGCTGTTGCTGTTGTTGTTGTTGTTGTTGTCGACTATGACTTGAGGAATCACACTCATGCACAATGAAGCTCTTTTAGTACGTTAAATGTGGTAAATATGGCAAGTTGCAAGCGTAGCAACAATAATAACAACAACAACCGGCAACAATAATGAGTACAACAGCAACAACAAGAGCAAAACACAATCAAAGTGCGGCTGCTGGCGCAAGCTCAGTGCAAACTTCAATGCTGTCCAATCACTATACGTATGTGACTACGTGTGCATAGTTTTCTATAGGCTGGTGACCAAATATAATATGCGCTACAATAACCACGCAAGGTATTTGAGACAATTGGAATGTCAAGAGTAAAGTTAAAACCACAAAACGACTAGTAAAAAATTGTATAAACTTATTTATTTAATTACTCTAGTAGTTTTATTAAAGTATAATATAAAATAATAAATAGTAATAAAAAAAATTAAAAAAAAAAATATATTATATAAAAATAAATATTATTAAAGTATAGTATAATATAATAAATAATAATAAACAAATATAAAAAATAATATATATGATAAAATTAAATATTATTAAAATATAATACAATATAATAAGATAATATAAAAATAGAATATAATATAAAAAATAAAGATTATTTAAAAATAAATATAAAATAAAAATATAATATGAAAAAACATAATTATTCAATTGTCATTGTTGAAAACAGCAAAACATTTAATTAATTCGAAGAAGTCTCTGATCCGATGGGCAAAATCTATTTGGAATAGATCTATTCAAAAGTGTAGCGCATACACAATATCGAAAGGCATCAGATCACTACCTTGATGCATACATCCTTTATGCTTATGCTCTGCTCAGCTCAACACAACTCGACTCTATTCATTTCTTCATAGAATTTTGCTGACGTTGCATGGTTTTTCAGCTTTATGAGTATTTCCAGTTGAGTTGTTTCACCAACGCGTTTGAGTTCGTTACTGAATTTTGTTGCCACTTCTATTCTTGCTGCTGTTGTTTGTTGTTCTGATGCAAGTTTTGTTTATCGGCTACCGTTGCCTGTTGTCTCCAGTGCTAACCAATGCTGTACATCAGTTGTTGCTGATGCTGATGTTGTTGTTGTTATTTGTGTTAAGCATAATTGCATACGATTATTGTGCTTGCTCAGGTGTGCAATTTATATCAACAGCATGAAAAACAACACTACTAGACTACAAGAAGAGTGGCAACAACAACAACAGCAACAACATGTACATAGATACTACAATCTTCACACTTGTTGTAACCAAATTACTATACATCGTTGATTTCTAGTCAATTTTCTTCTTGGTCAATCTTTTCACACACAGCACAACACAACACAAAACAACACAAAACAACCAACAAGCACATTGTGTGCAAGTGCTGCGCCCACTCGCACTCCCCTTCATCAGCAGTGATTTCATCAAGCTACCTGCACATTTCATTTGTAACTCATGTTGTCCAAAGTGTGGCAACACAGCAGCGCATTTGGTAGCGACATTTTTGCAACATAATGCAATCATTGCCAACCAACCAACCAACCGAAATTGCCGCATTTCAAAAACTCCCCTGACTCTACGCCTCTCCCGCTATGCACACTTTTGCCATTTTATATGCTTTATTATTGCATTTGTAACCGAGTTTGCTGCAGAACGTTTGCAATCGGTGAAATTTTCTTCTTTCAATTTAGCAAAATGCTTTATGCATATTTCTATGTCTCCATCTGTAAGTATGCAACGCAACAACAACAAGTAAGTGGTTTGAAAAATGGAATTGAAATTGGCAGCACAGCAAATAACCAACGGCAATATTATTTCATTGTACGTGTTGTATTTTAATATGTTATGCTGAGAACGATGTGATTTATTTTCGGTTTTTAGTTTGTTTTGTAACTACTTGGTTGATTACACTTGAATTAGTTTAAAAAATGTTTAGCTCAGCAAAGAGTTTAGACTTAAACTTATATAAGCTTCATTGCGCTTTTCATCATTTCGTAATAAGCCAAAAATTCAATCATTCGCTCAATCTGACACACATATATATCTCCCACAGCCACATGCTCAATTAACCCAATTTACTCTTACTATGCTCACCTTATCAGCTAACACATATCTAACAAAATCGTTACCTTACATACACCATTATATCGTAGCAATTTTTTGGCAAAACTTACGCAATACGCTCTTCTTCTTAACGTTACAGTTGAATAAGTCCAGCATGCATTCATCTAAGCTCTCATTCACCCACTACAAAATTCAACTTACTTACTCAAAAATTCTAAGCATATGTTCTACGTTTGTGTACCTTGTACCGTTGACAATCATTAACTTCAATCATGATTCAAGTACTCGTTCAGTAAAATACAAAAAATACAAAAAAAAATGTGAAAAAAAAAAATACGAAATAATAACAAGCTCTCATCCAATCATGTACTAATACGATTGTTCAATGCACAGGTTCACTACACAGTTCAGTTCAGTTAAGATCTTGCCAAAAAAGCACAACAAACAAAAAAGTACATGGAAAAACAAATAGGAAATTCAAACTGAACTCAATCCTGACCATCATTGTCATATGTACTACTAGTCATATGTACGTGTATGTAGACCAATCACTGAACCGACCGACCCAAACACTCATCTATGTCATGCTTGCCTTTAATGCGCCAAGCTCGAATGTTCGTCGACGTCTTTTTCGTCCTCAGCATTCTCATTGTCATTATTTGGCATTGTATGCACTTCAAATTCGTAGCTAAGTACTCGTACTTAAAGTATTTGTCATGATAACTTTACTCATGCCAAACATGTCTTTTTTACGTTGTACGGTTGTACTTTTTTTTTTCTCTTACTCAATACGAGTAAATCCCGCATTTGGTATTTTCTTCTACAAGTTTTTTTTTTGGTGCTACCACGACGACACGACCTACAACATAAATGCGAGCATACGACTGCTCTGTTCATATCCTGTTTTTGTCGTGTTGTTGTTATTGTTGTTGTTGTGACTTGTTTGTTTGTTCGGATTATTTTTTTTCTTGCGTGTTGCTCCACCAAAAATGGATTGATATGCCACAAACGCTTGCAACGTGTGTCGCTCAGTCCAACTATGTGTGTCTGTCTAAATTCAAACGTCCGCTTCAATGTCTCTCGACTCAACCAACTGTATGTATGTATGTATGTCTGTCTATATGTCTGTATCTATCTATAACAGTCCATGCACTCGCCTATGTTTTGGCTGCGGCTCCTCTGCTCTGCTCAGCTCAGCTCTGCTCTGTTTTGCTGCTCGTTTTGACTACTACGATTTTTCTCGAGCTTAAGCGTTGCCTATTATGCAATTGTTCTGTTGCACATACCTACATGTGCACATTTTTTTGTTGCTCTGTTGAAGTGTGTGCAGTATTTAAGTTGCTTTTACAATATATTTTTTGTTGTTTTTGTGTTTTTAGTACAAGTTGTATTTGGTTCGATTTTTGTGTGTATTTGGCTTGTTTGATTTGGAAAAGATTCGTGTGGCGCTTTACTTAAACACTAAAAAAAAATATGACAAGTCGTTGAAAGTTTTTTAAGCATTATATGAGATATGTTAAAAATCTGCTTACATTATAAAATACGATTGTTGAAAACTAAGCACATTTTTTTTAGTGGAAAAGCGCCATTAAGAAAATTTATAGTTAGTTAGCTTTTTAGTTATCTTTTTTAAGCAAATTTCTTACTTGAGAGATATTTTTCTAACAAAAATTTTTGGTGCTTCTGTTTCCCTTTTGAGACTGTTGTCATATATCATTTAATTAATTTTAATAAAAATAATTTTCCTTTATTTTAAAATTGATATTTAAAAAAAAAATAAAAATTGTATTCTCTGACATTCAAAACGAAATCAAAAAGTTTTCAGTGTATTGCTATCAAAAACGTATACAAATTTTTAAATAAAACTTGATTTGCATACAAAAGTTTGTTTTGAACGAATTTTTTTTTTACTTTCCGATCCAAAATTCCAAATGCCTAAGCGTTCCATGATGTGTTCACTATTTAACATTGATGTTTTGTACTTGGTTGGCTTTGTGTGAACGTTCCTGATTCGTTGTCAGTTTCAGGTGCCTACGACTGTAGTCACTCAAACTCAACCCCGCTAAGCCAGTGAACGAAGCATTGAGCGCCACAAAAGGGAATGCGCTTTTCGCAACGATTTTGGCAAAAACCCACTTTATCAACCAACTAACTGACCAAACGACCGATTGTCCTTCGTACCAATACCAATGCACAAAGTTAACGCATACACACTTACACATGTACATATATATGTATTTATATCTATGTATACAAACATTTCTATTTGTACATTGTGATGTTCTTATTGCTGTTGGGGTTGAGGTTGAGGTTTCTCGCTGTCAGTTCATTCAGATTTTCCTTTTTTTCCAATTTCAATTTTTTCGTTTAAACTTATTTTTTTTATGTATGTAGAAGCCCTGCTGCTACTGCTGGCTGGTCACTCTGATAACACCAACAATGACCTATTGGCGCACAGTCACAGGCACACTGAGCACAGGACAGGACAGGACAGCTTTGGCTTCATGCTGTCCTCGTTGTTCTCGTTCTTGTTATTGTTGTTGTTGCGCTTCACTTCGTTTTAGTATTTTGGCTGTTTTTTGAGTCGTGTTTTTTACTTTTTTTTAATGTTTTTTTTGTATTTTGTCTTTTCAGTCGATTTCGTTTCATTCCCATTTTTTTTTTCTGTCGTTTTTGGTTTGTTGGTTTATTGACGAGTTTTGAATTTATAAAAATTGTGCTCTGCACTCGTTTCAAGTTCCTCCTTTTCACATGTATGCTTGTGACATTGGCATGTACCTCTGCACCTCACCTCACCTTCAGCTTCAGACACATCTTGTCGATTGTCAACAGACTTGTTGGCCCGCATAAAAGATCAAAACATGCATTTTTATGCTTCCGGTTTTGTTTGACTAAAATGGGGCGTTGTCGTGCACTTACGGCATGCAAGTGACTTATTTAGGATCTGTGCAATTCAATTCGTTTTGTAATGCATTTGTTAGTTGGTTTTTTCTTGCTTCAACTGTTCTTGTGCTTAGCAGAAAATGACGTTCTTGAATTATTGAAAAAACGTTTCACATAAAGTTTTAGTCAAGATACTTTTATGCTCATAGCCTAAAAGTTGTAAGACATGCTCGATTGTTGTATCAAAAGTTAGCCACCCACGACGATTCGCGCCATTTATTCGCCGAAGAAAATAACGTTTTGTCAACAATATCGAAAAATGCCAGAGGAAGCTTTCCATACTATTTTCTTATGGTTTATGCAGGCTCACTACTAAATCAAATAATCAATTCCTCTGTCTATTTTTTTACAAGGTTTTCTTATTCGAAAACTGACTTAGGACAGTAAAAAAATTGCTTAGAAAATAAAATATGGTAGAAAACTAACTAGGGCTTTAGTGAGTACAAACAATATATATTAAATTATAGTTTGTTATTTTAGCAAAAATTATGACATTATGTTGGGAATCCAGCACGTGTCTGTCCCTACTATTGTCTAAGAGATCCAGAGCCAAGTTATTTATATGATTGTGTCACCTATTCATAAAGCTTATCACACCATTCAGCCATTGATTTCATTTCTTACAAAGACCATTGTTTAGGATTTTATCATGATTGCTCATATATCAAGGTCCATCTGTAATGGTTCTTACGAAAGCGCACAGATTGTATATTCATCGTGTTTCGGCTGCTTTAAACTGTTCAATTATTGATTCATAGCTTCCTTAATCAAACTACATTATTCTATGAATTTCGAACATTGAACGTCGCATATGATTTACAAAGAAAATAAGGTCAAATCGCGACACGCGTTACTTTATTAAGGAAGACAAAGAAAACTCTTTTGCTCTTTCACTTGACAATAAAGCAGTCAACAAGTGCACAATCTAATAAGTGAAACAAATCTCTACTTATGCACATCATAAACAAAGTTGATCTGTTGCAATGACATATAAAGCACAATCACGTCATGCAAGTGGCGCAGGCGACGCAAGCCACAAGCTGATAACCCCAACGGCAGCGACAAACTAAGATAGAGCTACAAGAGCAAAGCCTGTGTCTGTCTGACTTTGTCTGCTTGCTTACATATTTACAAATAAATATATGTACATAAGAGCATGTGTATCTATGCGATACATGTGCAAGACGGCGCCAAAGATACTGCAACACTGCACTGCACAGTGGAGGTCATGTCAACATTTATCATGTAGCAAGAACAACAACAATAAACATTTTTTTTTTTTAAATAATGCGACAATTTCATTACACAAACGAATATTTTCGGGTTTGAGTAATAAAAAAAAAAAAATTATATATATTAAAATTGTATTTTTTTGTGCTTTTAATAATGAATGGCACGGCAAGAAGTGAAATGAATGCAAGGCGTGTATATATTTTTAACCAAGCACGCTTGCATGCAAGTGAAAGACTTGGCAGAAGAAGAAGAATTGTAATAAAATTAAGAATTTTACGAGTTTTTTTTCTGCTCTCCCTCTCCCTCTATCTCTCTCTCTCTCTCTTTCATTTTAATAACCATTTTTTTCTGAGTCGAGTTTAGTTTAAGTCGCCAAACGCGCACAAAAAATGTCATAAAAAAATGTTTTTTTTTTTTTTTGTCGAAAGAAAAATGTTTGAAATACTAAAAATTAACTAAAAACTCGTTGATAAAAATTTGGTGATAAGCGTTTTATGCTCATTGTTGCGGGTCGGCTTCGCTCTGCGCTGGCCTTTCATTTTGCCTTTTTGGCTAATTTTATGTGCGAGTTATGTTTTACGAGTATCTAAGCATGAAATGTATTAAAAGAAAAAAATAATTTCGCCAGTTGTGGGTTAAAGCAGCTTGCTTGCTGCCTAAGCATTGAGTGTTTTTTACGCTGACCGGCAAGGCGCTTGTTAGTAAAAAAGCACTCAGATAGATTTGTATCTGTGTGGCTGGCACAATGCTCTTTTATGTGCTTGCTGGTGTTGGTGTTGATGTTGTTGCTGTTTGAAACTGGTTTGTTTAATGTTTTGTTTACATTTGTGAAAAATAAGTGATTTTGATTATTGCATGCTGAGGGCAAAGCGTTTGTTTAATGACGATTAAATGTTGCAAGATACATATTTTTGTCAATCTTTTTTCATTACATGCTCGAGTTCTTGTTCTTGCCTTGCGCTCAAAACATATTTTACTAGTGCGCTAACTAAATGCCAACTGAGACATCAAACTAACATATCTAAACTCATGTTTAGCTCCTTAGAGTAACCAACGATACTATCAACAGCAAAAGATAGCTAAACGAGCGCCACAGATACACAGCAGGCTGGCAAGCGTACTGACAACTGATCATTAAGTAGACAAGACAAAACAAAAACAAAAATGACAAAAAAAAAAAAATTGCAACAACAACTGCAATCAGAACAACAACAACGACAACAACAAAGTAAACAGCATCGTTGAGGCAAAAATTGCTACCTCGTTTTTGCTATTTTTACACGAATTGTGAAAACAAGTTTAACAAGTTTCCGACACCTTTAACAACAACGAAAATATCGTAAAAAAAACGCTATGAGATACTTTTTTTGTATGTTCTGTTTTATCTTATTTTGTTTTTGTTACGTTACGTTGAAGCTCCCCAACGAAATGTTACTCATTCAGGCTTGCACACACACACTCACGTGCGCCTGCAGTTTGTTCACGTGCTACTTTTGTTGTTATTGTTGCAGCATTGAAAAAGCGCTCAAGAAATTGTAGTAGATTTTTATGAGTGCAGTAACTTTTGACGCATTGCACTATGTGAAGATACTTTTGTGAGCGTTTTTGTTTTTCTCTTACAACACACATGTTATTCGCTTGGCCAACTGTTTTATTAATGAAAACTGCGCTTGAATAAAAGATGCAATATTGTGGCATGTAAACGTAAAGTTACTTTTGCGCATTACAACAACAACAACGTCAATAACTAAGCTATAGAAAGTATCTAGAATGCATGAGTTCATTAATAATTAATGTGCCCTTTTGTAGTAAATAGTTAAGGGCATTGCTCAGCTTTGTTTATTGACATTGAAAAGTGTTTAACTATGATAGTTTGAAAGCAAAAGGTTACCACACTTAAAATGCTCAATTAAACATTTGACATGTGACAAAAGTTACTTTTTCATGTGCGTTTCTTTATGTCTAAAAAGTTTCGTTCTGTGTTACATTACTAATTAATAATGTCGTGGCGCGTTTTCTAAACTATTTTCGGCACAGACTTTTCAAGGTCGATGTAAGTAGGAGTTGACGAAATAATAATAACAAAAAGATACAAAGTATTTAATAGATAATGTCTTAAACGCATAACTGCAAGACTGTTGTTGCTGTCCCTTGACATGTGTTAAATCGCATGCAAGTCAAGTGTTACACAAAAATATCTTTGTTTTTTGTTATTTTTTTTTTTTATCTTCTCAAATGATAAACATAAGAGCTCAAGGCAAAATGAAGCAACGATGAAAAAACAATTTTAAATTAAATATGCCCAAAAATAGCGCACTTGAATTGTATACAACGTGTGCCTTTTGTTGCGCCTATCATGTAACGCTTTAATCTCCAAGTGATACACACACACACACACACATGCAGGCAACAGCAGCAAAAGATACACCGCAAACCGTTACGCTGCTGCAGACTCATGTGCAATGTGTTAAATATCCATCAGCGTTGACAAAATAGTCACAGCGTATAACTTAAAAAGTATGAATGATTCAAACACGAAGGCAAGCATTTGCAGATACAATTGTATCTACGAAAAAGGCAAATATACTGGCACACACTGTAGAAGTTGTTGTTTGTGCTACTCAGCGTTGCTGGCTGCGGTGTCGGCGCTGTGTCTTTTTGCGACAAATGATGTGTTGATAATGAAAATTTCCGCTTTTGGTTTGGGCAAGAATTACGCTTATGCGTTGAGTTATAAGTTGAGGGAGAGCATTAATGAGTAAGTAACAACGAGAGAGTGAGTTTTGAGTAGAAGAGTAAATGAGCGTAAAATTTTAACGAGTGTAAGAGCATGAGCATAGTAATCGAGTACTTTTTCAAGCATCTGAGTTTAATGCCAATGAGTCAGAATATTTAAATGCATGAAATGAATGAATGAATCTTTTGGGAATAATATAGGCGCAGTTTTTGCAAATTTATGACAAGCCCGACTATTAATGGTTTTTTATAAGTCTAACAAGCGCTCAAGGCATGCACAACAAGCAAGTTTGGTTGGGATATTTCACATAAGTAAAAACGGTCTCTACTTATTGCAGTTAAAACTTTACGAAAGATACAATATTCTAGTAAAATATATAAGATTCTTATAGATGAAATTATAAAGATTTGGATATCAAGAAAGCATGGCTTAAGTAGCCACTTTTGGATACTTTTTTTGAATCTTAATTTCTACATTTTTACTTTGTTGATAATGATGATTCTAATTCTAAGTCAGACGGCTTTCCCAAGAGCAAATCAAATGCTGTGCCAGAAATTAACTCAAATTTGTTGTTCTCAGAGCAAGACTACAAATATCTCTCTTTCTCTCAATTTATCAAGCTCTCTCTCTCTCTCTCAGAGTTAAGCACTTACTCTCCCACACTCTCTGTAAATTAATGAGCAACATTTGAGCTCTCCGCGCTCTCATTGCAACATCAGCGCCACTTTTACCAATAGCGGCGAAAAATGTAACTACAAATGGAGTGATTTGTTTTTGAAATGAGTTAAAACCGATGACTTGTATGACTTGTCACAGGATAATACCGAGGCAAGTGTCGGAAAAACCGTTTAGCACTCAAATCGATGAGTTTGTGGCAAGACAACGACTAAGAAGGCCTTTTAAAAATATGTTGAAATAATTTTGTAACTCAAGCTATGATATACTTTCAATAATAAACTTTTATCACATGCGCTGAGTTATTAATTAAATTATTTATAATTAAAATAATAAGCTTGAAGTATTGCAGTTCTAGTTTGTTGCCAACAAGAGTCCTTTGCTAATAAGCTCATTAGACACTTGGCATACTCATTTCTTATTTTATTCCTGAAGGTGTCTGTTTCTTGATAGAACATCGCACTATTATTTACTATGAGTTATTAAAAAATATAAACAAAAAGTAAAAATTATAACCAATTTAGTGTAAAAGAACACCCTTTGTCATATAACCCAAGCATTTAAGATACAAAATCGCTCAAAATGCCTGCAAACTCATACAAAATGCACAACGTATTTTTCTCGCACACTCTTGCTCACTCTGCCAGTGAAGCTCTCTGTCTAAGAACACGGGTGCTCTCAACACACGATTCATGAAAAACACACTCATACGAAAAACACACTGAGAGAGCACAGAACGAAAAACCAAACAACGAAGTCGCTTGGGTTGAAAGTCGTGCAACGGGCACGGTTTTCGTCGATGAAATGAATTTTCGTACTTTTACGAAAAAAGTATCTCATAGTTAAGTAAAGACTCGGCCGTTATGCCAGAGACAGTTCGAGTGCGACTGCCATACGTAACGGACGTGTAGGCTATGCACGACTTATAAACGAAAACGGGTTTTTATTTTCATCAAACAAACATACAAGAACAGAGTCGACCAAGACACAAACATACCGAAAGCAAGGGAAAGAAAAAAAAAAAAGTTAATAGCAAAAACAACAATAAAAACTCATACGTGAAATTCAAATGGAAATATGTTGAACAAGTGCATGAAATGAAATATTTAACATAAAAAATAAATTGGCAAAATAAAAAATAAAAGAAATTATGCAAATTTGAATTTAGAAAAAGTTTTTCCAAACAAAGAAGTGCAAAGTGAAAAACAAAAACGAAATATGAAATGAAAAGTGTGTGAAATACGTCGAGCAGCAGTAGCAGCAAAGCCAAAGCGGCTGGAAAAGCGCACGACGACGACGACGTGAAAAACACAAGAAAAATGTCAATTTCGTGTTGAAGTTCATATGTAAAAAAAAAAAAACAAAAAAAAATAAATACATAAAAACAAAAAAACCTTAAAAGAAAAATTTAAACTAAAACAAAACAAAGCAAAACGACAAATACAAAAATCGAAATTGTATAAAAACAAAGTATGGCGATTTATAATTTGTTGTTGTTGTGCGTGCTCTACGTAATGCCAACAATATTGACAGCCGCACTTGCACCGCCAGCCACATCGCTGGATGCAGCCGCTGCTTCCAGCGCAATGCTTGGCATGGGCGGCATTGGCGGTTCGGCAGCGGTTTCACTCTCCTCCTCATCGTCATCAACGTCGAATTTAAATAACTATGGCGGCAGTCAGTCGACAGCCAGCATCTCATCGCCGGCCGCTATTGCGCCAGCCGAGCCACCCGCACTGTCAGCCATCGCAAATCAGTGCGTTTGGACGTACAATGGCACCTCGGCGGTACACTGCGATCTGCGCACCATTGAACGCACAACGAGCGGTCTCGATTTGCAGGGCGCCGATGGCAGCAGCCAATTGACCATTAAATGCAGCGATTTGTATCTATTCGAATCACAATTGCCGCAAGCAGTTTTTGCGCGTCTACAAACGCTTGATGTTTTGCGCGTCGAATCGTGCAAACTGCTACAGTTGCCCAATAATGCCTTTGAGGGCTTAAGCGCGCTTAAATTGCTGGCGGTCAATACGCGTAATTTTGATTGGGGCCCGGGTAAAACACTTGAATTGTATCCGGATTCATTGTCTGGCCTCAAACAATTGACTGAGCTCGATTTGAGCGCAAATAATTTACGTGCGTTGCCTGCCGGTTTCCTCTGCCCGGTGGGTAATCTGCAATCGCTCAATCTAACACATAATCGCATACGCACTGCCGAGCATTTGGGCTTTGCCGATATGAATTGCAATGGCGGCAGTGAGCTGCAGGTGCTTGATGCAAGTTTCAACGAATTACGGTCCATCACCGAAAGTTGGGGCATATCACGCTTACGTCGTTTGCAACACTTGAATCTGCAGCACAACAACATCTCTGAGCTATCCGGTGAAGCGCTTGCCGGTCTCAGTTCATTGCGTATTGTGAATTTGAGTAATAATCACTTGGAAATCTTGCCGGAAGGACTCTTTGCTGGCTCCAAGGAATTACGTGAGATACATTTGCAGAACAACGAATTGTATGAACTGCCAAAAGGTCTATTCCATCGACTCGAACAACTGCTGGTCGTCGACCTGTCTGGCAATCAGCTGACTTCGAATCACATCGATAATACAACATTTGCTGGCCTCATCAGACTTATAGTGCTCAATTTGGCGCATAATGCATTGACACGCATCGATTATCGCACCTTCAAGGAACTCTACTTTTTGCAGATACTCAATCTGCGTAACAATTCGATTGGTCACATTGAGGATAATGCCTTCTTGCCGCTCTATAATCTGCACACTCTGAATCTCGCTGAGAATCGCTTACATACGCTCGATGATAAACTATTCAATGGCTTGTATGTGCTCTCGAAGCTGACGCTGAATAACAACTTGATTAGTGTCATCGAACAGAATGTCTTTAAGAACTGTTCCGATCTGAAGGAACTCGACCTCAGTTCGAATCAATTGAATGAAGTGCCACGCGCCTTGCAAGATTTGGCTATGCTACGTACACTCGACTTGGGTGAGAATCAAATACGCACCTTCGACAATCAAAGCTTCATGAATCTACATCAATTGACCGGCCTACGACTCATCGATAATCAGATTGGCAACATTACGGTGGGCATGTTCGCTGACTTGCCACGCCTGAGCGTGCTCAATCTGGCCAAAAACCGCATACAGAGCATTGAACGTGGCTCGTTCGATAAGAACTTCGAACTGGAGGCAATACGTTTGGATCGTAATTTTCTCTCCGACATCAATGGCGTCTTTGCGACACTCGTTTCGCTGCTGTGGCTCAATCTCTCTGAGAATCATTTAGTTTGGTTCGACTATGCGTTCATACCATCGAATCTCAAGTGGCTCGATATACATGGCAATTACATTGAGGCTTTAGGCAATTACTACAAACTGCAGGAGGAAATACGCGTGAAGACGCTCGACGCAAGTCACAATCGTATAACAGAGATCGGACCAATGTCCATACCAAACACCATTGAATTGCTTTTTATCAACAACAATTTGATAAGCATTGTGCATCCGAATGCCTTCGTTGACAAAACGAATCTTGCGCGTGTTGATCTCTATGCCAATCAGTTAAACAAATTGCAGTTGCAACAGCTGCGTGTGGCGCCCGTGGCCGCAGAGAAACCGCTGCCTGAGTTCTATCTTGGCGGCAATCCGTTCGAGTGTGATTGCACCATGGATTGGCTGCAGCGCATCAACAATATGACAACACGTCAGCATCCACGCGTCATGGACTTGGCGAACATCGAGTGCGTCATGCCACATGCACGCGGCGCTGCTGTACGGCCATTGACAACGCTCAAGCCGAAGGATTTCCTCTGTCGCTATGAGTCGCATTGCTTTGCGTTGTGTCATTGCTGTGACTTTGATGCGTGTGACTGTGAGATGACTTGTCCGAATAATTGCACTTGCTATCATGATCAAATCTGGTCGACAAATGTGGTCGACTGTGGCGGTCAACAGACAATGGAATTGCCGCGACGTGTGCCCATGGACTCGAGCATTGTCTACTTGGATGGCAATAATTTTCCGGTATTGAAAAATCATGCTTTCATCGGCCGTAAGAATCTCAAGTCGCTCTATGTGAATGGCAGTCAAGTGGCAAGCATACAAAATCGCACCTTTGCCGGACTCATTTCGTTGCAAATGTTAAACTTGGCCGATAATCGTTTGCAAAAATTACACGGCTATGAATTCGAGCATCTGCAAGCGCTGCGTGAACTTTATCTGCAAAACAACCTGTTGACAACCATCGAGAATGCCACCTTGGCGCCGCTCAACTCACTCGAAGTGCTGCGCATCGATGGCAATCGGCTGGTCACGCTGCCTATCTGGCAACTGCATGTCACACATTTCGGCAAGCGCTTAAGAGCTTTGTCGCTGGGTCGCAATCAGTGGAGCTGTCGTTGCCAGTACCTGCAGGCGTTGACCGCATATGTTGCTGATAATGCGTTAATTGTGCAAGACGCGCAGGACATTTATTGCATGGAGTCACCGAATTCGGCCGCCTTTGGTGGCGAATATGCGCTGGTGTCGGCGACACCGCAGAAACGTGAGCTGGACTTCAATTCGACGGGCGCCGCTTGCACCGATTACTACTCGGGCGGTTCAATGCTGCAACATGGCATACCCAAGAGTTATATACCACTGCTGGCTGCCGCATTGGCGCTTGTCTTTTTGCTTGTGGTCGTTGTCATTGTGTTTGTCTTTCGTGAGTCTGTGCGCATTTGGCTATTTGCACACTATGGCGTGCGTGTCTTTGGGCCACGCTGTGAGGACTCGGAGAAACTGTACGATGCCGTGCTGTTGCATTCCGCCAAGGATTCGGAGTATGTGTGCCAGCATTTGGTCGCTGAACTGGAAACGGGTCGACCGCCGTTGCGTGTCTGTTTGCAGCATCGTGATCTGGCACACGATGCCACACATTATCAACTCGTTGAGGCAACACGCGTATCACGACGTGTTGTCATACTGCTTACACGTAACTTCTTGCAAACCGAATGGTCACGCTGTGAGCTGCGACGCGCCGTACACGATGCACTGCGTGGCCGACCGCAGAAGCTTGTCATTATCGAAGAGCCGGAGGTGATTTTCGAGGCCGAAAGCGACATTGAATTGCTGCCATATTTGAAGACATCGGCTGTGCATCGCATACGGCGTAATGATCGTCACTTCTGGGAGAAATTACGTTATGCGCTGCCCGTTGATTATCCCACCTATCGTGGCAACAATTATACACTGGATCACAATCATGAGCGCATCAAGCAACCGGCCTCGCCAGGCATACTCTATCGTCAGGCGCCACCGCCTGCCTACTGTCAAGCCGATGGCGCTGGCGCTGTGGCAGAGTGCGAACAGAATTATTCATCGGCCACAACTGCAACACCGAGTCCAAGACCACATCGACGTGGCGAACATCATCATGCGTCGACAATGTCGCATGGCCATCATCATCCACATCATCATCTTGCTGCTGGCGCTGCTGCTGCTGCACAAAATCAAAGTCAAAATCATTTGCATCCAGCACGTGCAGCCGATGCGCCACAGTATTATCATCATGGCTCGGCCACTATTGCCGCTGGCTATGCTATACGACCGCCCTCTGAGCACATTTATTCAAGCATTGACTCCGACTATTCCACGCTAGATAATGAGCAGCATATGCTTATGATGCCAGCACCGCCAACGCCCACAACTGGCGGTGGTGCTGTTGGTGTTAATCACCTGTCGCAGCAACAGAATCAACAACGTGCACAAACATGGCGGCAGCAGCCCAAGCAGCAGCAGCAACAACAACAACAGCAGCAGCAGCAATCAACACAGCTGACGCATGCCGGCACTTTGGGTGCGGCGAGCAATGCTTCCGTTTCCGGCTCAACTGCAGCTTCAACATCTTCCGCGTCTGTCGTAGCATCAGCATCCGCAGTCGCAGTCGCAGCCGCAGCCGCACAAGGTCAACAACAGGGTCCACATGTGCAGGCGTATCTAGTGTAAAGCTCTTGCTCTTCAAACACTTTTTCATGCTTCTAATGCTTCAGTATGCGTAAGTGTGTGTTTTTATGTGTACACGTATATGTATATGTAGGGTGTGTATGTGTGTGTGAGAAAAACTCGTATTAGTACTGTTAGAAAATGCATGCATACACACATTTGCAAACATACTTTCATACATACACAAATACACACTTAGATAAGACACACCAAGTGACAGTGATTTCTTTAGGGACTGGTTCCTGTTTCAGCTCGAAACTAAAGTGCATCTAGTTTTTAATTTAATACTTACAAAAAAATAAAAACAAAATAAAACGAAAGCAAAGAAAAAAAAAATAAAATTTAATTTTAGCGCGAAAAAAATACATATATATATATATAAATGTAAAGTAATTAATCAAAAAACCAACTGAAAACAAAAATGGCGGCTTGCTGCATATGTGTGCGTGCGTGTATGTGTGTGAGTGTGTGTGCACAAAAAAAAAAACAAAAACATTACTCTCCCCTAAAAGCAGACACTGCAAAGTAGCATAGAAAACAACAAAACAAAAGAGATACAAAAAAAAACAATGACAAAAAATCGTATGTAATGCATTTGATATATACATGTATGAAATTATATATATTATATACTCTTATGTCTTATAATAACACTCACACACATTAGCATACACAAACAATTACATACAGATATACTTATATACAAGCTTATATACAATATATATGTATGTGTGTGAAATGACATGACTATGATGAATTTATTCATATGTTTATGTCTGCATGACTTTGTAAATATTCAAATTTAATTTTAATGAGAAGAAAAAAAAAATATTAGTTTTAAAAAAAAAACCTACTACAAAGAAACACACGCACACACACAAACACAAATAAACAGCAAAAAATAATAGAAATAAATAAATGACTAAAGAAATGGTAGCTAGCTAACTTATGTACACTTAAAAAAAAAGAACGTACCGAAAAGAAAATCGATGATAAACCAAACAAAATGAAACAAGAATTAAAAACAAAACATGCAAAATGAAAAACGCTCATTTAATTTGTTTAAAACAAAAACACTTCTATACAACACTACTTATACAACACTGTAATACATAATAATAGCGCATTGTAAATAATATAAAACAAATTGATATGAAAATATGAAAAAAAAATTGACTCAAATGCAAAAAACAAAAATTATTTAACTGTGTATAAAAACTAGCAAAGTTTAAAACAAAAAAAAAATAATAACTGATATTTAAGCCCAACTCCTACTTAAGCATACATTAAAACAACAAAATAAGATGATTAAAATAATTATAATAATACAATAATCAGTAAAAATTCTCAACTTGCAACTAAAAAAAGTACTCAAGAAGATAAAGAAAAAAAAAAATTACAAAACAAAAACTTACAAATAATTATCAACTATAAAGAAAACAACCTTGCAGCATTTTCTAAAAACTGCCCTGAATATAAGTAAAACAAACAAATGAAAACTGATAATTTTAATTAAGCATTTACACATTTAAATATGAAACTTTTTTAAACACTTTTTTTTTTTACAAAACTTACTTTCCTTACACTGTGCAAAATGCAAAACTGTTTATGAAAATACTCTCGCTCTTTTTTATAGTTTACACTTAAAAAAAAAACATATAAAACAACAAAAAAACTCAAAACTGTCACACATAAATTTACTATAACAAAAAAACAATTGATTTCAATTAACAAAAACAAAATACTAAAAATAAAATAAACTTAAATTTATTTACTAAACTATGCAAACTTGTACCAGTCTATGTGTTGATCAATATGAGAAAAAAATGTCAGACAGAAAAAACAAAAAAATTATGATAATGTGAAAGTATCCAAAATCTGTTATTTATTTTTTATTTTGTAATATATTAAAATTAAGTTATTATTAATTAAATTATATTATATATAATGAAATAATACTAATAATACCAACTATACTTATAGATATATATATATGGAATGCATAAAACAAAACATTTTTGTGAATATATATTTATGATTTTCTTGGCTTGCAAAAGTCGAGGAAACTCTTTTTTAAAAATGAAAACTCAAAACTTGACTTTTTTTATTAAACATTGAAAAAATATACTGGAAAATATCATTACAATGATGAGATTGCAAGGTCGTTTAGAGAGATAGTGAATTCTTGAAGTTAAGACGAATTTTTAGCAACCTTTTTTTATGTCAACACATTTTCGCTTAAATGCCAAAAAAAATATACAAAATGAAGCATTTCTTCGCAGATATCTTAAAGATATTTAAACAATACCAGTTATCTTATGTAGTAAAGGTTTATAGAAGCACAATTGTTGCCAAATTTATGTGCGAATTTTCTGCTACATGGCTAAAGCCAAACAATATTTACAGCAAAGCTTTCTATTTCAACACGCCAAGACTTAACGAAACATGCACATTCCATTTATAGCTCACCTTGTAAGTCCTAAAAACAAAAACAAAACAGTAGAAAAAAAATTCCTCAACTAAGCTGCAAACAATTTATTGACAAAGCGTACAAAGTCACCAAACTGCAAACAATAAATTTCACAAACGAAGATACCAAAAAAAAAGAAAAATATATATCGAACTCAATTGAATTGAACTAAAATGAAGAAGAAGAAGAAGGAAAAAAATGCTACTAAGCCGAAATGTGAAACGTCGTGTGTGAGCGCTGAGACAAATGATACAACTTATGCGAGTAAGTGCGAATGTGTTGTCTGAGTATGTATGAGCTCAGCACTGGAAACAAGTCAAAGAAATAAATCTTAAATAATCAATGCCAAAACCCTAAAAAAGAAACAGCGAAAATAATCAAGAGAAACGCCGCCAATAAGTTAAGAGTGGCAAAACCATTTAAGGCGAAAATGTTTGCAAGAAAATAAAAAATTAACACGCTAAAAATACATTAAACTTAACGCAATTAAAACTAATAAGAATTTTACTTCTTTCTAGAAATATTAAAAATGATACCCGGTTGAATAGAATGGCTGCCAAAGACCGACATTTTTGAGTCGCCACCGTCGCAACGCAGCAATCAAGTCGAAGTGCTGCGCCTTTGCCACTCATTCGTTCAGTCACTTTACTCACAATTCACGATATGCCAAGACGACAACTCATACTCAATGAGCTTTTGGCTATGATATTCATAATAATTAACATTTCTATATGCGTTGAAGATGACGATGACGATGATGATTATTATTATGTTATAGCCGGCTGTCTATGTCGTCTTGATGATGATGTTGATGTCTATGCGTGCGTCCGTGCGTGCGTGCGTGTCTCTGCTGTAGACCGATCCGTCAGTCAGTCAGTCATGCCATGCCACACCAAAGCAAGGCACTACTTCACTACTCTAGTCTGTTTCAATCTACGTAATTCTACAGATGTGAAAAGCATTTGTATATAGATTTATACAAGCATACATATTTTTCTCTTTCAGTTCATTCGGACTCTGGCTGACATATAGTCTTGAGTTTTATACAAGTATAAAAAATGATTTATCACTTCAGTTGTTGCTGTTGTTGTTGTTGAATATGAGTTACGTTTATGCGCGCTTCGACTGTAGCTGACAGTCAGACAGACGAGCCATATAAATTCAATATAAACGAACTAAAGCAAGACTTTTTCTTTTTTTTTTTACAGTCTGAAGTTGAGGCAGGCGGTTCGGCAGACAATCGGTTAGACAGTCATTTGTTGAGGCCAAACCATTGCCTTTTATTATATACGAGTATGTATAAATATATATGTGTGTGAGTCAGACTCACTTCAATTTGAATCGCAAAGACTACGATTACAATAGACGTCGAATCGCCACTGCCAACAACACCTCCAGAACAACAACACCTTATCATCATCATCATCTTCACCATCACCATAAACAGTTTCATACAACACACAATTCATGTGCATGATGTGTTCACTTTTATTAGCAAATGGCCAAAGCAAAGGCATGAGAAAATTGTTTTGTGTGTTTGCATTGAAAATGAAATTTTTAAATGTAATGAAAAAATGCTGTTGCTTGTTGGTGTTGGTTTTGCGTAAAAATCAATAAATTTTGGGCTTTCAATTTAGTTGATGTAAAGTTCTTCAGTAAAATAAAATTTTCTTTTTTACTTATATGTTGAGAAATTTTTTGTAGTGAAAGTAGTGAAAAGAAGCAATGTGTGCTTATTTGCATACAACTTATATTCATGTTTAAGATATTTTCTGTGCTGGGCTTAGAAAAAAAATTATATCGACGTAAAATTACTTTATCATGTCTTTAAAAAAATTAAAAAATGAGTTTGTGAAAATTGATATTATTTGTGTTGATATTTTATCAACATTTTTCTAATATGAAGTGTCTTATTTACCAATTTTCAACAATCAACAAAATCAACATCGAGCCATATGTATGGACATATAAAAACATACTAACGAAATACCACTCATTGACTCATTCCGAGATCTACGAATCTATAAGTTCAATTGAGTTAATATTTTGCATAGTAAGTACTTTCGTGATGCAGACGCTCACTCAGAACGGAATTCCCGAAAGTCCTGTTCGTTCGCCAAGCGAAGTTGGCGGTTATCAGCTAATCATAATATATTTTCTCATCCATTACATCTTAAATCACCTCTTATGTTCAGAGATACCTTCTATTTAAGTCTACCAAATAAATTCCAATGATTTATTTGAGTTTTGCCGCACTTATTTTGTGTAGCAAATAAAACCTTTGCCAGCTGTTCATTTCTTGCCAACTCATTGAGAACTTAAAGCAAAATTAAATTTTCTTCGACTATTTTGCTTGTATTTGTGCGTATCTATGTGTGTGTGTTCGAGTAGGCTGGCCGGCTGACTGTCGACGTCTTTGATTTGCTTGCAGTCAATGAACTCGTTCACCTTTGCAACAGTTTTTCACCAACTTTATTTCGCATTTCACACTTCAATACTCCTACAACAGAAATGAAAAGTTCTAAGCTTATATTTTTCAACATTATTTTTTATATTATTTGTTTTTGTCGCCCACAGTTTGAATTTTTTTTTTTTTTGTTTCTTCTTTTTTTTTGAAGTATTTTTTGTCTTTGTTTATTTGCGCTGAGTTATTTATTTGACAATTTTCCCTGTGTAGGCTTTAAGTCCGATAGCGGAAAACAAAAAGGAAAGAAAGAAGTACTAAATAAATGCCGAAACGAAACGAACGTGACGAAAAGCATTTTTCCTATTTCCTATTATACTTTTATGGTTGACTTTGCTCGCATTTCTCTTTTACTTTTGTATCTGTATCTATGGCAAGTACATACATACATATATGTATATAGGCAACAACAAAAGCAACGACATAAATAAGTAATCATCAACGCCGCGAGTTATCGCAGCTATCGAAATGGCTTGGCAGTGACATGAGTTGGTGACTTCAAAGTTGTTGTCAATTGAAGTTGAGCTTTCTGTTCTGTTGAAATTTTTGTTACCCATTTTACGTTTTTTAAAGCTTTGCTGGTGACCTTTTTGGGTTTTGTTTTTATGGCATTTAAATCATTTTCACAGCATGCCAACATTTTCTATATGAAATACAAAAAGATAAAAAAAAAAGCGTACGCATTTTGCTGGACAACAACATTTGATTGGCGTCGGCGCTTTTGTACATTTTTGCATGTGATTTGTTTATGTGTGCGAGTGAAAAAAAAAAAAATAAAAAAAAAAATTCATTCATTCATTCATTTGTTGTGCTGTTGAAATTCAATTTAATTCACTTAGTATGGTCACAATTTTTTTTATATATATTTTCTTATAGTTGTTTTTGCTGCGTCGCCTTTTTTTTATTGCAAAAATGTTTCCGTTTTTTTTTTTTAATAATTTTTCTTTTTGTTTTTTCCATGCTCATTTCATTTGACATAAAAATTTATTATCATAATAAGAGAAGAAATCAGCCTCGATGCATAAAAAACTTCGCTGCTCTGAACTTCAACTTGGTTGCCTTGACGCATATGTGTTGAATTTTTCGTTACTTCCGCTTTGGGTTTTCCTCAACTTGACACACACACACACACACACGTGCGCATAGACTTTTCTTTGCCGCTGGTTTTTTTTTTTGTTGCTTTTCGCCCTCATAGCGCTGTTGTTTTGATGGAAATTCGATATTTGTGGCGCGTATTGAATTTTGATAAGTTTGCAGCAATATTTTTTTTGCTTCTTCTTTTTTATTGCTACTCACTTTTCCTTTGGTTATTTGTAGGCAGAAAGTTTCACTCTGCTACATTTCACTTGATGTTATTCTACATTATTGATTTCGTTTTCCATTACTTTTTTTTTCTTTCACTTTTTTATTTTTTCACTTAACGTTTGTTTTGCATTTAATTGTATTATTTTACAGATTTTATTATTTTGTTGTTGTTGGTTTTTATTGTTGCTGTAATTTGTTATCATGTCAATTTGTGCCAATTTATTTTGTGCGAAAAATGCCTGAAATTTCGTAAGCGCACTTTGGTTTTGTTTGCTTGTGCAGCATTTTGTTTGCCATTTGTTGGCTCAATTTTGTGGCATTAATTAGTCGGCCGACTGTCAACTCTCAGTTCCACTCTAACTCTGACTCGGCCATTGCATTTGTATCTGTATGTTTGTTTATTTATTTGCACGAATTTATTAAAAATTCAATTCTTTTTACCCTCAAATTCATTTGTATTTCAGAGTTTTACAGCATAAAATCAATGAGCAAATTGTTTTCGTGCAAATGCAATAAATATTTATTGTATTGTTACATTAAATACTTTGGCATGCTTTAAATATATACAATGCTGACTGAGTATTTGTGTAAAACTGTGCTTAAATAATCACTAGTGCATTATTTGCATGGCTAAACTTTGTTTGAAAATCGAAAATAAACTAATATAAGTGAACATTATGGAAACATTTTCATATTCTACTTACGTAATTGTCTGTGCGCGTATCATTTTTCAAATGAATCTAAGCACATTGAGTTCAAATATTGATAATTTATCACAATAAATGTTAACTATTGCAATTAATTATCGAATTTAATATGTAACAAAATGGCTGCATTGTAATTACCATGCTCCTACTGATGAATGCTTGAAGTCACACAGTAGGATTTGTTAAACTGCATCATTCATCAATTTATATTTTATGAAAATATAGCGCCCTCTATTTCTCAATTTGTAAGTATTGAATTTTTAATTTATTTAAATTTGATAATCATATATGTAAAAATTTATGAGTTTTTGAAGATTACTAAGACTTTGATAGCTTCTTCCAAGCAAGAATAGTCTATAAGACAGTCTTCCTACACTAAATTTCAATAAAGCCATCAAAGAAGAGTAAGCAAGAAAAGTAATTCTCTAAATATCAGAACATTTTTGCCTTCATTAAAAGATGACTAACTGACAAATCTTCAAGTAGTTGCTCAACAATAATTTCGATATTTTTTATTAGAAACAAATGAGTAAATTAACAATTATTTTTAAGTTGAAAACATAAAACTTAACAACATTTCAAATACTTTGGCCTATTAGCTGAAGCAGTTAATAATCTTTGCTCTTAGTGAGTTTCTAACGACGTGAAAGTGACAAGGGACAAACAATTACCTATGACAAAATCTACAACTAATTGCCACACATGGCTATAACTCTACTCCAAAGTTAGCGAGAAATCGGGAGAAGCAAAAGAAAAAAATTAAATTAAATTTGTTGTAATGTAAAAGTTTCGTAAGAAGAAAGATACAAGATGTGTGATGTGTGCACGAAAAGTGTTCAAACAAAATGCAGTGAGGGATGAAGAGTAAATTGAATTGAAAGCAAAATGAAATAAAGAAATACAAGCAAAAAAAAAAAAAAGAAAAGAAACACAAAAAAGAAAAAGCGAAGTACAAACTTTTTTAATTTGCTTTCATTTGAAGTTGCTTTTAGTGTTGTAGCTAAGAGATGTTGTTGCTGTTGCAATAACAACGTCAAAAGTTCAACACTACAAGTTGTAACTAATAGAATTACCTATAAGTAGTTACAAAAGACATAAACACACACACACACGCACGTATGCATGCACGCACGACGAGACGAGGCAGAAGCAGCAGAAGAAAAAAGCGCGTATCTAGATAAATAACAGTCGACATGATGAAGCTACTGTTTGCATTAAGTAACAACATACAACAGCAAACGAAATTTGAAAAAAGGGGAACTTTTGCTTGCAGTTAGTTTTGAGCGTGTTGTTGTTGTTGTTGTTGCTACTATTACGGCCGACTGTTTTCGAAAATTCATTTAACAATTTCTTAATTGTTTGCAGATACGCATCATCTTCACTGAAATAGAAGAAGAATGGAAAAAACACACACACACACACAAAAAACTAATAAAACCAAAACCGACAAAAAAAAGGCAGTAAAGTGTAGCAACCAAAAGCTATGATAGCCTTCTTTTTTGTTGTTATTATTGTTGTTGTTGTTGCTGTTATTGTTTGGGCGCTACTCTGGCGTATCTCGTGATCGTTTGCGTATCGCGCTAATTTCATTTTCACTATGCTTGTCTACCCTCACCCATACGCTCGCTCTTTGCTGCATTGTATCTCCAACTACACAAAAAAAAAAAAACCAAGACAAAAAAGACGAGAAGAGAAGAGAAACGTCGGCCTTTATTTTGGTTTTAAACTTGCCACAAATACGCTTTGTTCGTTGTTGCTTGTCGACTATTGCAATTAATGTCTTGTATGCGTTTTACTTAATACACTTTATGTATTTGTATTTGTATTTGTATTTTTTTGTTGTTCTTGTATCTCGCTTACTTACTCACTTATTCACTTACTACTTTACATGCAACTGTTTTATACATTTGCGCTTTTAATTACGGTTCGTAGTGACCAACAGTGGTGATGATGATGATGATGGTGGTTGCAATACACTATAAGCAACTCCACTAACATGTATCTTGTATCTTATGCGCTTGTTTGCAATTGCAAAATTTACTGCAAAAGCGTTTAATTGTTTTTTGCTGTTTGTCTTTTTTTGCCAACGCTTTGCTTGTTCAATGTTTTCCTACTGTAAATTTACTACTTTTCCTGTCATTTTCACTTTTCACTCAACAACGTTTCTTGTTTGTTTGTGGTTTGTTTTGTAATTTTTCATTGTTGTTGTCGTTTTTTCGCTCTAATTTACAACACACATGTTTTGCTGTTGTTGTTGTTGTTGATGTTGTTTTGTAAAAGTATCTAGTAGCCGACACTTATGTAAGTGTATCTAATAGCTCACACATCGACATTGGCTTTGCTTAACTTGCGGCTTACCAACGAAATTTTACACTTGCTGAAAGTGTACGACAATTAGAAATAACTTGTAAGTATTTATTTTCATTTCTCACTTTTTCTTTCATTCTTTCTTTCTATGCAATTTAGGCTTTCAAGCTTTTAACCAACTTAACTCGTAGAATGTTGCTTGAACTTTGTCGTGGCTTAGACGACTAAGGTGCATTTTGAGGTCAAAGTCTTATAAGACTTGTCTCTCAAACACTTTGCGTAAATGCTACTTGAGTCTAAGCGAATTTTTCAAATGAGTAACTGTTTTAATGCCACGACAATCACATTGCTCATTGCTAAAGCCATTAAGCTGCAAATCCAATTGTGCGGCGCTCTTGCAAATAGGCTAATCTGCAGCAGACAGTATAGAATTCATACAAATAAAATTAAGTATTTAAATTTAGTGAAATTCGTCTTTTTTACTGACAGACAAAAGACTTGAAATGAATTAACTTAAAACTATTTAAAATCCTTTCATTACCCTTACACATGTTACCCAAAAATCCGATTAACAATAACAAAATTATTGTATTTTTGCCGAATGTAACAAACACAACAGCACACAAGCACACACACACATATGTACATACGGTAAACTGCAAAAAAACTGTAAAAAGACAATGAGTTGAACAAGCCAGGACACAAAGAAATAAGCATTAAATGCGACCAAACAAACAAAAGCAACAAAAGGACAAAACAATTAAAAATTGCTACCCAAACACAGCAGGGGCAACAACAACAACAACAACACACAACAACAACGTCAAAATGTATTTGTTTGAACCCACGCCTATAACACACACACACACACTCACACACATGTAAAGGACGAAAAAAAAAATCAACACTAAAATGAAACACTTAAAATTCCTTCTTCTGTTTTTTGTTGTGTTTTTTAGTAACGAAAATGAGGACACAAAAAACCAAATAACAACAACAATAACGAAAAAATGAAAACACATGTGCACAAACAACAACAACAAACAAGCCAAGCCACGACGACAGGACAATGCATGAAGCAAAGAAACCCTTGCAAACATTTTATTTTATTATTACTTTTTTTTTCTTTCTTTTCAGTCTTATTTTTTTTTTTTTTGCTTTTTTTTTGGTATTGTGCATATTTTGTTTGACGGAACTGTTATGCGTCTGTGTGTGTGTGTTGTGGTTGTTGTTGTGCTTGTCTGCCGGCCTGCTAACACTTTTGTATGTAAGTAAAGCGTAAAGTAAGTAAATGAACCCAGAAACCCAAAACAAATAATTACGCCAGCACGGGGCGGAGTGCCAAGCATAGCTTAGCAAATAAACAAACAAACACACACACACACACCCATACACATATGCGCTTACAGGACAAAAGGATAATGCCAACGACAATGAACGTGAAATTATGACAGAGACGAGTAAACGAAACGGAACGTGAAGCAAAGCAACAACTCACAAGTCTCAAAAAAAAATACGTTTTATATATGAAAAGTGCGTATTTTGTGACATGTTTTCATGGCAAACACACACACACACACACACATGTATCTACAAGTATGTGAACAAACGTTGGTACTCATTTTCCCTTCAAGTTGTTGTTATTACTTTATGTTTGCTTTTTCGTCAGTCGTCTGTTGCATGGCACTAAAGAAATCACTCAAAATGTACTTCACAAAATGGCACAATATATTTATACTTTCTTCTTCTTCTTCTTCAAGTTCGGCGTCTGCTTCGAAACGATGAACGTTTTCTACAACATTTTGATTTAATTTCTTTTTTTTTTTTTTTTTTTGTTACAAGTTGTTAGTTTGTAGTTATTAAAAATATATGTTTAAGTACTTTGGAACGATAAAAGTAGCATGTATGTATAGAAAAGGTTCAAGTGATACTCATAGCTAAATAATTGCATGACTTGTGTGTTACAGCATAGGCGCAGTGGGTGTATATATGACTGTGTGTGTGTAAGTTTTGCAAATGTCATAAATGGTACACTTGAAGTGAAAAGTTATATTGTTAGTTACATATGTTTGTAAGAGTTTAAGTGGCATATTTCTTAGCTGAGATACATTTTTCTCGATTTTATTTCAACTGACAGGGTGGCAATAGTTTTTGTAAAATATTACACAATCTGACAACTTAGTAGGTTAAGTTTAAGCTTGCTGAAGTTATGAGGTTGGCATGAGATACTTTTATTTGCAAAAGACAAACTTAAAATTGTCTTATTTGCAATATAAGTATTCTTTATTTGTTTGAGCATCATTTGAAATATGTTTCAATGAACAATTATTTTTTACATTATGTAAATTGTACATAATCTTCAATAATTGCGTCTATCAAAAGCGAATCTCAAAGCGCTGCGTTCCCCACATGTGTGAAAAAAACTAATAACAAAAAAAAAAAAAAAAGTACGAAATGTAATAAAACTAACTGCACAATGTGATAAAACTACTCAAGCGTAACTGCACACGCTGCCAAAAGTACGAAAGAAAACCAGAAACGAGCACTCTGACAACTGCTGAAGAAGCATCATGAGAAAAATGTTTGGTAAATAAATATAAAATAAAACGAAGAATTAAAAAAAAAAACACTCAAGCACTTTAAAGCGACACTAAAAATAACAGAAAAATCTGCACTAAGCACTAACGCTTTGCTAACAGATACAAAGCCAAGTCAAGCTAGCAAGTTTAATGAGCCAAGAGAGGCATTTCGTCTTCCCACTTGAGCTCAAAGCAAACACATGAGCACAAACACTTTGAGTCAGACAGAACGACCGACAGCGCGCCACCAAGCAAAGCAAAACATGGACATATGCTGAAAAAAAAACTGTTAAAATAAAATAAAAAAAAAAAATACAGTAAAAACTAAAGAAATTATTTTTAAAGTAAAAGCAAAAAACCAAAGTACACCCAAAGCAGCAACAGCAAAGCAAAACTTCACGTTCAACTCGTACACACAAACGCACTTATTAAATTTCCAAGGATATATATGCGAGTTTTGTATTAAAGCAAGTGACTGCTTATATCCTTCGCCATGTGGGCGTTTCAGTCTTTCGCTGTGCGCTCGCCCTGTGCGTGTTTGTATAGCAAAAGCGCAAAAGGGAAATAAAAAAAAAAAATTAGATACTTATTCAAGCACAGATACAGGATATTAAGCACTAAAAAAAAGAAAATCATGTAGAAAAAAGTTTGCATTGGCATGAGCAATAAGATTGAAGACAATTCAATTGAAAATCGATCGATAATCTTTTTGACCGCACTGTCAGGCAACGAGCCAGCAACAGCAAAAGCAACAGTAAGAGCAACAGCAAAAGCAACAGTAAGAGCAGCAGCAGCAGCAGTAAAGCAGTGTTGAGCAGTGCTTGCATACAAAAGGCAAATCGTGTTGAATTACTGTTTTTTCTTTTTAATATTATTTTTTTTCTCTCTTTTAAAGATTGTTGGCAAGTAAGGAAAATGAAATGGAAAAAAAAGCATAAAGAATCCTTAAAACTGTGTTAAGCACTCACTCACTCAGTCAGTGAAGCGGCGCTCGACTTTGCTGCTGCGCAAGTTTCAAGCCGGAAAAAAAATAATATAAATGAAGTCCTTTCTTTTTTTATTTTTGGTTTGCCTTTTCTTGTGTGTTGCACACTGTCTTCTCATATAAGAACTTACTTTTATTTATTTTTTCAACGTACTTTTAATTTACTTAAGTTTCTGCTTTCTGTTGCTGTTTCTGCTAATTCAGCACATATCCTTGCCAGGATGACGTCCTAGGCAAATGCAAACGTTATGTTGCTTTAAGCATATGTCTGCACATATTTGCACGCTTAAAGCAAAGTTGGCCCCTTTGCTTTAGTGCAGAAACATGAAGAAAACTTCTTATTTAACTTTGCTTAACAGAATTTCCGCCATTGAAAAGGATTCAAGTTGACTACATGCTTTATATGTGTACTTTTGTGCGTGAGCGTGTGTATATGTTGTTTATATGCTCATTCTATTTCAAAAACAAGTTTCATTCACAAACTTTCACTTTTAGCAGTTAACACATACCAAGCATTGAGCTAAACTCATCCTGAGGCAAATCCTTTTTATGCATTGCCAAACTAAGCCAAAAACACATACTCATGCACGCAGTAGTCTTTGTAATAAGGAAGTAATTAACATTTGGCTATTTTTATACTCTTAAAGGAGTGTATTAACCTTGTCATGAAGTTAGCAACGCACAGAAGCACCAACTCCGAATTGAAATTGTAGTATTCTTATCACAAAATACCAGTGAATCAAATATTATACATTTTTTTTTTTTTAATAAAAGTTAATATTCTATTAAAACGATATTTCTAATTTGAGTCGCTTCAATAAAAGTAGAAGAAAATTTTTCCAGAATTAGGAATATTTTCCATGCTACAATAAAAAATCACAAAGAATCGAAATTCATTGTTTTTTTAAATCAAAGTTTTCTTAGTCTTACATTCTCTAATGATACTTAACAAAGTAGTAAGAACTGTTATTGATATAGAAATAAAAAAACGTCAAATATATCGTTAAGAATATTCGGCTTAAAATTTTATTTTTTAAAAATGGTGAAACCATTTTTTTTTTATTTCTCTTTGGAGTTCGTTTTTCTAACTTTGACATGAAGTTTGTAATAAGACACATAAAGAGTATCTATAATTCCTATTCTGACAACCAAAAACAAATCTCATATATCGAATTAAAAAATCTTAGTTATATATTCGCAGAACAATGCTTCCAAGAGTATATAAGTTCCAGCAAAACCTAATTTTTTTTCTGTTTGGTTGATAATTGCATTGGTATTTTCTTCAAAGCATATTTGCTTAGCGTCTAAACGAAATGTTAAACAAGCTGCTTAAAATGTTTACGCTTCTTAACCATTTTTTTTTCTGTTTTGGCATATTTTTTATGATTTGTTTGCACACCCCTTTTCGCTTTTGTTTACGGCGTGTTAATTTTTTGTACGGCTTATTAACCCCTTTTTTTAACACTTTTTTTTCTCGTTTTTGATACCTTTGCGACTTTCTTGCACTCAGATTTGCCTTGAGCTGTGAAAGTTGACAGGTAACAACTTGTGAGCGTCTTGAGCGAAGATATCGACAAAAGCTCAAGCTAAGCATTATTAACGCAAACAAAAAAGGACTCTCTGAGCACATAAAGTTTCTGCTACAACGCCGTCGTTCATACATTTGCAGTCTATAAAATTCCCCTCTTCAAATACGTTAAGGCTTTTAGTCATCATTTTGCTTTGCTTTCTTTTATGATATGTCAACTTTTTTTTACGACTTTAGGGAATACAACAAGAAAATAAGAGAAAACTATAAACCAAATATTTATTAAAATATAATTTAATGTGTTTTTATTTATTAGCACACGCTTCATAAAAGACAAGCAGAAGAGAAAAAAGAAAATTCCAAATAATAAAAATATTATATATTTACAGGCACTTCGTGACTTTGTTTTCGATGAGTATTAAAAATGCATAAAACTATAACCACATAATTAGTTTTATAATCGTATTTATTACAAATACAACAGCAACAACAACAACGTCAACGCCAACACGATCAGCGTGAAGCTCATTTTGCATGGCTTCGTTCTAATAAATTTTTTAATAGCGCTAATAAAAATAAAACAAATATTCAATGATAAAATATTTTTTCTCCCTTAGCATGCTGATTTAAGCCAATAAAACTTTACAAAAGTATACTGATTATTTTTTGTATTTAAAGAAAGGCAATATATTTTGTATGAAGTCTTTTATGATTGCAAACGTAAAAAAAAATATCAAACTAATGGCTCGAAGCACAAAAGGGTTAAACAAAAACTCTTAAATTAAAGATCTATTGGGGAGCAAAATGCTATCATATTTCACATTTTTAAGACTTCGCACTTCAATGGGTCTAACAATAAAAACTTTATGATTTAGTTGCGGTTATATGGGCATTGTTGGTATTATTTTAAATCCTAAAGCCACTTCCTTTGCCAATGAATAGGTATAGTGAAATGTATAACACTTTTTTTCGTCTCTACCATCTAATCTTCAAAATGCAAGAACTCCAAACAACGCAGATTTAAATATCGTGGGCTATCCAACTATAATGGTCGAAATACTCAAACAAAACCTTCTTAATTAAAACACCTCAAACGACCCACGCACATAAATCTATGCCAATTAAAGCAAAGCGTACTAAATTCTAATTTAGCAACCATTAAAAATTTAAAACACATTAAAATCGCTGACAAATGTGACAAATCAATGAATCAATGAAACTTGTTTCAATTTCGTTTGGTTTGTCAAACCACATTTTTTTTGCCGTCGAATAAAACTTATGTAATTTGAATAGCAAATCAGAAAAAAACAGACGAAAATAATAAAACAAAAAACTTCAGACACGATTAAAATTTATCAAGATTGCCGATCACGATAAGGCAAAACAACATTAGCAAACATAAAATAATACAAATTAGTTGACTTTGCATACAAAATTAGTTATTTGCCAATCATTTTTTTGCTTGCAATTAATTTTTTTCGAACTTTTATTTATTTGTTTTGACCACGCCGATTTGCTTCTTGTCCATAAAAAATTAATTGTCTAAAACGAATAAAAAAATACACATAAAAATCAGCACGCGTAGCTAAAAAGTCTGATTTAAATTTAAGTTGATTCGTTTTATTTCTAAAATGTTTTAAATTGACTCCCCCACAGGGAAATTTATTATCGCTGCAGATAAGCATCGACAGCGGTCGTTCATTTGTACGTTTCTTGTAGTTCTTGTTTGTGACTGAACTGACTATCATTGTTGATTGATCTATGAACACGACAAAAATAACAACAACACCTGTAGAAAGAATTCAAAGTCTATAACAAAATCACATTCAAAACGGTTTCTCAAAAGTTTGCCTTTTGTTCAAGACAATGGCTTATTAATGATATTTATGGTGATTTGCTTTAATATTTTACGATGTGATTTTTTATTGGTAAACAGGCGATTGCATGAACATTGAACAGGTGTTGTTTTTGATAGAAAGCATAAAATGTATCAAATATTCCAAACATTTATTAACACATAACTTTAATCGAATTCCTTTAAAATGAAAATTTACTGTAGAGAAATTTAATAAATTGCTTAAAATTAAAGAGTCAATGGTAATCACAAAAAGTCATAATATTAACAGAGTCACAATGCCTTATGCCTTCCATTCGATATTTCTAAAGTTGGATACTTCTATGTTAGATAGCGCTGACTGAAAAGATATGACAATTAATTAGTAATTGATTATGAAAGCTTAATTGTTTTATGTTTTGTTTGGTTGAAGTCCTATTCTACGATTTAGAAATTTACGAAATGGTCAAGTTCTCAACAGTGTTTGTGACTGTTGCGAAAAGAACTTCTTAGAGCTTTCTACATATAGCATACAAATATTTTTGCACAAATAAAGCCAAGCAAGTTCATGAATGATGCCACAATATAATGATATTAATTATACTTAATCTTCAGTATTAACCGTGGCATGGCAAACCGTTCATAAATAAAGATTTTAATAGAAATAAGTGAAAAAAAATTATAAAAAAATGATTGCATTTTTTTCTTCAAATGTATTACAAATTCTACAAAGTTTTACAAAATTTCAACAAATTTTCAACTGTTTAATCAATCATTAGCCCAACCACATGAGAGCAAAAATGTTTGAAGACGGTTTGAATCCTTTCAGGCTTATAAGAAAACACAAATATACAAAGTCCTTGAAAGTTCAAATGCTTTGAAAAAATATATATGTACCATAAAATTTTTACACTCAAACAAAAACATCATCGTGCAACAACAACAACAGCAACAATACTTTAGAACGCAGCGTACATCTTTGACGACTGCGTTGAAGCGTTCTGCCAGACTGCTTCACGCAAATGGGGCACATTGACCTATTACACTCAACTGTCAACATATTAAGATAAATATGCTTTTTACAACCTTTTTTTACTTGTTTTCTTTATTTTTATATTTTACTCGTTGCTGTTGTTTTATTTGATATGCCCTAAATTAAAAACAAACCGACAGACGACTGACGAGAGCGCGCGCAATGAACCCAAATGTGCACGCAACTAGAAACAACTGCACCAAACAACAATCAACCCAACCGAAGATCATAAAAATGAAGAATTTTTTTTCTGTGTTTTAAGATATTAAATACAAGTAACTCATAGTAAAATAGTATCGTCATGTGCGCGCATTTTTGCACCTTGCACAATGTCGTTGTCTTCATCAATGTCGGTGTACTCACTCATACTCACCGTCATCGTCGTCGACAGAACTCATCTAACGCCTAATAAAAAAAAAAAAAAAAAAAAAAGAGGAATGTTTGTACGAACGTTGTGAAACTGTTGACAGGCACCCACAACCTGAGACACCTATTTGTGTATATTTTTTGGCTCATAAAAATAGAAGACAATTGTACGTATACATATATACATATATCGTCAGTTGACAGCTCGTAAAAAAACAGAAAAAAACCGACACAAAAGTAAACGAATCTCTCTGAACTGCTGGAGTAGTCGGTTTTTTTGCCACTTCAACTCACTACAACTCGTTTCAAAATTGAGCCATAAAACGGCAACCCTCAAAAAAAAAACATAAATAAAAAAAAACTTTTTTTTTTTATTTCTGATTAAGCTCATTAATGAAATGTTAACCTGCATCCATGTTAGAATTATGTATTTTTAAAGCTTATGTCGCTCCATGAATGACATAAAAATTGAGCAATCGTAAAAATTAATACTTGCCACAATTTTACTTCTAGTCTTTTGGCCACAAGTTAATATGAGTTGTTGTCTCTCTGTTTTGTTTCTTTTTGTTTTTATGTCTGCACGCTTGACACGCCCGCTTTTTGTACAAATTATATTTTAATACTTTTGTCTTTCGAATGACTTTTTTTTTTTTATATATTTTCATCAACGAGTTGAATGTTGTATCAACTCTCTTCGATGTTACAAAGTTGAAACTGTTAGAAATGCATAAATTTCAATAACGATTTTTCTTTGTCTTTGTTGTGTTTTTTTTTTTTTTATATTTTTTGGTTTATTAAATTTTAAACGCTCGTTTCACGTATTAAACAAATTTTCATAATTTTGTTTGTCTTTTTATTGTTTTTGTGTATATTTTTAATGTTCACATAGCGATATCAGTTAATTAAAAAGTAAAAACAAAAACTGCATTAAATTTTTATGCGGCGCTTATCAATGCAGACAATCGCTCCTCGTAAATTAAACTCAGTCAACAAACTCACATGTATGCATTTATGTGTGTCTGTGCGCGCTTTTGGCGCAATGTCTTCTCGCTAACGCTGCTGATTACAACTTTTGCTTTTGTATCTTTTTATGTTTTTTAAATTATTGAGAAAACATTTTTTTTTTATATTTTGGTATGTTGTCTGTGCTGCAAACACATTCGTTTAAATGTTTATGCAAGTCTGAATGATATTTCTTCATTAGAGTTTTTCGGGGTCAAGTGCAGCACAAGCGTTGATGAAACAGATGAAGATTCTGATAAGAGCAGACGAGTTTTTGGCTTGCTTGTTATAAAACAAAAGTAAAAAAAAAGATTAAAAAAGAAAGAAAAAACTGCTTTAATTAAACTATGAAATATTTTACAAACAATAAAGATGTGAAAATGTCATTGGGAGTCGTTTATTATGTTGTTTAAACTTTAAAGTGCGAAATGTCATGCGGGTAAATGTTTTATCCCATTTAAAATTAGCGTAAAATATATATCGTATATAATATAATATAATACATTTTATAAAAATTGTCTGGAGAGGTTTTCATATGAAGAGATATACAACTATGTATGTATGCTTATAAAAGACTCATATTTGCCATAACACATAATATAAAATTTCTGAGAGCTCATTTGCTTGTATGTTTCAAATTATTATTGGTTGTTTTAATATAATCTGATTTCCAGTCGGTTATATTAAATAAAAGAATATAAGGTATAAGAAAACTAACTTTTCTCATGACATATTCTAGAAATTTTTTTTTTTATTTTTTAGAAAACTTAATTTTTTATTCTTACTTCAGAGTTGATGCACAACTTTAAAGTTGCCACAAAACATTTTTTAGAGTAAGCTTTGATTTCCCCATAGACGCACACACAAACAGACAAACACACACACACACACACACACCCATGCACATACTCTTTAAACACAATAGAAAAAAAAATTTAATCAATATTTGCCCCTTGATACACAAAATCAAAAAGGTAAAAACGCGAGGCTACTTAAATTTTAAACAATAAAAGAAACCAAAACGAAAAATTTTGCGCCAAAAGAAAACAAACTTGTAAAATTGTAAAAGAAAAGCTGACGAAATGTAAAGAAAAGTCGAGACCAACACCAAAAGCGTCATAAAATAAACAAAAGCCAACAAAAAGAATGGAACCCAAAAATGTCATGGACGATAAGGACGAAAACGAGCGAATAAGTGAGTGAGTGAGTGAGTATGGTTGTATGAGTGAAATGGACAAAGATGACGACGACTAAGACGACGACAACGATGAATGTGACGAAATGTCTGTGGAAATTTTTTTGTACATACATACATATATATTTTAAAGCCAAAAACAATGAACCCAATAAAATTGCAGACCTTAAAAAAAAAAATAAAATTAAATAAATAAATACAAACAAAAGTTAAAAAGAAACGCAGGCGAAAAAAAATAACAAGAAACGAAAGAAAATAAAAACAAAAATTATAAAAAATAAAATTTTAACATACTTTGGTTTTATGACAGGCGTGTCAAAGCGGCACGCAAAAACGCAACGCATATAAAAGCCAGCTAGGCAGGCAGTCAGACAGGCCACCCACAAACTTTTCGAAAGGCGTGGAGTGTGAGTTAAAGTTCAGGCAGCTGGGACAGAAGAGAACAGAAGAGAACAACAAGCCGTAGAAGAAACCCAAAGAAAAAGAAAAGGCGGCGGCGGCAGTAGCAACCAAAAGAAGCTAAACGCGCGTCAAAATAAAACAAGCGAAAGGAGTCGCAGTGTAGAAACTCTTGTAAAACACAGCCGTGTGGGCGTTGGTTGGGGTAGGCGTTTGTGTAAAATTTGCCACCGTCAATGCTACGCAACAGAAACAGAAACCGAAACAGAAACACAAAATTCAAATCACAATCATGGTATTTATTTGCGAAGCGTAAATGATTACCACTTAAAATGTGCTCGACTGCCGCCTAAAAACCAATTGAAGGCAAAAAAAAAAAAATAAATACAAAAAAAAAATCACAAAACGAAAGGAAAAAGAATAACAAATTTGTTCTGTTGGCTTGAAGAGTGTGCGGCACCAAAAACTGTGGGGGCAACTCACTGTGTATATGTATGTGGGTGTGTGCCAGCAATGACAACAACAGCAACAGCAACGCAAATACAAACAACAACATGAATTCATTGAATGCATAAAAGGAGTAAAAGCAACATATGTTTTTTATGCCTGAGTGGTTTGAGTGGGGTTTCTTGTGCCTTGGTCTGGGATCTTGGTCTCGGTTTTTGGCATGTTTATTTGGTTTGTATTTGATGGCGGCCTCTTTTCTGTAGTCTATACTCTGTTTGGTTGGGTGGCATCACGTCGGTTTTGTAGCTGTTAAGATGCTGAAAGTAAAGATGTTGCCGGCGCTGTAAAGTGCTTTGATTTGCATTATTATATGAGAGTACTCATAGGAAAAAGAGTGTTGTCGCATAGGAAATACTCTAGCAAGTGTTTAAAGACAACGAAATGGACAACTGACGATGAAAAGGAAATTGAAAGTTAGTATAACATTGAAGAGAATCTCAGGTGTACTCTGACCACTTTCAGTTTTGAAGTACTTGTTGTTCTTATCAATATTTTATTAGTAATCTTAAAGAAAGCAACTCGTTTGTATCTTAAAGCATTTGACTCATTTTAGGACTCATATAAAAACCACCTGTCAGTCATAACAAAAACTTTAATTTCCTTAGACAACTGTTAAATTTTGCAACCTTAAAATGTTCATGCGCCTTGTTCCTAAACTATACTCAAAAAAAAAAAGGACGCAAAACAACACTTGTCGCTTAAGGAAAACAAGCATCGATCCAAATGCTCATACCCAATGTAGCAAAGAATACCCAATGTACTACTACTATATGAAGAATGGGACAAGATAAAACAAGCCAGACGAAGACAAATATGTTAATGTACCGAGCTGTGTGCGACACGTATTGGTTTCGCTTTAAAAGTGTTGCTTGGTTCCGTCGTCGTCGTCGTCGTACTCGTCGTTGTCGCCTGTTTGAGTGAGTTATTTTGGCAAAGACAATGATGAGTATGAAGACCGAACAAACAAAACAACAATACAGAAAACAATACATGGCAACAAGGACATAAACAACAACAACAGCAACATCAACAATAAGAACACCAAATGGGTGGCTACCCATTTTCATTTTAGACCCCAACCACTTTTATAACCAACAACACTGATGCGCTGCCATTTTATAGCCGGCAGCTGCACAGAACAACAACAACAATAACAAGATGAAGATGATGAAGAAGAAGTAGAATAACCATCTAACCCCATCGTACATTGACATCGGCAAAGACATTACTAACGCGCCTGTTTGACACATTATTTTGCCACTTTCTCGACTCTGAATTTGAATTAGATTTGTATATGCGTTGCTGCTGTCAGACCAGAGCAAAGCAACACAGCGTAGCAGAGACCTCGAGCTATGTCTATTTGTTAAGGTCCAAACACCCACATAGCTGAGAAGTGTAAATTTTTGTTGTGTTTGTTGTTGTTTTTTGGGCGTGCAAAATAATATATTTATTTTTTATTTATTTTGTCGACATGATTTCAACTCTGTTCGTTCAGCTTAGCTCAACTTAACACGATTCAACTCAACTCAACTCGTCTCGTCTCGTCTAACTCAACTTGAGGCAAATCACCATGTCTCATCGCAGCTCATCATGCACCTCAACTCATGCCACAGTAAAACAGGACAACTTATCCTGAAGGAAGTAGAAAAGTGTTTTGTTTTCCTTTCAATTTGTATTTTTATTATTTTCATTTGTATTATTTTTGTGTGCTCATGAATAAGAGAGTCGAAAACGAAAGAAAAATAAATAAAGAATAAAAAAAAAAAAAATCCGACGTAAGGAAGTGCATTTGGCATCCTTTAGTTTAGCCCTTTTTTCGCTTTTATACAGTCATTGTGAGGGGGAGTAGTGGAGCAGTGAAAAAAGGAGCTGAAAATAAAAGAAAACTTTAACAAATTCTCGCATGAATATTTGGTCGTCTCGACTGTTGTCGCTACTGTGTACTTCAGCTGGGCAGTCACCCCATATTTGAGGGTTTACTTTATATTGTTTAGGCATTTTTCTGTTGACATTGTTTTTTTTTTTTTTTTGTTTAGTCCCCTCGACTTGTCAGTATTTTTTTTTTTTTCTTATTTTCGGTTCTACTTGTTTGACAGTTTAGCTGAGTTCACTCGCCGCCACACTTCGACTTAAGTTTGGCCGAGCAAATTTCGCCAGTTTTTTTTTTTTTATTTATTCTTTAAAGCTTGTAAAGCATTTCATTTTAATGGAGTCAAAACGACAACGTCGGGCGTGAACTTTTCATTTAAATAAATAAACAGCATTTTATTGATTTTTCTGTTGCTCGAAAGATGTTGTTTTCGGACCAGTTTTTATTTTTTCGTTTGGAACTCTTTAAGTCTGCGCCTACGTGTTACGCTTTAATCAAAATATTTGTTAAGACAATGCTAATGAATACAATGTAAATGCATATAAAAATCACAGCTAACTAATTTCTTTATCACAAGTAGTGCGTCAAAAAGTCGGCTTGCATCAAAGACGCGGTTAGTGGTCAAAGAACCAAGTTGTTCTTAAAGACATCAAAAGGCATTAAGTAGCCCAAAACATAAAAAAAAAACCAAAGATCAAAAGTTGCAGCCTCAGCCACAAACCGATAAACAATGCAGCAAGTTGACTTTGATGAAGCGAACTGCTCGGTTTTTTTTTTACATTTGCCGCTCATTTGAAGGCGGCTCGTTTCTAATTTTTTTCACTGCGTGTTACCTATTTCTAATTGTCATGCCACCTGATGATTATAATGATGATGACGATCAACATAATGAGCGAATAGAAATGGTTTGGTAGCGTTCTTTTTTTCTAGTCTTGGTTTCCCCTCTCTCTCGCACATTGTATTTGTATACGCGCCCTGTATAAACACAATGACCTATCTAAACTATTCTTATGGATTTTCCGCTACCTATATTTCCTTTTCTTGCTATTCTTTATATTGATTTCGCTGCGCATTGTTTGCTATTTTTGTCAATGCAATCTTGGCTTAAACGTTCAACTCAACCGTAAATGGTTTAATTGATTGTACCCATGCCATTTCACTGCACGTTTCAAGTCCGTGCTCAGCGCCTGCCTTTCTCTGTTGATCGTTGTTATTTCTTTTTGTAAATTTTTTTTTTTTTTTAGCGGTTTCATGCCGTAATTTCACTTTGATCATTTGTGGTTCCGTTCGGTTTGTCTTGTCACTTTGTTTTGTAAAAAAAATTCATGAGAATTTCTCAATGACTTGTAATATTTCATGGTTTGATTTTGAATTCCAGTTGACGCAATAGTAGCAATTTTCGCCACAGGATCTGCGGCATTGTTTTTTTTTTAAGGCTTTGGCGGACGCAAAAGCGGATATTGATGTTGGTTTCATTGAGTAAGAAGTTGCTTTGTTACCTTTGAAAATGCCATGGCGGTATATTGCCAAAGAGCGGCGTGCTTATTTATGATTTGGGGTCAATAAATAAAGACGTGTCTTACCTGCAAAGAAAAGTAAAAGGTTAATAACAGATATTTCAATTTGATATAATGAGTTATATAAATGGAATATATTTGCATTTAACGCTCTTCGACTAAGCAACTTACTATCTCATCAACTCATCAACACAAAACACATGGATTATACTTTACAAAACATGCCAAGCCAATAATCGATCGTTCTTTGTCTTTGCGTATTCAGTAAGTATATCTAAATTATGTCATCGATAAATGCCAAATCCAACAAACCTCTTATTATTTGTTTAGCAGCAAAGAATCTGTGCTGTAAATAAACTAAAAGGTATGCAACGCCATCTAAAACTATTCATATTACTTGACCTTAATTAGTGACGTTTCTAATTAGATGCCAGACAAACGATATGAAAGACTGAAATACAAATGATACTTGAATGCCACAGAACGAGAAACAAACAAACAAACAAACCAAAAATTTCTTTGACTTGCATCTGTGCTCAAACATTGCATGGCAAGATAATCTATGCAGTTGATTCGACTCGAGTCTCGAGTCGAGACGCCACTCAGCCAAAGTATTTATGCGAATAATACAATAACTTACAACACTACTGCAGACTATCCAAAAAAAAGAGAAAAATAAAAACAAAAAGATACAACAAAACAATATATTGTGAGGGCAGCAGCCATGGTTGACTTTCAGACAGTTTCATTTTATACTGCGTTGGCTCCAAGAGCTGCCTAATTTATATGCAGTTATGAAGCGTTCATAATTCTTGCTCGAGCTGCCGTATAGTTTAGTTTGATACTTATGCCTCTTCCGAGTTTGTTGCGTGTACGCATAACTGCATAAACATGTCTACATTTCTACCTTATGGTATGCTCTAGACTGCAACAACTACTAGTGGTCGCCTTTTGTTATTGTTGTTGTTGTTCGTATAGGGGAAGCAGTCATTCAGTCAGTGAACAAATAAGCGAGTTCATGCATTTGTCTGCCGACTGCTTGCCAAACTTATTTGAATATCGCTCAAAAATGACAGCTTCGAGACGTGGAAACGTCAACATTATCATCATCATCGCCATCTTCATCATTGTTATCATCATTATCATCAACATCTTAGACTGCGACATACAGCATTCATTCAGTCTTTCAAAATATACATACATATATACCATATTCCTCAGTTAGAGGAGCAGACATACTCAGACACACGGAAGCGCTACATAAATTCGACATCGTCTTCTGGTTTTTCCACAACGACCTCATCATTCTAGTTGCCTTTCGTCTCGGGCTCTTTATGTTGCATAGAGTTTTTTTTTTTTTTTATGTTGATGACTCTGATGATTATTATGATGACTCTCTTTGTTGATTCTTTCAAACAGTTTATGTATATTTGCTCTGTATTTTATTTCAGTTTCAGTTTTTTGGACATTTGCCTTCTATTTCGTCTTTTGACTAAAGACAACATGCCTGTCGTTCTATTCTATTTGGTACTGTTTGTATGATCTAGATTGAGTCACATTCAAAACAAATTGATTGGTATACAAATAATTGGGTTGGTCGCTTTAAATTAGTACAAGTTGCTTGTCTGCATCTTCGTCATGTTTTCGAAACAAGTGTGTTGTATTTTATTATTATTATTTTTTTTTTGTATTTCCTGATGCATTTTCAGCTGTTTGTGTTGTTGGTAGCAACGAGGGGAAAATTTGTTGAATTTATAATTGACAGCGACATTTGAATTATTTTGAAGAGCGATCAGGAAATGACAGTATGTTTTTTCTTGTTTCGTTTCACTTTAATTAGTGTAATTAAGTTGTACAACTTAAGTCATCTTATTCAAAATTTCTTGGGATAAAAACTAACGATAATAAAATGCAAATAATAAAAGCAAACTCAATGATGGAAAGGAAATAAAAAATAAAAATGTCATCCTCAGACCAGAAAGAAAAAGCAACACAACAAGGTGGGACAATGTGTAAATACTGTTTTAAAACACATTATGTATTATTGATTAGCTTAAGTTATAACAGAGTATCAAAGGTTTCTTGAGACTTAACTTTCTGAAAAATGTGTTCAAAGACTAAAAAAATAGTCTTGTAATCAATTCATATTTTGTGCTCATTAATCTAAAAATACTTTTCAATCTCATAAGTATTATACAATCATGCAAATAATTTTGTAGTTCGACAAAACTAAGTCAAGATCAGATCGCTACACAAAGCCCAACCTGCATCATCATTTGAACTTTGCAAGACGACCTTAAAAAGCTTCAATATATATACCAAACCCATCCGGTGGATTAAGTCACTCATTCAAACGTTTACTCACTACCGCGTGTACTTGAACCGACTGATGTTGTTGTTGTTGGCATGTGCAATGCTGCTAGACCAATTATTCATATAGACTAAAAACAAAAAGGTGCACGCATAAAGCAAATAATTCAAACCAGACAAGCCTCAAATTATAATTTATCAATCAGTCAAAAAAATAAAATAAGCAAAAAAAAATAACAAAAATCATAAACAAAAAGCAACAATAAAACATTAAAATGAAGAAGAATCTTGTGCGTCGAAAAAAAAAGGAACATAAAAGACTAAAACAATCTCAACTGAAACGATCAACTTTAATAAATTGGCAGCGTGTGCGCAGGCGCAGATAATCATATATATACAAACAAGACTGGCAGCGGCTTTAGATCAAATTCAGATACGCAAACACAAAGCAACGCAACAACAATTTATTGTATATATACCAGCAACACGATCAGGTGCGAACGAAATTATCAACTACAACACTCGGAGACGCACATTACCATCAGCCGACAGAACAACAACTCTGCCGGCAGCTACAAATCAAAAATAATATAAAAAAACCTTCTCATCTCTTTGCTTCAGAATGGTTTTGTGTGAAGTTAATTATAATTACCAAAAAAAAAAAAAAAAAAGCTGAAATAATCCAACCAAAAGTTAAAGTTTCGCTTGATTTTGTTTTTTATAGATACGCTCATATACAGTTTTTTTTCGATTGCTACTCTACAAGTGCCCCCTCAATAGAGAGACTTGGTAAATTTTTTTTTTTTTTTTATGTTTCTTAAGACTTGCCGCCTTGTCGCTCTTATATGGGCTCATAGCCTTATGATTAGCTGTTTCACTATAGCACACATTCAACATAATGGATTTCCCAACTGACATTTGTATCTATGAGTTTGTGTCTTTGTGACTGATGTGATTTCATTTTATAATTATATTTAATTTCAAGGTTGTAACAATATGTGTTCGTGAGTAACACAAAATCATGAAAAAAAAAACAAAAATCAAAATTAATTGACGTTTTGAGCTTTGTTGTTTTGTTGTGCGCCTTCTTATATCTTGAGATAATCATTTTTGAGTTTTATATGATTTTTTATTTAATTTTTTTTCTGCTTTTGTTGGCATTGTTTAACAAACCAGACTAGAACAATTTGAAGCACTCGCTAAGTATGTTATTAGCCAACGAGTGTTCGGTTTCACACTCACGCAGTGTAATTATGACAATTACCTTTTGTTGCTTTTGGTTTTGTTGTTCTTATTATTTTTTTGAAATTGGTTCAAGTTCAGCGCTTGGTGTCGTTATAAAATTAAGAACTTGTTTTTTCTTTTTTTTGTCCTGTATAAAAAATAATATATAAATCGTCATGTAAGGTCATTTACTCATTGGCGTAGGTGTTTTGTTGAAAATGTGAGACTTAAACTTTAGGTAACGGCATCCTATTCAATAAAGGTTGACAGCTTAGGGATTAGACACAGCTATCAATCAGTTCCGGCTTTACTCATGTGCTTGACAGATTTCAATATTTAAATTAGTCTGATGAAAGGTCAAGTCAGCATAGCTATCTAAGATAAAGCAAAGAAACTGATTTCAGTAATATATGAAGCACTAAGGAACTTAATTTATAATTATAGTTTCGCCTTTACAATCGGTAATTAGTAGGGTAGGCACATTAACTTTTGATCTTGAACTAAGACAAGCTAGAAAAAAGGCCGAAAACTTACAAACAAAATTAATATCAGTTTGAAAAATCCGACTATATCACCAAAGAAGTTCTAATTACAAAAGAAACATCGTAACCCTTTTCTTGCTCATTTGTCTCATTAACTGTTATATTTATTTCCAGGTGTTTCATCTATGAAGATTTGCTGCAGACCATATATTTTCGTGCTGCCACAGCTGTGCTTATCATTTGATTTCTTATATACATTTCTTTCAATAGGATTCCAACAACAAATAAAATGGCCTACAAAGGCATAAATCACTCGTTGTTTTGTGTCTTTTTAACTTTAACATTTAACCTTATGACCTCAAAACAATCGAAATAAGACAATACGCGCAAAAGATTGAAAAAATAAAGCACAGATTTGAATTTCACTCATTTTTTTTTCTCTCAATTAATTTAAACACGACTACTGGAATGCCAAGTAAGGTAAATAAACGCAAGAGGATTGACTGCAACACTTTCTAATTTACATAAATGAGAATTTCTGCTTTATTTTCAATACATGAAAAATTATAATTTAATAACAACATCAACGCATTAGCATGAATCGAAAAAATGGTATGCAGTAGATGAGATACACTCGAGCACACACAAGACCAACATTATAAAGCAATTTATCTGTGCAACAAAAGATACAAATCTACAAGTTGGCGAACGAAAGATTTCTGTTGAAAACTAACAAATAGAATGAAAGAAAGATTGGTTTGAAGTTGGTTGAAGTATGAAAAAGAAAGCCAAGTAGTGGTAACATACTCACACACACACACACACACACACTATGAAGCGAAGCTGAAGAAGAGTTGGGGGAAAAACAAAAACAACAATGACGCATGTAGAAAAACCTTGAATTTAGGTTAAAAGTAGTTCACGCCATCAACACCACAAACCCAGCTGGAGCTTGAAGTTTGAAGTGAAGCTGCTATAGCTGTGAAATTGTGGAGAGAAGTTGCTGAGGCACTGAGTCTGGCGTCGACTTGAAATTTGCCGGTTTTTTGTCTGTTGAAGACATGAATGAGCTCGTCGTTGCGATCGTGGCAATCATGCGAGGTGTGTTGAGATACATTTTGTAAATCTTGTTTGGTTTTTCTTCATTTTTTTTTTTGTTGTCTTCTTTTTCTCTTACAGCGCATTCATGCTGCTTTGGCATTGCACCTCACCTTGCACTGACGTGTTTTGCGCGTGTGAAAACACATAATTTCATAAACATGCGCTTTGAATTATATGTTTGCGCAAATACAAAAGATCCAAAACAAAATATCTACAACACGACGCGTCGGTTTCAATCAACCGAGACTGACATGAACTAAAGCTTAAGATTTACTATTGCAATCATTTAGCATACTACGAATATATGTGCACACACACACACACACACTCACACATACACTTGCCTATATCTGTATCAATACAAATGTATCTACAAGTTAGTTATGTTGTTTTCAGGGCGTGTCACAAACTCGCACGACTTTTATTGACACAAGTGCGGTTCACGTTGCAAGCAACATAGTCGTCGTCGTAGCGAGTCTATTGAACTAGAGCGCATTTATGTGTTGCACTGTGAAAGTATGCCCAACTAGTACAAAGTATGAATGCACCTAAAAATATACACGAGTATCTATTGTTTGCGCAACAATTTGTTTACCCGTGTTAATTTCTTTTGCTAACAACATGCGTTGTGGTTTTTTGTTGTTTTTTTTCCAACAATATTTGTTATATCGTTTAGTGTACGACATAATTGTCAATTTGGGCATGACAACTCACTTACATAAATGCGTGTTCAAATCAATTTTGATGTTAGTTCAATATTTGGGGCGTGGTTCGTGGCATGAAAGCTGTAAATTAAGTTATGTAGTTTAATGTATGAATGCTGTGAAATTTAGTACAAATCGAAGCATGAAATTAAAATGTTTTCAAAAGCAAATATTTATTTAATATTTCACACAAATTCTTTTCAAATTTGTGCAACAAATTTATATTTGATAAAAATGTGTATTATTATAACTGTTTAAAAACTTTCATTTCAAACTACGCTCTCGAAGTTATAATATATAAAGCAAAAACAAAAGAACAGTTTCAAATAAATTAAATCAACTAAAAACTCATTTAGATAACTCACTTTTAAGCAAACTTTCAAGCTGTGTCAATCAAAATACAATCAAAGCTTTAATCACATCCGCAAATATCAACCAACAACAGCAAATTTACCTATAAATTGGCAACTTAATAAACAAAATGAATATACAAACAAAAGTTAATTGAAAAAAAACTAAAATCAAATTTGAAATTTCTATTATTGGCAAAAATCTATAAATAAATGTGAAATCTGCAGCAATGACACAGCTTGAACTTCTTTTTTGGCGCAACATGATTATTTGTTTTAACTTAAAAAAAAAAATAACAAAATTCAATCAACATGCGGGCGAATACTTCCAACACAGAGTCGAAATTTTAATTATTTTACATCAATAATAACACACAATCACAGTCAACAACAACAACGACTAAAATAACAATAATAAATTACACTTCGACATAAAAGAACAACAAATCTAAACAAAACAAATAAACAATCAAATAAAAATAAAAAAAAAGAAAGATACACAGAAATCAATCACAAAATCTACATTTGCAAGTGAAAAACTTGTATGAGTTGTAGACAATTTGGAGTTCCAGTAAATTCATTAATTGTGTTAGTTGAATTACTTACATGGCGTGTACTTTACTCATAATTACTATTGATTTTAGATGATTTTGATAGACTGTGATTTAGTCTCCTCTTCTGTTTTTACGTTCCTTACTTTTGTTTTTTTTTTCTTTTTGTGTCAAATTCTTGTCATTTGCTTTAATTAATTACAGTGAAATTAGTTTAGCACACTTGACATGAACATGCCTTTTGGTCTGATTTTTACGAGTCTTAATCAAATAAAATTAATGAGCTGGTAAATAACAACTTCAAGTTGATAGTTTACTTTTGATGTCTATCCAAAACCAAACAGAAATTAAATGCACTTTGACGCGCTTCCAATGAGAATCGTTTTATTTGTTTTAATAGAAAGTTTTGCAAAGTTGATAAGTTACCCAGCTGATGAAGTAATGTACATAAATGTAACGATTTGACTTTCACTTCTTTAGATTCTTTAGTTTTGACAAGAAAATTCACAAAGCGACCTCTGTCGTTCAATTTCGTTAAGTGCTGACAGTTGTTTCATGTCGCTTTTCTAATTTTATATGCAGAAACACATGTCAAATTAAGACAAAAACATTTACCTTGACCTTTATAAACGTTGAACATGATTTAACATGTGTCGAGACAATTGTTTCAAATATTTTTGTACTAATGGTTTTTGACATTATCTATGATAAATAATAATTGGCCAATGAATACCAAATGATAACTATTTACCTAATGACAATTGAGTTTGAAGTGAGAGAATAATGAACAATTATCGATAATCAATATTGAATATTCAACATGTGCAAATAGTTACCATGACAACTAAGAACCTTTTCCGATTATTATATAATATGAGATTCTCTCGGTTTTCATATTTAAGTAAAATTCGAAAAAAATCGTTTAAGGCTTACTTTTGTAATATGAATTTTCGAATGATACAAATTTCTAAAAAAATATGCTGACTGTTTAACAGTCAATATTCGAATTTTAATTCGAACATAAAATTTTCCATTCGAATACAATTTTTACAATTCGAACATTTCTATATTATATTTATTCGTAATTTATTTAAAGAAATTCCAATATTTTATGGCAACCTTCACCAACCCTAAAACCATAAAATTTACCAAATATGTCGAAAAAGCACACCCAGACTTTTAAAGCACAAAAATAATTCTAATTGCAGCAGCTAATTAGCATCAAAAGACGCCAACGAACTAAATGAACTGCAGATCATTAACAATACACCAACAAAAACTTTAATGACAGCCGGCGCCTAAAATGCCAACTGCCAATGAGGCACACAAATCATCTACACTTGATTAACTCGTTTGATTAATTTATCAAAAAAACCAACACACAAAAACAACAACAGCAACATTTAAAACCAAACGTATTGAAACTGCAACGAAAGGAAATCATTTATAAATTTAAAATGCAACGAGTGACACAAAGTGTAAATAAGAAAGAGAGAATGAGAGAGGGCAAGAAAAACTGTCACAA
>JBAMBP010001111.1:0-49617 GCA_037044515.1 Phortica magna
TTGGGGATTTATTTATTTGATTTTTGCAATTGCATAAAGTGTTGATTTGTGGTTTGTGATTTTGATTGTTCACACATTTATTTTTATAAGTTATGCGTTTTCTATGAGAAGTGAAAATTGGTAATAGCAAAATATATTTTTAACATTATTTTAAGCATTTGTAGACCAAAGACAAAGAAGGAATAAAATGAAATAAAATAAATAAATATATAAATCAATTTTATTACTAAAGAATTGAATTTAATCAGTTTGTGTTTAAAGAGAGATGTGTCAGCGGCGCAAAATGGCACAGACGGTTAACATGAACTTTACAGACTGTAAAGATTTAAAGCGTACTTTCTATTTAACAGATTACGTCCTCAAAAATAAATAGTCTTCCAAACTAACTTAACGAATATCGGCACAGCTTTAATTTTGTTTCTCAAGACATCCGTACGAATTTTTACAAACTCGTTGTTTTTCGTATATTTTTTTTTATATGTAAACAAAATTTCCAAACCACTGAGCAAAAACTTGTACCGAAAGCCTAATCGTTCTTCAAGTGAGCAATTACCATGTCACTTAGCAACTTGTCAACCAACTTTGGCCTGACTTTTTTTGCGAGTCAAAAATATTTTTATGTAAACATAGAAATTCCTACGCCCACCAGCGTTTGAGTAAATTACGCAAAGAAAACAATTGCAACAATTAATCGCAAACAAAAGCAATAACAAATTGTTAAACAAATTGTCTGACATTGTCAAAACAAAATAATTTACACAAAAGCGCACTAAACAAGGCATGTGACTTTTGTTTTTTATTTAGGTTTTGCGCGCCGTTTCTTTGCCAAAAAAAAGTGGGAAAAAAACATAGAAATAAACCAAACGACTCGAGCGCAATAAATAAACAAAAAGAAAGAGTAATAGTTAGAAAAAAGGGTAATAGAAAAAAAAGTTTATTGTAGCAAGTTGAATAAACGACCTCAAACTAATTGCATGTTATGTCAATGGCAAATGACAGCTGAGGTTTAATGTACAAGTAGATTTCAAGTCTAAAATGATGGTGCGACACGCTTCCTTGAGGCAAATGTGTGGGAAATACATGTATGTTTGTACATGCAAGTGCAAAACTTTGACAGCTTGTGGTAAATGTCTGAGAATTGGTGCAGCCTTACTTTGTTGTAGTTGTAGCGTTGCGTTGAAAGCTGAGAAACTTGCAACTGACACTTGCAGTGGAGTTAAGCGAAAATATTGAATAAAGATATTTCTTTTCAATCAATAAATGTTGGAATTTTTAACAAGTTTATTTTGCAGTGTTTCATGATTGCTTACCGTTACTTCTGTCTTATCGTACACCTCTTGAGTGACGTTTATTTTTGGCTACGGCTGAGTGCACAAAACAATAACAAAAAGTTATCAACTAAAGTAAAAGTTAAATGATTTCAATAAAAAAAAAGTATTGGAAAAAGAATGTTGAAAGATTAAATATTAGCACATCGTAAAGAATGTGGCATCAATACGCGATCGGCAATAGCAATGGTGAGGGGGAGAGAGAGCGCGTTATAAACTTATGTATTGCTGATAAAGACGGTTGAGCCTATTCAAGCAGTCAGTCCATCAGTCAATCAATTAGTCAGTCAGGCAGTTTGACTGATAGCGTTGCTGGCTGGCATACTCTTCATTATTATCGTGTATTACAAGTATAGTTTATTTATTTGTTATTTGTCTGCATTATGTTGGCAACAGCCGTTGAGGTTCAAGTAGTTCAACAGGTTGTTTGAACTTACATTTTATTTCTGAAAAAACGATACTTAGACAAAAGGTTCTATTTTGGCAGCTCTATTAAAAAAATGTTAAGAGCGCTTTTAATAGATCTTTTAGTAGAAAAAAACTTCCCGGCAATTTGCATTCTAATTCCATCGTTCCTGGCAATTGCCATTTAAAGAATTTCTCTATTAACAATGCTAAAAAGACTTGCCTGAATAGTAGGTAAGATTCACCTTTTAGTCCTATTAAACATAAGACTATTCATTATTAAAAATATATTCTTGAAACAAAGCTAAGAAAATAATGGATAGCACAGATATATAATAATGTCGGGCTTAAAAATAAAAAGTAAATGAGCTTGCCGTGATTTTACTGTTTGTCAAGTAGTCTTTAAACAATGATTAACTCTGATTGTTCGTCAAGAGAGAACACATCGACAGCAAAGCTCTTCATTCTTTGGCATAGCAAGTGCTCTGCGCACAACTTCGTTTTTCGAAGAAAATAAAGTCTTTATATAAATATTAAAAAAACGTATCAATTTTCAATTAATTAAGCATTTAATCGATTTTTAATACAAACTATGCACAATCTCATTAAATGAATCTGACATAGACTTGTAATCAATACCAAACTCAAAGTCGCTGCACTTCAAACACAAAATGTTCACACAGAATTTCAACAATGTTTTGTTAGACACTTTTCTCATTTAATTTAAATCGTATTAGTGACGTTTATTTAACAGAAGACAACTTGTTTTTTGTTGTTGTTATTCATTTATTTTGTTTTTTTATTCCAAAATAGTATTTTGTGTTTACTCATGTTGTTTGCCTAACACTCGAAAAACTATTTAATTCGAAATTCATTTGCTATGTTCGAATGACCATTAAAACACAATCAAAAGCAAATAAAATGTAATATTTGTAAAACCATATCGAATTCAACACTCAACAGCAAAATTCTCAGACCATATTTGAAGGTCGCTTTGACCAAACACAGTTATAGATACACAGATACACAGCCAGATAGACAGACAGACAGACAGTTGAGTAGCTGAAATCAGAGTTGGCAGCATGCAGTAATCGGTAACTTCAATTAAAGTTCACACACAATCAATCAAATGTCGCATATCGAGCGCTCAAGCTCAAACACAACACACTGGCGGCATAAATGTATCTTTGTATCTGCTGCCATAAATGTTGACAGCTTTGAGTTTCGGTTTGCCACACTCTCGCATGCGACTCATGTGTGGGTCGCTCAAAACGGCTTCCGCTTGTGTGTGTCAGCGTTCATTGCAAATCAAAAGTTACGCTTAGAAAAATGGAAAAAAAGGTTAAAAACAAAAGCATGTTTTGTAATCAAGTTAATAAGTTTAAGATCTGCTCGTGTGTGTGACTGTGTGTGAGTGTGTGTGTGGGGGCCATGTGGGCATAAAGTTGATTTGCTTGTTATGCGTATTGACGACCACACAGCGTACATTTTTTTATTTTTCTTTTTTTATTATATTATTATAATTGACAAGTTTCTGACGTTTATCGTTCAAGTGCTTTGTCATAATTTTTTTTTTAATTTATTTTTATTGTAATGTTAGCTTAAGTGCTATGAAAAAGTTCAAGTCGGTACAAAATTTTTTTTTTACGTTTTACAACATTAAATTGTTTTACTACTCATCTATAAATAAGACACATATTTTTATACTAAGACTTAATAGTTTACCAACACTGTTAAGGAACTGCTCTATTCTCGCAACAGTCACAAGGTTAACAGAATGGAAATTGCACTGTTGACACTTTGTTGCTTCACGCAAAAATGTTTCAATCTAACGTACTCTCATGTAACATTGCGTTCGTTCAACACATACGACAGTTAAGTATTAATGGCTCGGGTTTTGGATTCTTTTGGTCTTAAAGTGTTCGTTTACGACTGTCTAATCTTCATTAATTTTAGTAGCGTGGAATATCATGGACTGAATTGTTAACAATTAAATTATGACTCTGTTAATTTTGTGACTATTTGTGACTTTTGCAACTTAAGAATAAATTAAGTGAATTAATGTTAGACAATTTAAACTGATATTTCCGACTTCGAAATCGACTTCGACTCGTATTTTTAAATTTGTTTTGTCATTCTCTTTAACTTTTGGACGTTATTAAATATTAAAAAGAAAACGGACGACTATCAACACTGTTTTTGGCACGTCAGGCGACCGAAAAAGCAAACGGGCATTTTCTAAATTTTTTTTTCTGCTTTGATAACATTTAACTGCATTGCAGTTAAAGTTTTATTAACTTTTAACTGTTAAACACTTGTATAAAAAAGTCCAAAGTTGTAAATAATCAACATGCATTAATGCAAAACGTCGTACGAAGTCAATGCGCGAAATTAAAAAAAAAATATATAACTGAAGCGGAAGTAACACGTAATCCATGACAGTTAAAGCTTCGACAACGCTGACTTTAACAGTAACGGCAACTACAACTGTACGATATCTGTCAGTTTGTACTTATTTATTCCCCTGTCTGTCTTAACGTGCGTCTAGCTAAGGTGTATCGACGTCATGTATGTATTTTCCACTCTCCTCTTTGTGCTATGAAATTTCGGTCTACTCAGGCTTGTCTGACGCCCGCTACCTCTACGTCATTGTACGGTATAACATGTGCTTAAAGTCTTAAAATGGCAATCGATTACACACTTTTGAGCGTTTAGCGCGCTTTTAGATGTTTTTAGTACGGCAATCACTTGATGACGACGACGCTCGCTTCATTTCGCTTTCGTTTGGGGAATTCTTGTTGATGAGATTGTTTTACCTTTTGAAATTGTTAAGTTAACTGTCTGCATGTGTGTTTTTAGTTACAAAGCAGAATTTAGCGTGCTTCGCTTTTTGTCTTGTTTTACTTGGGATTTCTGTAATTTAGCTAAGCGTTTAATTTGTTAGTTGAGTAAGCAACTTAGACATAAGCTTTGGCATTAGTCACGGTTTTAGATAAGTTCTCTTTCGTAAATACGGTTTATCTCTTTTGGCGTAATTCTGCAAAGCAAAGCATGCATACAGAACAATGATTCTAGTATTTCTACAGTTCGTTTTTGTTCGAGTACTTTGCTCGCCAAAAATCACTTAAAAAATAAATCAATTAAATTAATTTTCCAAAACATTAATTATATTATTTTCGCCGCGACTGTGTCATAATATTTTGGTATTTGAAAATTTATTGATTCACTTCACGTCAAATCTGTGCTCATCTTTATTATAATTGCTATGCTTTACAAAACCAATTCATGGTTGTTGTCCTACTTTCTTTTATACGCTTATATAAATGTATATCTTTATTATGTCTCCTTCAAACCGCCAACAACTTCAAAAGCTCGCCATTTGCCATTAGAGCGTCGACAAAAAAAAAGTATATTTCGCGTTAGCACGCTTTTATTCTATGCGAGGCGAGTGTCTAAAAAACTTAAACATTTTTATTTTTGTGTTTTTATTTTTATTATATTTTTTTTTATTTTTTGTTGCTTTTTTTGGTTTTATTCGTGCTACTATCAAAAGCATCTACTTTATGTTTGCTCTATATAATATTCTATGAGTTGTGTTTTAAGGCAAGAGCGAGATAGCATAATATACTAAAAATAAATTCTATTGTGTAAATCACGTTGCAGGACTTGAACGAGACAATTGTGCGCGGAGAATGCGCACAAAGAAAATGGGTAAGCAGAGTGTAGACTGAGCAAGAAAAAAGAAACAAACAAGAAGGACATCAACTTCATTTACTTATACAAACACACACACACACACACACACATACACAAACACAGACAAAGTAGTGCTAAAATGAAAATGTTGATGTGAAAGTAAGAAAACGCATAAAAGTTGACATGAAAATTAACGGTTCAATAGGACTTTACATACATACATATATGCTTGAATAGGAGACTACATTGTGCTTCATATAAGTAGGTCGGTATGTCATGTACATATTATAGTGTATGCATATGTGTATGTGCGTTGGTCGCTGCTTTTCTTAGCCAAGTTTGCTGCTAAACATGCTCAAAGCACTTTAACTGAATTCAAATTTATATGTTTTAGACGATGAAGTCTTTGTGCAAACACTTCTCTCCGCGTCTAAAAACTAAACAATTTGATGGTGTTCTTTTCTTTCATCTTCTTTTCCGTTTTTATGTAAAATGTCTTCATTTCGTTCGTCTTTCGTTAGACTAACACGATGAGCTCAAAGCACCAAGTTTAGATGTCTAATAGTGATAAGGATATGCGTGTCTTGTTTGCTTACTTGCTTACTTGCTTACTTTACTATACTTCTTCTGCTCTGTTTGTTTTTACTATGAAAATAAAACGGATATTTTCTATTTTATTAGGAAATTGTTTTAATTTTAGTTTTTGGCTCTCGTGTCTTCTTCTCTGCGTCTTCGACGTGTTAAGTTATTGTTTGTGCTTGTTAAGCTGAGACAGAAAATGATGTACAAACATTTATTTAGTTAATTGCATTGCCATGAAGTGTTTTTGCTGTTGTTTCTTGAGGGTGCGTTTTTAAACAGAGAACATAAATTGATTTAAAGTAATCTTGATTGTTATTGTTGCAGTTTGTTATTGTTACACTATTATTATTTATTTCTTTTTGTATCTTTTTTGTGATATTTTTTGTGATTTATTTGTGTACATTTTCAATTACGGTTGATAGCAAGAATTCTTGCAAGGACTTGATGTTATTTCATATATTTTCTAGATTAAGTATACGTAGTGTAGTATAAAGGGCGATGGTAAATTGTGTATATTTAATAGTTATAATAGAATAAAGTTTTACAATTCAAGTAGTTAAAGATAAATGAGAAGGTAGAAAATGTTAAAGTTGTTTGTTGAATTAAGAAAAAATAGATTGTTGGGAAGATTGATGGTATGAAAAACGAAGTGTTTAAAAGAAAGACGAGTAAAACCAACAGGAGATTTTAGGGAAGAAGGAGAACATATAAAGTCAAAGTAATATTAAGAATGATAGTAAAATTGGAGAGAAAAAAAATGCAAAATCACAGAAAAAAAACAAAAGTAATTTATGCAACGGTCTAGAGTCAGCGTGAGGAGGAAGAAGAAGAAGAAACAAAAATGAAAAATAATACAAATAAATAAACAATTTTGAGAAAATATATTGTTGAAGTTTTAAAGAAGATGAAAAACATGTGTGAAGCAAAAGAGTTGTAAGAAAAAAGGTGACAACAAGAGGTTGTTAGATGAACGGTTAACTTATCTTTCAAAACAGATTTGTAAAATTGTTTATTTTCAATAATGTAAATATAACTCATTATAAATTTATATTATATTACTCATTATAAATTTTTCACTTACATATATTAATGATTATAAAAATAAATAAATTCATTTAATACTCAATTAACAACATAAGTTCACACAAACTATTTAAAGAGTTAATTTTAAGATAATACAAGTATTTATATTTTATCGTCATTATTTAATGCCTTGCGTAAAGTTCATTTGTCACATATCACAATTATAAACTTCACAAATGTTGCACACATAATTTATGACATTTCAATATTGATCAACATTATTTGTCAGTATAAATTTCACATTGAAGCACAAAAACAAAAAAAGTAGAAAAAAAAAAATGCACAACTTGCAAATTATGTGAATCATAATTGTCATTAATTGCGCTTAATTTATATGACAGCATTTTAAATAACAAAAAATAATAATCATGAAAATTAAACCAAGACAGACGTTTATGTTTGCCTCTCATAAATGCCACTGTGTAAATAATGTGCGAAACGAGGCACTTAAAAATATGCCACAGGCATGTTTCAAACTCGTTGCTTGGCTTAACATTTCTCAGTGTAACTCATATGCTCATGCTGCATAAATGTTAATTTATGCGTTTCATTAAGCCAAGTGAAAAGCGACATGCACACACACATACTCAGACAATCATACGCCGCATAAAAAATCACTTTTCATATAATAAAATTTTCCTTTTGTTAAATGATTAATTTTTAAATGTTTTTTTCTTCTCTCATTTTCTCTTTTTTTTTGTGTGTTATTTTTTACGGCAAAATGAAAATATTTTCACAAATGGCAAACAAAACTTTTGATGGCATTTGGCATTTTATTTAATTAAATTGGCGGAAAAAAACAAAACAAAATATGCAAAAAAAAATTTAAAAAAAAAAACAACAACAAAATGTACAACTGCACGCACATGTATGTCAAATGCAAACAAACACACAATTCACACAAACAACAATGGCGGCATTTCCTGCCACTGCCCTTGGGCGAAAAAACGACAACAAAAACAAAAAACGCGTGCGCGCACTTTAAATGTGTAATTAAAACCGCCCACAACAATAACAACAACATGCCACCGACAACAAATAACGATAACAACAACATGGACACGCAAATGCTCTTTACTCATTATCCCAACAAACACACATGCCGTATGCGTGATATTTTATATGTTTATATCCTTTTTGTTCTTTCGACCTGCCACTTTTGAACTTTCGTTGACTTGCAACAACAATCTGGCAATTAACGACTTCTGACCTCTGCACGGATTTTATGTCCTTCGCACTGTGTTTGTAATATGTTGTTGTTTGGCTTGGTACACTTGTGTGTGTGTGTGTGCGTGTGTGTTTGTGTGACACATCAAATGCAACATAATTATTTGTGCGTCGGTTGCCGTCATCAATGTGCATCGCGACGCATGTGTGTGTCTGTCGACGATACTTTGCTTTGTTGCCGTTGCCATGCTCATTATTGCCATCGCTGACATCCTGCAATTACTCAACGCTGCCGGCTTGGATGTTTGAACGAACGGTCGGATGCTTGTTGCCAATTTGATTGATTTTAATATGAACATGAACATGGCGCGTGGACTTCATTAAAACGAAAACAAAAATAAACAAACAAACAACAACAACAACATAGGTTGCTTTTTGGTTTAAGGTTGGTGTTGGCTTATTACTTTTAATTCATTTTTATGCTTAAGGCTTTAATAATGTTATTTTTGTCTTTATTATTTAAGTGTAAAATTCAATATGAAAAATTACTATGAAATTTATATCAATCAGCATTTTCTTACAGCATTTTCACAACATTTACTCCTATCCCATTTGATCCCATACGAACTACTCATGTGGCATTTGCTCCCTTGTCATCTGGTACCCTTTTATTTGCTCCCTTGTCTTTGACTGCCGTCTCATTGACTGTCGTGTCATTTACTTCCTTGGCATGTTCTTCTATGCCAATTGCTCCAATATCATTTTCTCCCATGTCATTTGCTCCTGTGACATTTCCTGCCACATCGATTGCTCCCGTCACATGTCCTTCTATGCCATTTACTCCGCTAAGGTGAATTGTTATCTATTATTATTATAATGATGCATTATTACCGATAAAAAGGGTTTTTTCAGAGTAGCTTTATTATACTTCATTAAGATTTTGTAGAAAGTTATAAGTGAAATAGGATGACAAATACGGTTGCATACTTACTGAGAGTCGTGTATTTCGTCTGCCTTTACTATTTGTGAATTTTAAAACAAATTCAGTCAACTTTCGTTTCGATAGGGAAAATTTGTAGCCAAAAAGATATTTTTTTATATAAAAATGCGTGCATTTTATTATACATAATAAATATTTGGTTATCATTAAATATACAACAATAACAAATTTGACAAAAATACTGTTTGGGTCATTAAACATAAGCCTAAAAAAAATGAACAAGTAAACATGACAACATGGAATTTTATCAAATGAAGCAAAAGCAAAATAATAAAAATTGATATATTTTTTGTCTTTTATATAATTTTTATTGGTTAGTTTACAATACCTGACAAATAAAGCTTATTTACGACTATGACAACGCCATCTTGCGGTTGTTCTGTGCCTTCAATCAACATGTCTTGAAATTTAATGTTAGTTAAGCTTCAAGTTTGACTGTCATTATGGGATCTTTTTATTGTGAAATATTTTTCAAAGATTTCTTAAGAGCTCTTTTTATTAACAAAAATGACGTTTAATTCTCAGTAAGCAAATTAAGGCGAACATGTTTGAGCAATTTGCTTGAAGATGAGACAAAAGCTGAGCTTTGTTTGAAGGTGTGAATAATTTTTATTTTTTTTTTTTTTGTTATGAAGCAAAATTAAAAATGAGATAAGTTGTTATAAACCAAAAAAAAAACTTATAAATTAGCAAACCCATTAAAATTAAAATCATGAATTTTAAAAGTTTAATAAATAATTGATGATTTCTTCTGAAGAGTTCAGGAAACAACAAAGACAAAGTAAAAGATTCAAGAAGATGAAAGATGAGAGACATTAAAAACCTTTTTTTTATCACTTTATATGCTCAGTTTTTGCATAAAATTTGTTTGCAAAAATGGAAAAAAATATATTAATCTCAGTGACCTTGACTGTGAAACGGAGCTTAAAAAAAAAACAACACAAATTTGAATAAAAGAAAACAGAGAAAAAAAATGTTAATTTCATGCCAACAAAAGACAACAAATGAAAAAAAAAAAATAAATAAACAACATAATTGCAGTAATTTTCGGCAGCGCCGGTTACAATAACAACAATAACAACAACAAAACGAATTGCTGCTGACGTTGTCAGTGCTGTCAAAGCAACACATTGCTTGGAGTTGCCCGGGTGACGGGGTGACTGATGGCCGGGGAGAGGGTAAGGGTGGCCGTGCGGCGCTTTTGAAATTCAAACGGCAATTTTATAGTCAAAGTGATCAGCTGACGCTGCCAACAAAGCGAGACAAAAGCACATTTTAGATGACGGCACAAGACAAAAGTTAAACAAATAGAAAAAAATATATATATATAAAAAAAAAAACAGAATTCGCTTTAAAATAAAAAAAAATTAAATTGTTTTTGTTATTGCATGTGCTTCAAAGCGTTACAACAACAATAACAAACAAGTAAAAAAGAAGCAGCTGAGAGACGATAATTGTCGTTATGGACACAAGAGCAGCAGCAACAGCAGTAGTAAATGCTACAACAACAGCAACAACATGCAGCGCAAATTAAGCGACAATAACTGCACAAAAGTTCAGTTAGACACGCTATTCGATTAATTCTGCTTCTGTCTCGTTCTCTCCTCAGTCTTGTTGTCATTTTCGATTTTCTCTGCGCACAACGCCAATTACAAAAACAACACCAATGAAGCACATCCGCTGTGCATACAAAATGCTTGTGCATGTGTGTGTGTGTGTGAGTGTGTGCCTTTCTTTATTTGTATTTGTGACTTGCATTTATTTTCGCATATTGTTTCACTCTCAACGGATATTGAATTTGTTTTTAACAAAATGTAATCAGTTTGAATATTTTTTTTTTCGTTTTTTTATCATTATTTTCAAATTACTTGTGCCCAATTAAATGTGACAATGAATGCGATGAGCAGTGAAGTGCTTTGTAATGAATGACAATGAACGAGTAAATGAGCAACAATGGAAGTGACAGACTGAAAATGTAAAAGGAACAAAGTCGAAGCGAAAGTGAGCAAAATGAAAAGAATTTAAGTAAGAAGAGTCACAAGAAATGCACTGAGATGTGTGAGAGAATTTTAAAGCGTTTACACTCAAACTTCTTTTCTTAAAAAGCTCAAAAAATTACAAGCAAAATGCAATAGGGGAAATAAGGGGAGTAAAAGAGAAGGAAGTTGTAGTAAGTAGCTCGGCAAAATAATGAAAAAGAGAGAAAATAAGACTTAAGCAAAATAGTCAAGTGCTAAACAATAAATCAAATGCAAAGTTCATGACCTAAGGTCATTCAATATTATTAAAGTCGTTTTCTTTCGAACCTCCACAATGTGATAACGATGATAATTTAATAAAATGCAATTACGTATTTTTTGTTTTAAACCGCACAAAAAACCTGAGAATTATTCAACCAAACACTTGAAACACATTTATTTAATTGACAAAGCACTTAAAACTCAACTGTCGCAAAAAATGTGCGTTGAACTTTTTTTGTCACTAATTTTTTTACCAGCACTGTGGCAAAGCACATAAGTTGTTTGATAGTTTTTGTTTTTTGCTTTTTATTTATTCACTTATTTTTGTTATTTGCATAATTTTTGTTGTATTTACCAAAAGTGATTACATTTTTGTAAAGTTTTATATTATTTTATACTTTTTCAACGTACAAGGGTGGTTCGATGTGATACAACACATAACACCAGATATGATAGAAGTAGCAAAACTTTATGTTTTTTTCGAGTGAACTTTTATCAGATTTTATTTTGCTTTCAATTTCTGTCAAGCGCAAACCAACGGCAACTCTATTAAAATCGTATTAAGAGTGCTTTTCAAAGAAAAATTAAAAGAAAAATTAATATGTTCCTTATTCCAGTCACTGCTGCCATTTTGCAGTTCAAAGTCCATCGTTTCTTGCAATCGTAATTGCTTAAAAGAGGCACCTATTGAAAAACTGTTTGCTAATAGAGAAAAACCAGTTGTCCTGAACACGACACGCTCTTAAAATCCTATTTTATATCATTTAATAGAATGAGTTTCCCGAATAGAGCAAGCTCAAAATTTGAAAATAGTATATTAATAGATGGTAGTTGATGGAGAACGGAACACTATTTCATTTAAAGTTACCACTCGGGGATTTCAAAAGTCTCAAACTTTACAAACCACCCTCGTATTTTCGCTGGGGTGTGCGCAAATTTTAATTGAATTACGACAACATTTTTTCGGACTATTTTGTTTTTTTATACCATGTTATATGTGCGCGCAAAATTGTCTGGAGACAAAAGTGACAATGTGCAAAATTTGAGACACTTTTTTGTTGTTATTTTTGGCTTTGGTTAAGCAACTCCCAAAGCGCGGGCGAGCGCGAATAAGAGACTTGAGTCAAAGCAATGACACCAACCAAAATGCGCAACATGCAACGTCAGCAATAGAAACATGAACACGAACTTACGCCAGAGTTGTCATGTCGTCATGCAAAGTTAGGCTGGTGATATCACCAGAGGGAGCGAGAGAAGTTTGATGTCACCTCTAAGCAAAAAGTAAAGACAAAAACAAATATGTGCGCAATAAATTCGTAAAGATTTTGGTCTTGACATATTTCTTGACGAGAAACGAGTAAACTTTTTCTAAGATATTTTTTGACTCCCTGCACATACAGTGTGGCAGCGTAAGTAAAGTCTATTTGAGACCAAATGTATGTAACGCATAGAATTATGAGTGGGCGATCCCATAAAGTAAATACAAGTATAGCAATGATCAGGAAGAGACAAAAAAAAAAACGATTTAGTCATGTTTGTCTTTCCGTTCTACCACACCAATAGTTCTCGAATACCAAAAGTACTAAAGACCTTTCTTTAAAAGGGTTAAGCTCAAGCACATGAAGTGCTAGAAGTATGACAGTAAAAACAGTCGATTGTAGACTCAGTCAATACAGCCCTATAAAATTGTGTACCAAAGCTTTTCCCCTGTCCCTCATTACTCTTATGAACCTCTTTCTAAAAATGGTTAAATCTTGTTGACTATTAAAGACACAAACGTGGCTGAGTAAAAATACTCTTTTAAAATAGCATACCAAAAGTGCTCCCTTCTCAACGCATTATTACCCCTCATAATCCATCCAACTGAATTTTTTACAAAATTCAATACTTTTATTTTAACGATTTTCTTAAAGTTTTGAAAAATATTTATTTGGGCAATATCAGATTTATATTTATTTTTTTATTTGGGGCGTGGCATCGCCTACCATGTGAGTAGGGTATTGTATTGTCGAACTTACTCGACTATACCGCCCATGCTTACGTTTTTCTGTTTCTTTATGTGCGCAGAGTTTTAAAGAAAATTTTCTGCAACGTGCCGACAATTTGTCTACATTTTTATTGAGTTTATGTCTGACAAACAAGCAGAGAAAATATAAAACAGATCATTTTAGCAACACAAAATGACGATAAAAGTCAAAATTGTTGTCATACTTTTAATATTATTTTTGTTTGTTTTTTTTTCCGTCTTAGTTAAGAGCTCAAAGTCAAGACGTTGTCTGAACTGACGACTTGTGTTTTTTTCTGTGCTTGTTGTTTTTTTTTTTTGTATTCTGCAAACTTGTCAAAATGTTATGTTTGTACAAATTTGTGTTTTTTTTTAGTTTTTTAAATATTAAAAGCAAAAAAATAAATTGACATGAAAATAAATAAAACTTGTCAATGGCATTTTTATGCTAATGCATTGCGTTGCTTCATGTACAGTCTGAGTCGCAAATGGTTATGTCGCGTTACAGATTTTCAAATTTTTTATTGCGTAATTTGTCTGCGTTGCTTTTGTTTTCCTTTTTTATTTTTTTGGATCAAATCGGCATAAGTGAAGTGAGTGAAGTTGATTTTTGTGGAGATTTGTTATAAGTTATAAACATTTTTCTGTTTCTGCACTCAAATTTTGTGATAAGCTTAAAAGACATGTCAATAAAGTTGGCAGCTTTCTTATTTATACGCTTAAAGTTGTCTAAATGCTTGATTATTGAAAGACATGTCAGTGTTAATGTTAGGTACGCACATGTTACCTTAGAGTCACACAACACTAACGTTAGTTACGTTAGAAGAAAAAGTTGTATGATTAATTTTTTAATTCGACAAATTTAATGTTTATTAATTAATTAAAATTAATCAATAGTTTATTTAAGTTATTTTAATTATACAAAAATAAATATAAGTAATTAATTCTTAGTTTCTTTTAGCGAATTTCAATAATAATTTCATATATCTTTTCTTGTTTCAGGTAAGCAATCAACTCAAGTGCTCAAACCAAACAAACAAAAGTATTAATGTAAGTCAGAACGCCAAGCAAAAATCTTCTTTTACCAAAAATAAAGTGTTGAACAAATTTGATTGCACACATGAGTCTCAAATTGAACGCTTAAATAACACAAATGTTTTCAATGCCTTATCAGAAATGCATTTGGCATATTCATGTTCATAAATGCCAAGTGAAAAAACGAACACTTTTGCGGAAATATTTCATCTCTTTTTTCTTCCACTCGAGTCTTTCCTCTATTTTCAGCATCCAACACTTTATGCTCTTGAATATTTTTCTTTCCAAATTTTTGCTTATGGTATTTTTCTAACAAAAAAAAAGAACTCACATTCTTTCTACTTGACTTGGCATGTTTTCGGACGCTGTTCTTGTATTTTTTTTTTTTTTTTTTTTTGTAAAAATCGTTAGTGCAATGAAAAGTATATTTTCACACAGTGAAAATAAAGGTTTGGCTGACAAGAGAGTCAACTTGAGTTCAATTCAGTTGAGTTGAGTTGAATCGAAAATGTTGTCTGCGCTTAAGTGCCGCAAAGTGGCTGTGATACTTTATCACAACATCACACACACACACACACACACACACATGTACACAGGCACTTGTACTTGTGCAGTTGTGCAGCAGGAAAGACATTCGACAGGATGAGTTGTATTTGTCAGTCTGTCTGTCTGTCCATCCGTTCGTCAGTTAGTCAAGCGTTGTGACCAAGTGCGATTCGTGTATGCAATTGCATTCAAAAAATACATACACTTTGGACTTTTGTGCATGTAGTTGTGTGTGTGCTTGTGTGCTTTCAGTCGAGTCTTTGGCGTGCATTATTACACAAATGACGCTTGATTGTCATTGAGCTCATTTCTTGCTTATTTCTTTCGCCTTGCATGCTGTGTTAAAATGAAAAGAGGAGCGAAGAAGAAGCCAACTGCGCTTGTTGAGATGTTTGTTTTGTTTTCAAGTTGTGCCAACGCGCAAAGTGACACCGCGTAATATGAATTTATGGCAACAAAAAACACTCACTCACATAACAAGTAGTCAGCATGATGCCAATAATGTGTTTGAGCAACTTAAATAACGCTGCCAACTTATGTTTTATCAACATAACAATTGACAAATGAAATGATTAAGCATTTAACTTGATTCTTGTGTTGTTGTTGTTGTTGTTTTTGCTGTTGGGGTTGGAAAAACTAAAAGTGCAAATAAAGCGAAGTTTTTGTTTACTACAAGTTGCATTTGAGCACAATGTCTTTTCACGCCATGGTCAAGTAGAAGTAACAAAGAAACAAATAAACAAACAAACAAAAGTGTTATAAACTCCAAATCCAATAAGAAACACAAGTTTTTGTGCATTGCCATTATTGCTTACTTGCACAGTTGCCAAAGAAGCGACAAGAAAAACACTGAAAAACGGAAGTCAAAGTTGCAAAGGACCAAGGTGAAAATGCCGAAGTGAACAACAACAACAACAACAAGAACAAGCAAAAACTTTTACACAAACGCCGCAGGATAATTCAGTTGAGTTGAAGCTCTTCAAGTGCTCTTGCATAGTTTTCTTCTTTTTTTTTTGCATTCTTTTCATAAAGTTCCTCAACTTTGTTCACTGCAAGAGTTGGTTTTTTGTTTTTCTTACTTACGCTTGAGTGTAGCTGACGGTTGCTACCGCCACAAAGATACGTATTTAGCTATAGATACTTGCACTGTACTTGCACATAGAGCCAAGCCAATCGGACAGGCCAAGTGATGCCTCGACGGGCGACCGTTTGTTGGCTCCTGCCAAACGGACGCTTAAGGCTGACAAAATAGTGGAAAAAAAGCAAATACCAAAAGGCAGCCAGACAGGCCAACAAGCCTATGTATTTTGTATCTGTGTAGCTTATTTTTTTTTTTGTTTTTTGTTTTTTTTCTTGGGTTGCTTGTCTTAGCTTATAAATGTGTTTGTGTGCCTGAAAGCAACAATTTGTATCTTGTTTGGAATTTTAAGTGCAATTCTCTCTTAAACGTTGCCTCGCAGTCAGACAGACGCCAAATGTCCTTCGGCCGCTTATCGCACTCAACGCAATTCGACTCAAGCGACATGGCAACAAAATATTATTCCTATCTTTTTTTTTTCTTGTTCTTATTTTGTCTGTTTTTCTGATTTTTCCATTGCGGCTCATTTTCTTCAAACAAAATTAAAGCGCAAAAGCTTTAAGACAAAAAAATGTTAATCAATTTTTATACTCATGAAAGAGTATATTAACTTTGCGATGAAGTTTGCAATACGACGAATTGATTTAGTAATGTCCGACTGTCTGCTTCAATGCGAACTACTCGCTCAGTTTCTTGAACATAGTTTGGTAAAGATCTCGAGTCTATATATGTTCTTTTATGTCGTATGAACTGGCAAAGCTTTGCAATTATGTGTTTTTTAATAAGAATTAACTTTCTTCTGAAGGTTTATAACAATCAGCCATAAAGGCGTGGCAAAGATTATCTTATGAAGCTCATACATCTAAGCAGATGAAATAAAATATTCAAACATAATATATTTGTTGCATAGTTGAAGAAGAGCTTAAAAGAGTATTTAAATTTCGATAAAGCCGAAAATAAATTCGTTTCTGTTTTTTTGGTAAATTTTTTTTGTAACTGTATTCGTTGCCGCCACGATGTCAGGCGGCGCACGTGTTCGACTTGGCGCAAATCAAATTGTTGTTGTTCTTGTTGTTATTGCTATTTTTTCACACAGTCGCGAGTTTTCTGTTCATAATTTGCGATAATGCAGTGGGCCAAGTGTGCAACTGTTTTCAGTACTTGTTGTTGTTATTATTGGCGATGTTGTTGTTGTTGTTGTTATACAAACCGCTTTGGATTCCTGAATTACGGCTGTCGCATATGAATTTCATTACAGCATCGATACAATTTACGAGTTGCAGTTTGTTTTTGCCTTCTTTTTTTGTTTTTGGGGCGTTCACAAGTTCGTTCAGTCGTTCGTTTGCCCGCCAGATGGCGTTGACTTAATTTATTTATATTTTTTTCTTACGTCTTTCAAAATGTTTCGGCGCCGTTGACTTGTGTGTGCTCATGATTGTCGCTGATAAAAATGTAATCGAACGAAATCTGTTGAAATTAAAATTTTCGTATTGTTAAAATGGTTTATTAAGCGCAAACATGATATATTGCTTTGCATTTGTCAAATTTTTGGGAACTGAGTTGTTGATAATTGCTTTAAATTTACATGCGATTTTCATAAAAAATAATAATAGTAATTTTAACTAACATTTTATGACTTGAAATATTTTAAGCAACTTGACTGAAAAACGCGCAAACACATAAACAAGATATAAAAGCTGTACTGACCTTCTTAAGCGCACAAATCACTTTACAAAGTCGTTGCGACAATGAGCATAAAGTATAATTTTTTTCAATAGCATAAGGAATTTTCTAACAAACAAGCACACACATATGTATAAGTTTATATGTATACATGCATAAAGAAATGTAACTGTAAAGCCCTAAAAGGAAACAAAACTCACATAAACAAGTCAGTCAACAAGCGCTCAAGTAGTGGTAAACCCGACCCGGCTGAGGTTCAACGTTAATAGATGATTAGAAATTTATGCGCATAAAAAATCAGCGCAGATGTTGCAGCATGGCATGCTCTTGAGGTGTGTCGTTGAATGAACAGCAAAGAGAGGAAAAGAGTGAGTGCAAAAAAAAAAGTAGGCAGAAGTGACCGCAACCATATTTGACAAACATCCGTAGCAGAAAAAAAGTCGTCGTCGTCGTTGCTGTTTTTGTTGTGTTGTGTTGTTGTTGCGGTCGCCGTCACAGCTTCCTTCATTGTGCATGGCACGCAAACGATGAAAAATGCCTTAGACTGGCATAAGCACAAGCACAAGCACGATGAAGAAGAAGTATACTTGCAAGAGTTGGCAAAGAGAGCAAGAGAGAGTAAAAAAAAACAAAAAAAATTGATGCTGTGCTGACCGCACATTAAATCAATCTAAGCGGGAGAGCAACGCGTTGGCGCGACAGCAAAATGAGTAGAAGAAAAAAAAAAGTTCTTATTGGATTTTTTTTTATTTTACTTTGTGCACAGCCAAGCTTCGTTTTTGTTGTTGTTTTTGTTGTCTTTGGCAAACCTAAAAAATGTGAACTCTTTTTGGAAGTACTCTTTTTTTGTTTTTGTTCTATAGACTTTGGTCGTAACCAATAATTTGTTTGGCATGCGCGATAAGTTTGCTCCAGAAAAATCTAAAGAAAATTGCCCGCAGATTACAACAGTTGTTTATGTTCATGCTTAACTCTTTGATATGACCTTAAATTTGTAATTGAGCGCAGCATTTTTTGTATATTTTTCTTTTATTCTTTTTCAAAATTCTTAACTTCATTCAAACTTTTTTGGGTTAAGAAGAACGTGCTGAGCAATTGATTTGATGCTATAATTATTTGTTTAGTGTTGTTGGTTTTGTTGTCTTTCTTTTTGAAAATTAGCATAGAAAAATAAATAAAGTTAAAAATATTCACAAAAAGGTCACGTAAATTGAAATTAAGGCAAAAAATGTATTGTTTTTTATTTCTCATTTGCTCAACTAATTTTGACAAGTTAGCAGGCCAAGTCAGTTACAACACTAGAAACGCCGACAAGAGTTGTCAACTAATTTAAAAGTTAATAAAAAACAAAAATTTCACACACTTGAAAAAAAATAAATGAGTGCTTAATTAAAAATAAGAATAATAAAAAAAAAAAACAAATTAAAATGCTAAAATTCAAAATTTTATGCTATCAAAATGTTGTGTGCGCAAGAAATATGGCAATTTACAATTGCAACCACAATAACAACAACAACAAACATTTTGGGTGCGCTCTCAGGCAGACTCCTATAGCAGAATTTTAATTTTGGGTTTCAGGTGTGAAAATTGCAAACCAGACACTTTTTCCGCCTTTATTTTATGCAAGCAACAAAAAAACAAACCTCAAAAAATACTGTGGACAGCTTCATTGAATGGTGCGCGCAAATCTACACGAATATATTAGATACAACGACAACCAAAACAACAAAACAAAACAAAAAACGAGATATCAACAGCAAAATATGTTTGTATCTAAGTACAAAGTAGAGCATATTTTATTCGCATGGTTGCGATGTCGATGTCGACGACGACGAAGACTCATGAAAAATGATAAAACGTAAGCAGAAAATCGCTGCTTTTGGCTCTTTAATATACACACAACCATATACATATGCCGCCCTCGTCGCGGTTCCCTGCAGCGACACAGTTTTGGCAACGTGTTCGAAACCAACCTGAGCGCAAGCAAATTAGACAGCGAGAAAATTGGCGCGAAATGAAATTTAACAAGAGCGCCCGTTAGCTCCTTCGACAACGCCAAAACACAGCAACAACAACAACAATATCAGCAAACAACAGCGATGTCCAAATGGTTGAAAAAGATAAATTTCTATGCTTTTCGCATTTGAAGTATTTCGCTTCATTTTGGTTTTGGTTACGTTTCGGTGCGCTGTCCTCCTTGTTGTTGTTGTTGTTGTTGTTGTCGTCGTCGTTGAAATGATTGCAAAGTTTGAAATTTCAAATGATAAAAAAGACCAAAAACAAAACGCGCCAAGTTGGACTTAAATTACAACACCAAATAAAATTCATTTGACAGTTAAATGTTTGCTTGTATGTGTTATGTGTCGAGCAGGAGTGTGCAGGGTATAGAGTTAAGTCAGCTATGCTTGTATGCTCGCCTTTGGGCAATTGTCACGTTCGTTGACAGTTCTCGATGCTTTTTGCTTGCGCTTTTGACAATTGTCAGCTTGTCAATGCATTGCGTCGCTTTGGGCGACATTTCCCCCTTTTTGCTTTGGTTTTTATTTTTTTGGCTTTCAACTATTTTAGTTGTACAGTAGAATTACAATAATTTGGTCACTCAGAAACCGTGCAGTGTCCGAAATACGGCATCCTTCAGAATTATAAATTTTCAAATTTTTGTTTCAATAATTTTTGTATTAATTTTATATTTTTGTTTATCATATAAGTTAGTGTTTTAGAAATAAGTTCGTTGATTAAATTGGAATTAATCATGTATGTAAAAAAAACTAAAGATATTAATTATAACTAATTAGTCAAATCTGTAATTTAACCGGTAAATTGCTTTATGTTTTTATATTGAAAGAATTTATAATACAACTTATATAAGCGAGTATACCGATTATCAAAGCTCTACTGTACTAATGTTTTTTTTTTTTTCTTATTTTTTTTGTTTTACTTATTATTTTGGCTTCGAGCAGAAAATACGTGAATGAATGTTTATTTAATTAGAGGTAAAGGACAATTGCTAAGTTGCTTTTTGTTGTTGTTGTTGCTTAGGAAATGCCAAGAACATTTTTTTTTGTACAATACTTTCTACTTTATATGCTTTGCTTTAAATTTGTGGCATGTTGCAAAGCGGAGATGGGTTTGGCTTTTGTTGGCTGCGCGTAAAAGTTAAATATTCAAAACGTGACTTAGTTGTGTAATTTAAGGATTACCGCTGGGAAATTTATGTGCCTTGCTGTAAGTAAAGTGTAAAGCAAATTAAAATTCGCTAATATTTACTTACTGAACGTTTGTTAAAATAAATTATTGGTGAGTAATGGGAAATTTATGTATCTTTTGAAAAGATTTCGTTACGAAGACAAATCTTCATCTTTTTTGAAGATAAGCTGTTCGTTGACAAGTTAAGGAATATGGGTTCAAGTGCCGAGCCAAGAGCACATTGATTCTTGATAAAAATTAAAAAATTTTGAAATTTAAAATTGTTAAAAAGTAATTATATAATCAAATAAATAAAAATTCCTTAATCCGGACAGTTCCATAAATATAATAAATCAATCTCTAATTGTCCTGAGTTTTCTAAGTTGCACTTTATAAATTAATAGTAAAACTTTATAAAATCATGTTTAATCTTAACTTATAACTTCATCTTACTGCTCGCATATTTAATTTATGTAGACTCAAATGTATGCGTAATACCTTCAATACTCATTAATTGTCATTATAACTGTCAATGCAATGCAAACCAATCTGATCAGATTCATTGACGACAGTAATGTGAAGAGAAACAAAAAAAAAAAAAACACAGCAACAACAACAAAAACCATGTAATTTCATAATAATGCCAAACAGAAACGTGCCGCCACAACAACAACAACAACAACAACAACAACAACAACACACTGCAGAGCAACAAGCAACACCGAAGCCAAGCAATTTATTTATTATTATTTCTGCTTATTTTTTTATTTTTCGCTCTTTCCTTTATTTAACTGCAATTTAAAACCACAACCACTGTCAAAGCAAAGGCGAGCATGCAAGGCAAGGCAAGACAAGTCGAGAGTCGAGTTGAGTTGAGTCGATGTGCTGATCCAATAATTATCGCATCAAAATGATCAGCAACAAACCACAAAACAGCAAGACCGACAACACCAACATCAACAACAACAGCAATAACATAAAAATTGCCGTCAACAACAACATCAACGTACATGAAGATTGCCAACTACTCAGAGTCACCTTGATGATAGATTTGACGAACAAATTGCAATTAGATTATCAGCTTACAAGCACTTTTCAGCGTCACTAACACGCACGTTGTTGTTGTTGCTGTTGTTATTGCTGTAATTTTATTCACCTTCTTTACCACTGCTCTTTGCAACACTTAATATATCTATTTCGCTCGCACACTTATAGTTACTCTTTGATGTTTGTCATTCACCTTGAAAATTTTGCCAGCTTATTTTACAACTGATTTTTTTTTTTTCTTTCTCTCTTATAGTCTCTTAAGTTATATGCTTACGTTGCGTACACGTAAAGCAAACGTCATTACTTTTGTCGTCTTTTGTAATTTGATCGGCTTATTTTGTTGCTGTTGTTTAAATCGTATTTACCGATGTCGTTATTGTTGTTGTTGTTGTTGTTGGAAGTGTGCTGCGTCTTCAACACTTATATTTTACTTGTGCGCTATCTATCTCGCTCTTGCGCACACGAAAACTTAACGTTTCCTGTTGTTTCTTTGATTTCTGCTGTCTTCTTTTGCACTTGTTGTTATTGTCACTTGCTGTATTTGGGTCAGTAATGTATTGTTTAGTTTTTGTTTAACTAACGGTCATTGGTCTATGCATGTCTTTGAAGGCAGTCTTTTATGACAGCTTCCTCATGAATGGCGGCAGAGGTCGCCTTGGACTTTATGTTGGCAAGTGTTTTTAATGAGTGAGTGTGTGTGACATAAGCATAATTTATGAACGCAGAACGAACGCCTCGAATACAAAGAGCAGCGTTAAGTTGTCTTGACTGTAATCGTGCATTGAACCCTTTTTTTGACATTTTTCAAAGTACAGTCCCTTGACTAAACACACACACACACACAAGAAGTTGCAATACATGAAGAATAAAAAAAAGTAAATTTTAAAGGAAGCAACCAAGTGCAAACTGAAAGCAACGCACAAACACACGTTGAGAACTCCCAAAGCAGCTTAGAAGTGGAATTTATTTGCTCTTTCACACTTTTTTTCTTTCAGTGTGTGTGTGTTTTTTTGTTTACTTTTTTGCTTTCCGCGCACACAGAAGTGACAATTTGCAATGAGTTTTTTGTTGGTTGAGCTTGCAAGTGGGAGAGAGGGAGAGAGTCAAGTATGTGTGCGTGTGTGTGTGAGTTTTGGTGTGAGTTTGGTTGCAGCGCTGACAGTGTTGCCAACACTTGTGCGGCAGCTTGTGTGTGTTTGTACAACTCAATTTAACCTCAAATTGCCACGCAACAACACACACGCCTACTAATACAAATGCACGCCCCTTTCAGCGTGCAAAATGGACGAACGTTGCATGTTTTTTTTTGTCCTCTCATTGACATAAGCGATAAACAAGCATTAAAAAAGGACTAAAGGACATTGACAGCAACAGCAACAACAACAACAACGTCAGTGACAAACTCATAAGGTAAACTGAAATTGTTGGGTGTGCGTAGTGGGTGTGAGCATAACCGACAGACAGACAGACATGAATGTGTAAATTGCATACATATTGCAATAAAAATGTTGTCAAAGGATGTTGACATCCACATTGATGCATGGAGAGAGCGAGAGCGCTGTCGAAGCAAAGCGCACAGGCAAAAAAGAGATGCATAATGACGCTTTTGTAACTTGTTTTTTCTGCTTCTTGTTGTTGTTGTTGTTTGTATGCGTGTGTTTGTGTGTGTGTGTGTGTTGGAAAAGCGGAAATTAAGATTAACTGTTGACAATGTTGCCAACTGACAAAATGTATTTGCTTGTAGCGACATGTAGCAACATGTTGACATGAGCCTGTGTGTGTTGTTGTTGTTGTAACACTGAATAAACTTTATGCATTACAACAAACAACAGTTTAGATTTCAATAAAATGCTAAAACATTTTAGCATGAAGCCTCAAGCTTACTCGAAGACAAACTAATTGCAAACAACATTAAAAATGCACCAACAGCAACAACAACAAACGAAGCCAATAACAAAAGCAACAACAATAAAAACAACATAACAAGTCTAAAGCACTCAGGATGCAACATGCTGTCGCTGAACTGCCAAATCAATAAAATTCAATTCCAAACCCACAAACTTCGACGCGGCCGGCCTACACAAGCAATATGAGACACAAGCGTACGTCAGCTAACGTCAGCGTCGGCGTCGGCGTCAACAGCGGCACTCGTGTCATGTTCGTGGCCGCGGTCGCAATCGTGGTCGTGGTCGTGTTTGTGAATGCGCTCTTCTGTGCTAATCGATTTGATTTTGTGCGATCGTTTCTTACTACTCTTTCGTCACCTTCTTCACCTTCTTCGCCCTTCGTTTCAACATGCGATTTGTTCGCTCTTTGTTTGTCTCTCACATTTTGCGCATTGTACGCTGCCAACATTTGATTTTATTCTACAAAAGTAAAACAACAACAACAGCAAGACCAGACTTGTGCGTTGTTATTTATGTCAGACCATTTGGATTTTTATGTCAATTTGAACATTTAATGACATTTCTTCTTCTTTTACTTTACTTTACTTGTCTTGTTGCTTTCAAAGTTTTTGTTGTTTGCTCTTCCCTAAGACAAGTTCTAGTTTTGCCTCTGTTGTTTTTTCTTCTGTTTCTTCAGCGCGCATGCCTGTCATGATATTTATATATATATATATAAATATGTATGTTTGTATATATTTTATGGCCATTGTGCAAGTCTACGCATGCGCACGCTTCAAATAAGACAAAAAACTTGCCAACATTGTTGTTGTTGTTGTTGCTGGCATATTTGTCTCAGTTTGCTTTTATAAAACGGAACTAATGCACAAAGCTGAAGCAGCAGAAGTCTTCAACTTAGCCCCCCTCGCCCAATCACGTTGTCTGTCAAATGTCGGCCAACCGCTTTCATCGCACAGCAGAAGAACACAAGTAGCGCTTTGAGTGCGCTAAATTACGCGTAAATTAATTATGGAAATGAAAAAAAATAATATATGTATAAAGAAGAAACCTATAAAAACCATGGAAGCTCGACCGTTATGACTGTGTCACCCTGTCGCCTAAAAGCAGGCAATACTTTTTGTTCATGCGGTGTAACGTAACAACCCCTTTGTGCATAAATTTGTCGTTCTTTGTGTATGTGGGTGTGTGTGTGTGTGAAGAAAATTAAACATTTTTGTGGGTTTTTGGTTTATTCTTATTTTCGGAATTCTTGGCAGCAAAAGTAACAACTTTTGTTGCAAAGTGCCACCACCTTTAGTCTTGAAATATATATTTTTTTGGCACAGTTGTTGACATTAAATTTATGTCACATTTCATTGCGCTTCTTTATTGAATCATGTTGGTCACAGTTTGCTTGAATCTTTTGCAGAAAATCGATAAGTAATTTCAAGCTTTTGTGGCTTTTTACAATACAATGAGTGGGGAAGTGTGTGAGAAGGGTTGCAACAACAAAAAACTAGTAATTAAATTTGTTATTTGTGAGTTGCCAATGAAAATTTTTAGTGTTTCCTATAAAATTTTTTAATAATAAAGTCAATGTGTCGTATGTGGTTTGTAGCACTGTGTAACATAAGACTATTATATATTGAAATTTTCTTTTTATAACTTTTTTGAAACTTAATTTTTTCTTACACATATACTATATCATCATATTAACGCATAATTTAAATAGCTTACATATTTTATGAATTTTCATTTGAATATTTTTATAATTTTTTTTGGAAATTTCTTGAGAAATGTTCTTGAGAACTGAAATCTAAAATCTTGAGACAATTTTTTCTTCAAACTCCTTTCCAAAATAAATAAACATGTTGCTTATTTATATACTTTAACAAAAAAAGAACATTATATTTTAAGCATTTTACAGCACTGTCACACAAAGTTAAACATGTTCAAACGTGCACGGTTTGCTCATGTGCCATGACTTTGACGCTGTCGTCTGCGTTGCTCTGCCCGCACTCTTCCATCCCTCCTCATTAATGCCACGTTTCAAGAACATGTTTTATACGATCGTGCCGCATTTGTGGCTTTGCTTTGTGCTCGTGAGTTCCACTGGTCTTATTTTATTTCTTACTTGGCTTGTCTCGGCTCTGCTACTTAAGCATGCTTCAATGTGTATGTTGTTCTTGTCAGTCTAACCAACAACAACAAAAACAACAACAACAACAGTCTATTGACTTTGGCAAAACGATCGATTGAGCGTTCCAATCGATTCGCACATGTTTTTTTTTTTTTTGTTTTCTTGTCATCTTTGTTGTGTTCATGTTGAAGCCATGAGCGTGAGCGTGTGTCGCCTAAATGCCTGTCCGGCTAATTCTTGGCAATTGTTTGACCATAAAGCCATAAACTTCCATTAAAGCCAACACTCTTTCCTGACTTTGACATAGAAATTTGCACAAGCTCAAAGAAAGATTGTATAAAAAGCGGCTTATCATGTCTGTTGACCTCATGCTCAGGCTCATGCTCATCCTCATTGTTGTTGCTGTTGCTGTCAATGTTGTTGTGAAAGTTGTTGTTCATGTGCCGCACAGCTTCGCACAAATTAAACATTATTCTAAAATTAGTTTTAATGCGTCTGGCACGCAACACACAATAATTCTATTGGCTAATGTCTTCGCTAAGCCTTTCACTCACTCATTTATGCCATAAATCAAGCCGCTTGCTATTGTTGTTGCTGTTGTTGTTGCTGCTGTTGTTGCTTCGCTGTATTCGTTTAATGACAACTCTAATTTGGTTCGGGCCTGTAAAGCACACTTAATGCCATGTGTGCTTACTTTGTACGTTGGCTGCCACCTGATAGGGTTGTCAACACACATACTTGCACATTACGTGTTACATATTACAACCCTCAACAATGAATATGAAATACATTTGATGCTTGCAGCTAAAAAGGTGTCGTCGTTATTGTTGTTGTTGTTATTGTCGCTTGCCATAAAAATATTTGTCGACGTAAATTTTGTGTGTTGTGTTACATTTAAAAGTCGCAGTCAGGTTGAAATATTCCAACAGGATTGCAGCTGCTTTACCTCTGCCACTCTTGCCCCCCATTGCCCAGCAATCAGCATTTAATGCCTTCAACCCCTCTGCTGGCAACAGCGTTCACTTTACTTCCCCAACTTGTCCGTCTTTTCTTCTTTTAGTTTTGTGTGTTTGTGAAATCCGTGTTTTGGTTTTCCCTTTGCTCACTCAACTGCCATTTTGACTATGAAATTTTCTGCCGCCCCTCTTCTGCTTCTTCGTGTTCCACCGGCAATGTCTGATTTTCTGAATATGAAAATATGAAATGAAATGTGCTGCAAGGAGTATTTTATGCCTTTAGACTTCTTCGCTTAAACGTCTAACTTTGACTCTTTGGGGATTACTGCATTTTATTTTTTTTTTCCTGTTTTGTGTAATTTGTTGTCGTCGTAAGTCGGCAGAAAAGTGTACTGTTGGCGACAGCGTGTTAGCGTCATGCACACAGTTGTGGTAAAATAAATAGTAAGCAAGCTCAATGAAGACTTATTTCATTAAGAAAAACAGAAAAATGTACGGTTGATTTGTTATTTATGTTTAATTGTTGAGCAAAGGTTTTCTAAGCCATGCAAATATTGATCGATGTTTTCATGTTTTCTATGAGAATTTCGTCTGATCAGTTTTTTAATGTATTAATAAGATTCTCTACCATCATTCAGAGCAATTTTGGTCTTTAAAAGTAAAACATAAGATTTATGCATACTTTATTATTTAACATACTTCTACTTTTTTGGCCACAGCTGTATGTTTGTTTGTATGTATAAGAGTCTCTGTGCTAGACGAGACAGGAAATTTATATTTACGGCAATCACTTCCCATGCCCCTCAGTTCTTTTTACTCTGTTATTCTTTGCTCATTTTGCTCCTGTTTATTTTGTTGTTGTTGTTGTTGTTTTTTTCTTTTATCTAAATGTCTGTTACTTGTTTATGTTGCTTATAATATTTTTTGTTTGCCTTTCAGGCACATTTTTTTTGTTGTTTGTGTTGTCGTCGCTCGACAAATAGAGGCGTTTATAAATATTGATTTTCTGTTCTGCTGCTTTGATTTAAAGTAAATTTTCATGTACACAAAGTAAAAAAACAAATAATTTATTTAAAGGGTTTGGTTTGCACATGTTTATTTTATTATTAATACGTGGGAAAGGCCAAAAAATCGATGTATGTAATTCAATGCAAAACATCTGTCTTTTTTTCTTTTTTATAAAATAATAGAACATGTATTATGTAAAATTGTTATTGCAACGCTTGAAAACAAGAAAACATATAAAATAACTGAAATTATAATAAATGCAAGAACTTTTAGCAATGAAGAAGAATTGAAATTTTGCAAAACAATAAAAATATCTTTTAAACAAACACAAAAATGTGTACGCCTTTCAACTTGACATGCAAAAGACAGCAATAATAGCAACAACAACAGCAACAGCAAACAAAGTATTGCCAACATGCAAAAGTCAAAGAAAACTGAAGCGCATAGAAGAGACAAAAACAACAACAAGAACAACAAATAGGTTGAATTGAGTTCGAGTGAATGCAGCGAAAAGAACATTTGCAACAAAGATTTGTTTATCTTTTTATTATTTTTAAGGTCAATGACGTCGTCAACATCAACAGCAACAATAATAACAACAACAACTATGAACTAAAATTTGTTGTATAGAAAAATAGGGTTTTGCGATTATTGCAACGACTTGGTCGACAGCATCAAAAGCGAGCAAACGAGCAAGCAGCGAACCAAGCAAGACAGCCAAAGTGATGATGATGATGAAAAAAAAAAAAGAAAAATGAACAAGAGAAGCATGCATGTGTTGCCAACTGCCTTGTTTGTGGCAATCGCATGAACAGTCGAACAGGCAAAGAGACAGGCAAGTTACAACTACACTCAAAGCGATTTGAAACAACTCAAAGTCAACGTTGGCGATGCTGACGCTGACGCTGACGTAGACGCCATCAAAGCCATCATCATCAACATCAGCAAAAGCAATAGCAATAGCAATAACAACAACAACAACAACATAAGTTCACATCAGGATGCTTAGTTTTTCGCCGTTCACTCTGCTTCTTCTTTTCGTCTTCTCTTCTTGCTTGCGTTCTTCGTTTTGCTTACTGTTATATACAGCATTGCATTGCATTGACGTTGACTGAGACGCGAACAACAACAACAGCAACAGCGACATGGCGGTTTCAGTCTCAGTCACAGTCACAGCCACAGCCACAGTCGCTGCCAAATTCATAGACACATCTACTTAGTAGGGTTTGACTTCTCTTTAAGTGCTTTTATAGCGCTTTAGTTGAATGTATAATACTCTTCATTCTCAACGGCTTTTAGTACTTTCGACAAAGTTGATTGTCGTTGTTGTTGTTGTTGTTGTTGTTGTTGCTATGTATTTTTCATTATTATACTCACTGCTTATCATACGAGTGAAAACTTGTTTTATACATGGGTTTTTTTCTGTATTCTACGAGTATGTCTACTTTGCTGGTCGACGACTATCCTTCTGTCTGTCCAGCTGTCCGTCTGTTTGTCTTGCTGTCGTCGCTTAACTCGTAGGTTGTTTGCCATGTAACTCCTTCTCGCGCTTCAAAGTACCAAGTATTGTTTTCTTTTTCTACATCTCTCACTCTTTTTCTTCTTCTTCTTCTTCTTTATTTTTAGTATTTTTTTCAAGTTATGTGCGGCATTTTATTTTATGCCACTTTGGTGGCACTGACCATCAATTTTGCTTGCAATTTGGTTACTTGACATATTTGTGAGTTCAGTTCACGTGTAAGTAAAGGCAACTTGAAGTCGTGTATATGCATGAGTGTATAACGGCATTAGTTGAGCTTTCTACAATCAAAAGAAGTAGTGCTCAAATTTAACAAAGTAAGAAAAAATTCTTTAATTGACACAAATAGAAGAGTTGAAATTTATTTGCTTTGAGTGTGGAATTTTCATGTATTTTTGAACTTGCAAGCAAAGCATTCAAACAACTTATTTGATTACTGACCATGGTCTTTTGTGCCAATAAGAATCATAGAAAACCTTTTAAATTTAACTTTTACTTGCACAAAGAGGAATGAAAAAAAAAATAAAGCAAACTGTCTTGGGTAATACGAGCCAAGCAAAAAGTATTGTATTACAAAAAGCAACAACAACAAACTTGTACAGTGAACGAAATCACAATAAACTAAAAGTCCTTTGAAGAGCAATGCAGACACACACACACACACACACATGCGCAGAGCTACAACATGTACTTTAGGTAGACATGAAGGCACTGAACTTGTTGGCAGACAGCATTGAAACGTGGCAAAGCATAACGAAACGCAGCAGATTTGTAGCATGAAGATACATACAGACAGACATATAGACAGACAGACAGACAGACATCCAACGTCGCACAGACTCAAGGCTCAGTCTCAGATGCTGGAAGCTCGGGCTCATGTGTGTAGAACGTGCAACGTTAAATAACAAAACACATGACTTAGCAATACTTTTTGTTGGCAATTTTATACTTTCGGCATTTTTTGTACTTTGTTTTTATTTTATTTTAATTTATTTTATTTTTTTTTTTAAATTTTTTTTCGCAAAACACAACTTTTGTTACGTTTCGCTCGTAACTTCATTTGTTATCTATGCAATTTCTCTTACAGATAGATTCTTGTGGTTAGCCACAAAGCAGCGCGCAAGAGCGTGAGAGAGAGGGATAGAGAGGGAGAGCAAAGAAATGAACTTACTAAGCCATGCACAACAAGCAAAATAGCACTAAAATATTTTTGAAATTAGTTTGTGCAGCATTGAAAATGGTCAATTGTTGTTGCCGCTGTTGTTGTTGTTGTTGGCAATGTCTGGCAATGTTGAAGATCGTTAGGTGACTCCTCCATTGGTTTCAACGGTCCGTAGCTGAGCGCATGCGCAAACTTCGCTCCCACAATGAATTTGTATTCGAAATTTGTGTTTTTGTTTTATTTATTTATTTATTTCTTTCTTTCGTTTCGTCTGTTTTTATTGTACATTTTTTGTCTCGTTTTGGCAGCAACAAAACTGGTTTTGTGACTCGTATTTCAAAGCCGCTTCTGTATTTCAGCCTCTACAGTTTTTTTTGCTTGTCATGCCAAAGGATCATGTGTTCTTCTCTGTATTTAAGGTGTTTCGTGCTCACGTATGGCTTTTTTTAATTAATTTTCAGTATGTACCGCGCTTGATTGATTGACCGTTGAGTATTTCTCATTAATGGTTTGAACAAGAGTTAATTGGCAATGGCCGGTTTTGGTTTAATTTGTTATAAGTTAAGAAGAGTTCATTGAGATACACTATCAAGTATATTGTTTCTCAGCAATCGATGTATTGAGGCAAAGAAAAAGTAGAGGCGCATCAGTTTAGCTTTGGTAGCAAAGTGGCTTGTAAAACCGTATTTATTTTATGTGCGCTAATGAATTTCTTAAGGTTTAAATTTCTTTTTTGCTCTTAAAGTGTTTTTCCTACAATATTCAATTTTGTATGTATTCTCTGTGCTTAGAAAGTTTCTTCTTCCTTTAGGAATGCTTGGTTACTCTTCAAGAATCTTCTCTACTGTTAAAGTATCTTCTCTACTCTTAATGCATTTGCTCTTTGCTTCATTACATTTTACAATTTTCCTTTGTTTCAAATAAATCTTCTCTACATGAGAAAATTTTCTCTATTCAAAGCAAATCACTTATACTATTATAAAATCTTCATTTGTACTTTAAGTCACTCTACTTAAATTCTTTGAAATTAACTACTTATAAAAAATGTTCTTAACTTTTGGTTAATCTTCTCCACTGTTAAAGAATTTGTTCTATTTTTACTTTTAGTTACTGTTTTTTCTACTTTTTAAAATAATCGTATAATCTTGAGTCTTTTAATTTATGGAAAATCTCTTGTTTTAAAAAATCGTGTCTACCTAAAGAATTTTAGCTTCTTTAGAGAATTTTCTCTACTCTTACAAAATTTGAATTATTGATACTTTTAAACAGCTTTTCTTCTTCTTACGTTTGATATGCCTAGACGACGCTTAAGTGTCCTTTTCTACTTTTTCCCTATTTCTCTACAAAAAAAAACGTCTTTACTCTTTACGCTTAGAGAAACTTCATTCTTTTTGCACTACTTTGAACTATTACCAATTTTATAAATCTAATGAATGAAAATATAAATTAATCGCTCAACAATTCATAAAAAACAAACTCACATGTGGGAACTTGCTTAATAACAAAATACATAAATGAAAACAAAAAATCACAGAATAAAAAGAAAAAACACAAACTAAACTAAACTAAGCTCCAATTAAGCAAAGTAATAAAAATACTTTGACCATAAATAAAACAGTCTTACTCTAAAGCCTATTAGAGACGCATTTAAGCAAAGTTGTTTACAATTATGCGACCCAAAATGAAAATTAACATACGAATTTGTGCCGCCAAACGAACTCAAAGTCGCACTCGAACTCGAATTCGAACCCAAAGACTTTTGTCGCAGTCAAGTTACTATTGCGTATTAGGCATACAAAGTAACCAAGAAAAGTACTCAAGTCGCAATTGGAGGCTGCATGAAAAAGTAGTTGGTTAGACTTAAGCCTTTGCTCGCTTGCCGGGCTGCCCACCGAGTGCGACTCTAATTGCTAAGCAGCCAAAGATTGCGAATCAAACAGATGGTCAAATAACTAAGCGTGCATGTTTGTGAGTATGCGTGTGCCTTGTGTATGTGCAAGCGAGACGGCAAGCGAACGACCTAGTTTATAAAGAAACCAAAGTAGCGAGCAAACAAACGAGCAGATCAACCGACCGACATTCATTAGAGAGACCAATTGGAATTGCAATTGCACTCGCAGTGGCAACGACAGCAGTCACCCAACAACAACAACAACAACAACAACAACAACAACTACAACTACAGCAATAACAAACAAACAACCAAACGTGTGTTTACATTGGAAGCTGCAATTGTAACGGTGACAGACAATCGACAGCACAGCACACCACAACACAGCACAGCACAGCAGAGTCAAGTCGAGCCAAGCAGAATAATCGTCGTTGCGTGTTGTATTATTGAGCTTTTGGTTGCTTAGTTTTTAATTTTTCGTTTTTCTTTCTTTCTATTTTCTTTGTTTACTTTGCTTTCGTCTATGTCTCTTTGTTATTGACTCTTAGTGTTGCTAACATCTTTTTGACGCCATTTCCCACCCATTTACAGCTCACACTGTTTACCTGTTCTGTTGCTATTCAAACGACGCAAAAGACTCAAACAATTGCAAGCAATAAACTTCTATTTGACATGCGTACAATGCCCATTAGAAAGGGAAGTTGCTGATTTGTTTGCAACAATGGCATTCTTCTTCTTCTAATTATACGACAACGTTGGTGGTGCCAACAATTTTCACAATGGTTGCACATAGCAGCAGAGTTGTCATGTTGCCAATATTGAAAAAGTTTCGTATTATTTTGCTAATTTATATATTGTTAATAAAATGACATTTTTAGCTTATATTGCAAAATTAAACTCTATACATTTGTAATTTAAAAAACTAATATAAATCTGATTTGCGTTTACAATGTTGCCAAATTTATTGCTGCAACAAAATGTTCAACAAACCAAATGATTAAAAAGTGTGTGTGAAAGGGAGTGAAAAAAGTACTAAAGCTTTTGCAGCAAAATAACATTTGTACATTTTCAAAATTGTTGCACTTTAGCATTCCTTGGGGTTGCCAGGTTGTTGTTGCCCCCCTGCCGATTGTGTCGTAAGTGTTTGTTTCTGTGGGTTGAAGTCGTGGTTGATGCTGACAGTTGGTCGTTTCTTTCTTGTATATTGATATGCTAAATTCGTAATGTTTGTTTGTAACTCATAAAAATGCAATTTTCCACTCGATATCCATGGTTTTCTGTACGTGTCAGAATTTGCATGTCGCAATAAAAAACATTTGTCGTTTTGGCAAGACTTTGTTGCTTGCCTGCTTGCCGGCTTGCCGGTCCATTTTGCTTCCTATAAGCAGAATGTTTTTTAGGGTGCGGGGTGTAAATGGGGGCGTGTGTTTAGTTTGTTGCCATCATAAAAAGTTTTTAATGCTGTCAGAGAGCGACAATTTATTTCGAATCAAAATTAAAAAATAAGAACAAACTGTGATGAGTCGTGTGAAAGTCGTTGGCGCGTAAAGCAGATATGTCGATTGGCTGGGTTTTAGTTTAATGTTGTCATCAGATCAAGTATACGACAAGCGTAAAAGTGCATACTATAGTTTGTAGATTGTAAAAAAACATAAAACATAAATCTCTTGTGTAATAATAAATTCAGTTTCAATTGTTTTAAAGACAAGTCAAATTGTTTTGAAAGAAAAAAGCAACTCATTATCAATCGAATTTTTGCACGCATTAAGTTGGCAGCCATCAGTTGCGTTGTCTCTTCGCAGTTCGCACACGTTCTAATGCACTCAAATAAGAATTTTCATGCAATTTGCATAATTAATGCAGTATCGCATTTATACACTTGAGACATGAAAGTGTACCAGACAAATTTCCGTACGTGTTAACGTGCTGTATAGCGCCAGAAATGGCATGCAATAAAGCATAATGAGACACGATGGCGCTGTCAAAACCATGAAGTTGGCAGCACCAACAACAGCTGTTACATTTATGCGTGCGAGTGTTAAACAAGGAAGAAGAAGAAGGAGAGCACCATCAAAAACAACATGAACATGTATGTAACAAGCGACGGTTGTTTGCGGCACTTTGCGTGTCGGCGTCGCTTTTCCGTTAATTAAAAACAAAAAGAAGAAGAAGCAGCAGCAGCAGGAAAACCAGAAATTGCCACTTTAGGAATGCAAAAAATATAATTTGAAAGAAAAAAAAAAAAAAAAAATATAGCATATTGGCCTTGGGCTCACAAGCAAACAAGCACAGCGTGAAGTGCAAGTTTTGTGCGTGTCTACTATATTGGTTGGGTGGGAGTTTTTGGTTGCTTTCAGACACACAAAAGGTTGACAAACTTTACAAAAGGCATACAGATGCATGCAGTGCTTTTGTGATATTTGCCGGCATGTTATTATTTAATGGCATTACTAAATACGATTTCATTCATTAGCAGCGCATTGTGTCAATGCTTGCACAGTCGGTTGCTTTATGCGGGTGGGGGCTGACTTGATTGTGGCCGTGGAGCGAAGTGGCGCTGTGCCAACCCTCAAACACGTATAACCTCAAATGTGGTCGTTTTGTGTCACTCTGTGCGTATCTCGCTACCAACTCTCTCTCTCACTCGCACTCACGTGCTGCACACAGTGAAAATGTACAATAATGTGCACACGGTGTTCATAATTGCTTTGATGCTAGAGTTGGCTGGCGTGGGGTGTGGTGTGCTGTGCTGTTAAGATTGCGTGCCAGACAGGGTGCCCCCTGCGTTAGAGGCGTGCAAGTGGCAAAGGTAAGAAAGATAGCAGAGAAATGAGTGGAAAAAGTCAAAGCAAACCGGAAGTCTTTTGTGCATTTGACGTGTAGAAATTAACGACTTAAGCACGTGAATGCGACATTTGTGCAAGCCGTCATTGTGGGGTGCGCAAATGGCATCAGATTGCTTGCTTTGAATCAAGGGTTTGTGTATGCGGGCGCGGTTGTTTTCGATTGCTTGGTGACTTAGATGCTTGCATACTTTTGTATCATTATACGTGTTTATCGCAATTTTGTAACTTATCTTACTATTTTCTTTTTTTTTCCTTTCCATTTTGCTTTGCACTTCCGCTAACAGGAACTGAAGGAGAGCTTTAATTATGGGCTCTTCTGTCCGCCCTCGAATGGCAAAGCGGGCAAATTTCTCGACGAAGAGCGACGCTTGGGTGATTATCCATTCAATGGACCTGTGGGCTACTTGGAGGTAAGTTGAATTACTTTACTTTAGTTGCTGATTATATAAAACTGAAACATTCTTTCTTTCGATTTTTTTATTCTCACCCCACTTTCAAACTATTCAGCTCAAGTACAAGCGTCGCGTTTATAAAATGCTGACATTGGATGAACGCCAATTGAAGGCATTGCATACGCGCGCCAATTTACGACGTTTTCTTGAGTGCATCAATGGCGGTCATGTCGAAAAGATTGCCAAAATGTGTGCCAAAGGCCTCGATCCGAATTTCCATTGTCCGGAGAGCGGTGAGACGCCATTGAGCGTTGCCACCGGCGCTAAAAAACCAAATAAGCTGCTCATTGCCTTGGTCAATGGCGGCGCGCTATTGGACTATCGCACAAAAGATGGCACAACCGCATTACATCGCGCCGTTGAACATGATTCGCTTGAGGCCGTGACGTAAGTGTCTTATACCAAAACATAATTCATGTTCATGTTCATGTTCAATGGGCATGGGCATGGGCATACACATGGGCCGCATGTGTAATCGTTGCTCAAAAACAGAAAGCTAAAAAAAAAAACAATGATTTATGTTTTTCTATACTTGTCTTTAACACATCATATTACAGCACACTACTTGAATTGGGCGCATCACCGAACTATAAAGATGGTCGCGGCATAACGCCGCTTTATATCTCGATTACACGTAAATGTGAGGCGAAAATCGCCGAGAGTCTCTTGCATGATCACGCCTCGTTGGGCACGCAAGATAATCAAGGCTGGAATGAGGTGCATCAGGTATGTTATGTTGGTGTTTGGTGTGCACAATCTGATACCCTACTCACTGTTGTCTGTATACTTTTAAATGCTCTTGTAGTTTTCAATCGGTCTTTTTAACACGAAAAGGTGCACAGAGTTTTTCTTTTTAGCGGCATTTTGTTGTTGCTTTTTCGCTCAATGACAGTAATAATAAATAATAACGTGAGAGGGCGCTGTCGTCACTTAATGCAATTGTGTTTCTATTAATAAACGTTGATGGTATTTACACTGGTGTTGGTTTTATAACAAAAAATAAAAAAAGTTAATAATAATTATAAAATAAATAATAATAAAAGAAAATCTCTTATATCTTAATGCTATAAAACTCTGCTATCCTTTTTCGTACGATCGAAATGCTGTGCCAAACAAAATTCTCTAATTCTAATCAAAAACTTTTTTTTAACTTTTGCTTTTGAAACAAAACTCAACTCAACAAAATAAACCAAAAAAACAAAAAACAAAAATCTATCTATTAGGCCTGTCGGCATGGTCTTGTACAGCATTTGGAACATTTATTGTTTTATGGTGCTGACATGGATGGCCGTAACGCTTCCGGTAATACACCATTGCATGTATGCGCTGTTAACAACCAAGAGGCTTGTGCTAGAATGCTTCTATTTCGTGGTGCCCAACGTGGTGCGCTCAATTATGCCAATCAAACTCCCTATCAGGTATTTACATAATACTACTACTACTACTATGAATCTAATTAAATTCATTTTGTTTAGAATAATTTTAACTTTTTAAAAACTTTTCAAATTTATTTAATTTATTTAAATGAACAGTAGTTTTGGTACTTTGTTGCTTTTATTGAAAATAGTAGATTTTTTTTAACATTTTTTCAAACAAATAACTTTTTTGGTTTGTGTGTTTGAAAATATTTTTTTTTTCGACAAGAATTTATTTTATTAATTTTCTAACGCATATTCATCAGGTCGCTGTTATTGCTGGCAATTTGGAGCTCGCTGAGATCATACAAAATTATAAATCGGAAGATATCGGTAAGCATTGGTAGTTCTAAGAACAACAACTACAACAACAACTATAACAACAATAAATGTAGCAAAAAAAAAAGAAAAAAATTGGTAAAGTCCTTTCTCTCTCATGACAAACATCAATCAATCAATCTCATCAAACCATCGTTATTCCAAAGAAAACTCTATTTTTGTTATTTGATAAATCTTTTTTTTTTCAATAAATAAATTTTTAATTAACATTTTTTAATAATTTCTGAAAAATAAGAATTAATTTTTTTTTTTGTTTGTTAATTTTTGATTTGTTTTCTCTTCAAATCATGAAAGTTCTGCGTTTCTCAAACAATCGTTTAAACAATCAAAGTATCCTCTACTCAATCTATTTATATATAAAAAAAAGTAAATAATTTCTTTTTAAGCGAATATATTTTTTAATATTTACAATTTATGTACTTCATATTACATAATTATATATTAACTTTCATTTAGTCATTTATACTTTACTCTCCTACTCTCTCATAAATTCGGCTAAATCATGAAATCATTTTCATCAAACATTTATCAATCAATCGATCAGTCAGTCAATCAATCAATCAAACACAAGCAGCAAATTAGCGCTCAGTCAAAAATATTCAAATCAATCAATAATACACATACACACACACACACTACACACACATTTAATTTATATTTATGTGCTCCACTTATATAACTCTTATAATAATCTCTTTCTCTAATTCTCTCATAATTGAGTTTTGCATTTGCTTGTTCGTTTATTGTTTCATTCTCTTTGAAAAGCAAATATTCTATAAACAAATATTTACAAAAAAATACAACAATAACAACAACAAACACATTTAAATAAGCAAATTAGTTGCAAAAGTTGAATAATTCGTTCGTTCGTTTGTACGTTCATTGTTCGTATATTTATTTTTTGCTGTCTTGTTCAATGTTCCATCAATTATTATCCATCAATATTTATACAAAAATAAATAAATAATACAACACATTTTTTTAGTGAGTTCGTTTTTGATGCTCTATCGAACATTACTAGAATGTTTTTTTTTTGCTAATATTTGTAATAATTTAAATTAAAAATAGTTTAGTCGAAATTTATTTTTATTTAGATTTTTCTTTTCTAAATATTTAAAGAGAATATGTTTCTGAATTTACGTGTTTTCTATCATATTCTAATAATAATTACTCAAACGTAAGTAACTAATATTATATAGATAAATGTGGTCCCGTTAATATTTGTAATTGTTTCCCAATTTGATAATTTTGTTTTTGTTTTTCATTAATCATATTCCTCGTCTTTGAACATTTTATCCGTTCAGATCAAGTTTGACATAGGTTTTCATCTCAAGATCATCAATATTGGTTTTTGATTCAAGAAAATTTAAATTTGAACCGAGTTTCTTTACTAAAATTTAAAATATGCCAATAATATACCAGCTCTTCAGCGGTTCTATTAATCTAAGTCAATTAAAACAAAGATCTCCATTCAAATAAAGTAAACTTGAAGTAATTACAACAAATATTGCTTTAAAAACAACAACACGTCTATTGTTGCTTAACTTTGGTTGAGAATTTTACTAAATTATTGTTGCATACCTTTAGGAGCTATTCAGCACCATTATTACTTCCCAAGTTTTTAAAATTCCGATATTTACGTTTATATAGATACAGCTCCAATGAATTTTTTAATTCAAAAGTTTATTCGTATTCTAATTTTTTCACATTGCAAATGGAACTATATTAAAGGCTTGGCTTTAAAGTTCTTTTGCATAGCTTTCTCATCTTCAGCCTCTAACTGAGAGATGCAGAAAACTTAGATATAATATACTCAAATAACCATTGGATTTTTGAGAGTTTAGAAATACTTAATAGTTCTGATTTTAGAACCCTTCGTTCTATACTAATATAAATATTCTGATAATTACACTTCAGTAGCTTGAATGAAATATTCATCATATTTTCTATTATTAAAAATAAAAGGTTCACTGAATCGTGTTCATAGCGCCTGCATTAGCAATGATCTCTTTGTGTCTATCATATAATACTTTAAATTGATTGCATATTTTTTAAGTTTTAAAGCCAATTCAAGTCGATTAGCGAAATTTCGTAAACGTTAAAAATAAAATTACCGACATTACTAAAAAAACAACCTGCATTTTAAATAATGAAATCTTTTATTATAAATACATGTCTTAACAAAAGTAAAACTAAAACAATTAAATAATATAATTGTTATTAAATAAAAAAATATTATTGCTAAACTGATATAATAGATTGAGTAGAGTACAACATAAAAAAAGCTGAAAAATTTCAAGAATTTTATGCGACCAAAATAATAAAGAAAATGGTCTCTAAAGCCAACGCGTATAATTTATGTGACAATGTTACCGATGTCAAGCCCGTAACCCAAACACATCGTATCATTTTTTTTTTCTTTTTTTTTTCGTCCATGCCAAAAATGTTTGTCCAAATAAGAGAAAATTGAAAAAAAAAAAAAACAAATAAAATTCAAAAGTTGTTCAAGTTGACCGCAAAAAGAGTCATTACATATATAAATTTATATGTCTGTGTGTTGTATACCATGAACTGTCCTTAATACTCGCAAACAGTGCCCTTCCGCGGACCGCCACGTTACAATCCGAAACGTCGTTCGGGCATCGGTTGGCATCATGCCAATGGTTTGGGCATCGGTGGCATGGGCGGCGGCGGTCTCAATGGCATCGGTGTTGGCGGCAACAGCCTAATGGGCACATTGTCGCGCAATAACACGCCATGCTCGGCACTGTTGCACCATGGACCGCCATCGCCATGCCCATCCGAGCACATTGCATACAGTTCGGCCAGTTCGAGCTTGTCGGAGGGATCGTCTGGACATCGTTCGCACGAGGATGATATCAGCATTGTAACAGGTAACAACAATATGACGCATGCATGCAACAAATTATACATTATTTTATTATTGCAAAATTTATTTGGATTTACAACAATTTTGAATTACTTTTTTATTTTGTCTAAGAGGTGTGAAGTGTTGGTATTATACTTTTTTTTATTTATTTTAAAATTTAAGATTAATTATTTATTGGGTGATTGTTCTAAGTCTTATTTCGAGAATTTCTGAGATTTTAATAGAATAATTTGATTTACAAATGTAAGTCCCAAGTTATGAAGATCAACTAAGAAGATTAATGATATACTTTTGAAGAAAAAAGAATCAATATTTAGTGAAATTTTGTTTTAATATTAGTAGTAATAAATTTGTTTTTTGTTTATTTGCCTAACTTTAAAAAATCTACAATAAATTACTCATAGAAAGAGGTTAAGTATAAAACGATTTTTTGCTGCAATAAAAAAATTTTATAATTTGCATGCTTAGAGAAGATTGTAACATAAAACGTTACTTTTTAAATTAGTCTATATATTCAAGTAAAAAAAATATTTTCATGCATGTACTTTCATATATCCTTAAAACTTGTACTTGAAGTCTTTTGTTCGTTTGCAAAACTCATTAAGTCATCGTTTGCTTTGCTTTTTGTGAAATTAACTTTTAATGGTTTTGACTGCAATACATTACCATTTGTAATGTCCTTACACTAAACGCACCCACACTTATACACACAGCCATACATACATACAGACATATGACTTACGTACAGCTATAAGTATTATGTAACAACGGATAGCTTGGCTAAGCGCCAAATTATCGATGCCACACGAAAGTAAAGAAGCCAAACTCTTACCTCGCTTTGGCTTATGCAATTTGTTTTTAATCTCTGTTTTCTTTTTTTTTTTCGTTCATTTCCATTCTATCTCTCTATCTCGCTCTATCACTTTGAAACACTATGCAGATAAATCGCTTGGCGATACTAGTGACATTATAAGCGACTCATCGGGCGTCGGCACAAACTCCGATTCGGCTGCCTGTTCCATTGGCCATCCAAGCACAACGGTTGTCTGCATGGAACACTATCCGGGCAGTACCGTTGGCCATATACGTTTGCAGCCGGGCGATGTCATTGAAGTTGTTGGCTCGACCGATTGCGGTCTACTTGAGGGTTATGTGCGTGGTACAAATCAATCGGGTTTCTTTCCCGCCGATTGTGTGCAAGAGGTGAATCTGCGTCAGAAGAATATAACAAATGTTATGACAGCCACCACAGGCGCAGTGACATTGATGGGCGCTGGCGGTGGTGGTAGCGGTGGCATGACTGTCTCTGTGGGTGGTAGTGGTGGCGGTATGAATGTTAATCAGCAAACGTCCTATCAACACTCGCCGGCCGCTTCATCCATACATCAGGGCTCGCCACAATTAAGTGTTGGCGGCGGTTCAAGCATCGGTATTGGCAGTGGCACCTTGCCGCGCGCAAGCATGACCCATCAGTTGCATAATCAACAGCAGCAGCAGCTGCAACAGCAACAACAACAGCAACTTCAGCAACAGCGTGGTCAGCAAGTGGCGCCACATCAATCACCATCGCTGTCGATGACCAGCAATGGTTCAGCTTCGAATATGACAATGAGTGATAGCATTGGTAGAGGCATCGGCGGTAATTCGTCCTTTGGTCAGTATAGCAGCGCGACTGCGCCACGAATCAAAAAAAGGTTAGTAATTTGTTATATTTTTAGAGTACTTAGAGAGTTTACTTTTTTGTTGTTGTTGACAGCGCGTTCAATGAGCCACGCACCGTGATATTGCATCGCGCGAAACGCGGCTTCGGTTTCATACTGCGCGGCGCCAAGGCCTCCTCACAGTTGATGCAGCTGAAGCCGTCCGAACGCTTTCCAGCATTACAGTATCTTGACGATGTCGATCCCGGCGGTGTCGCCGATATGGCTGGCCTGCGTCCGGGCGATTTTCTGCTAACCATCGGTGGTGAGGATGTGCGTGCTGCCTCGCACGAGAAAGTCGTCGAGATGATACGCTCCGCCGGTGCGCTCGTCTCTATGACCGTCATCTCGCCGCAATTTCCCAATCAGATGCAGGCAACGCCACAATATTTGCCCAGTCATCATCTGTCGAGCGGTCCGAGCACACCGCAGAGCGCACATCGCCAGTGTGCAACGTTGCCGCGTAAAATGTCAATCGGCCCCGGCCAATTGGCACGCGAAGGCGGCCGTTTGCCAGCGCCCATGCCGCCGCGCCGCGATCCAAAGACAACGCTTAGCGTGGGACGTGCACGTGCCAAGTCAATGGTAGCCGGCCTCGAGAATGGCGGCGAAAAGGATGACGATGATGTGCCACATACGAAATCATCATCGGTGGAATCGATTGTGACGCCGACGCCCACACATCCCGGCACACCTGTACAGCTGCGTACGGCCAGCATTAAGGCACGCCCGACATCGAGTCGCATAACCGCCGCCGAACTCGAGGAGTTGTTCCAGCGTCAACAGGGCGAGGCGGTCGATAGCAACAATCGTTACTCGACCATGATGACCACATCGCGTTTCCAATCGGGCACAGATAGCGGCGCTGCCACGCCACCGGCCAACAGCAGTTCACCGATGCGTGGTCCGCTGGTCTATGGCAGCGTAGCGGAGATGAAACGCAAGACCAAATCCAAGAATGGCACGCTGCGTGGCAAGCCGGTCGCCGTGCCGGTCGTGGGCGGACGCGATCTCAAGCGTTTCCATTCGACGCCCGATTTGAACACGCATCTGAACGGTTCGGCTTCATCGATTTGGAACGGCGTCGGCAAGGGTCATCACTCGCAGGACGATGTCGCTACATTGCACGCGTCCATGCAGCGTCTCAATATGCATGCAACGGTCAATGGTAATGGTGCCAATTGTGCCGTTCTGCCACCGCCCACACACCCACCACCGCCGCCACCAGTGGGCCAAATGGTCAAAGTGGAGACACGGAACAGCTCTGAGTATGAGAGCACCATCACATTGCAACAGAAGCTAAAGAAACGTGCTGAAAATGATGCTGTCACCTCGGCGGCCATTGATGGCATTCAATCGAGCTTCAATCCATCGGCGAATGCAAAGATTTATGCATCGCCGCAGGAGTTGCGTAATGTAATGGCCTGGAAGTTGCGTCAACAACAGCAACAGGAGAAGTCAGCACAGTCATCAAACATGTCGTCACCAACGACACAAATGGCAAATAGTCAAGCCGTGCCGGCAGCGCCCAACGTCGCCGCGCCACCACCACCGCCGCCCATACAGCAGCAGCAACAACAACAGCAACAGCAATCGCCACCACCACAACAAAACCAACAGGAACAGCAACATCAACAGCAGCAACAGCAACAACAAAAACAGCAGCAACAGCAGCAGCTGCAACAACAAGTCGTTGTTGTTAGTCAGTATGCACAGCCAACGGCAAGTCAGACACGCCCGCCGGCCGCCTCGCACTATGCTGCGCCCCAAGTGCACCAAACAACACAGGCGCAACAAGAGGAGCCACAGAATGGCACCGGCACCGTGAGCAGCGGTGGTGTGGCACCACCCATCCCGGAGCCGGATTACAGTTGCAGCGAGTCTGATGGCGAGGACGAGAACTCGATACTGGTGGCACGTAATACCAAATTGAATGAGAAAATTGCTTTAATGGATGTGCCCGAAACGAGTTGCAACAGTCAGGCAAGGTAAGTGCGACAAATTTCATTGCATAGCAATGGCAATTAATCGAAGTTCATTTCAGTGGCAGCAGTTCGGGCTCAGCTTCCATTTCGCATTCGCTTTCGGTCGATGAGATACAACGCATACGCAGCAATCTTAAAACATCGAAATCGTCGCCCAATGGCTTTCTCAAGGACGCACATGATAACAAAGGCGATGAACAAGTGGACGGGCAGACACAGAAGCGTCAGCAGAATGCAGCTAATGGATTGGCGGCCGAGGAGGAGGGCGACAACAGCTCCTCGGGTGTGAGCAGTGATCAGGAAGTGGCCGCAGCGGTCGTCGCCGGTACAGCAGCGAATATGCCAAAACTAACGGATACTATTAAGAAGAAGCCAAGTGTTACTATTGTTGAGGAGCCGAAGACTATACCCGATCGGCCAATGACTGATGAAGCAACAATGACGCCAAATAAACCAACTATTTTAAAGGAGAAAACAACAACCACCGCAACAACTGCCAAATCTATGCCGCCACAGGCAAAGAGTTTGATAACTATTGGCGCAACTGCCGCCGCCGCTGCCGCTGCCTCAACAACTACAACGGCAACAACAATTGTGCCAACAACAACAAATGTTGCACATGCCGCAGCCGCCTATGAAGCAGCAACAAAGGCATTGCCAATGACAAATAACAATCATAACAATAACAATAATATGACAACCACCGTCGTTGCCACGTCGACAAATATAAACACCAACACAACTACAGTCACAGTCAAACAAATGGTACAGCAACAACATGCACCGGTCATACAACAGCAACAACAGAAATTGACGGCAACAAAAATGTTGCCAAACGCTGCCAGCATTGGCAATAGCAACAAGTTGCAGGCAACAAAGATGAGCAACGTAAATGCAACGACCGGTGGACAAGTGCCGGGACCATTGGTGCTTGGACGCATACCAAATGTGCATCATCAGCAACAACTACAAATGCAAATGCAACAGCAGCAGCAACAGCAACAACAACAACAACACAGCAATCCAAATCAGAAGTTAATGGCCACACAGCAACAAATATTGCAACAACAGCAACAACAATTGGCACACCAACAGCACTTGCAACAGATATTAAAGGCAAAAGCTGCCGCTGCTGCCGGTAGCAATAATACGGCAGCGATTATTGCCAAACAGCAGCAACTGTTGCACAAAAACAATCTCATTGCCAGCGCAAGTGCCATTGGTGGTGCCAATGACTCAGAGCATGAACAACGCTCCGATCTCGATGATGATGACGGCGATTTGAGTCCATCGCCGCCGGCAAAGGCATTCCAACGACACAATTCGCTAACGCGCAAACAAGCTGCCGCCATTGCAATGCAGCGTGCCACACGCGGTACTGCTGTCTCGCTTGTACAGCTACCGCCGCCCATTGAGGCAGGTGATAGCGATACAGAGCTGTCTGTCGGTGGTGGTGTTGGTGTTGGTGTTGTTATAAGCGCTGGCCAACATCATCTTCAACATCATCATCATCAACAACAACAACAACAACAAATTTTGATGGCCAATAATCAAGTTGCATCAGCCGCCGCTGCCGGTGCGACTGTTGCGCAGTCTGGCAACAACAATATGCAAATGTGCACGGAAAATATTGTGCTTGCACCGCCGCCACAATTTTGCGATTGTAATGATGTCAAACATGCGCCGCAGTTGATGCAACAACAACAACAACAACACCAGCAACAACAACAGCAACAACAATACTATCATCAGCAACAGCAACAGCAGCAATTGCATTTACAACGTCAGGCTCAACAGCAGCAGCAGCAACAGCAGTTACAGCAACAATTGCAATCGATGCATCATCATACACAGCAGCAACAACAACAACAACAGCAGTCACACCAACAACAACAACAAGTGACACAACAATCTTTACACCATCATAATCCACATGCATCACAGCAACATGTTGCTACTGCCGCTGGTGGCGCTGGCGTTGGCACTTTGGGCCGTGTGCGAATTGTGGGCACAATGCCCAAGACGAATCATCATCGTTTGCATTAGGTCAACAGCCACAACAACAACAATAACATTAATAACAACAGCAACTAATATAAGTTAGCATTTGCCAAAACTTGTCTAATCGTCCTCATCATTATTAACATTAGCTACACTTTTGCCATTCACAGTGAATAGTAAAAAAAAATTTAAAAGAAAACAAACCAATAGCAAATAATTAAAATCACGTATACGCAACATATTCTTAGTAGAAAATACCATTAATGAAAATTAGAAAAAAAAATACAAATACATGAATAAAATGTTTGCATGAAACGCTTTCTTCATATTGCATAAAAAGTTCTTATTTTTGGCAAATAGCGCCGAGGAGAAGAGAAGCAGCCGCAAATATTGAAATTCTGCATAGACACGAACACACACACACTTTCATGCATTTGTATTGGTGTAAAAGTATATGTATGAGTCATTGCACACCATTTAAGTTCTTAGTTCTCAAACGAAGCATTTAAATGTTCAAAATAAGTACAAGTTGCAAGCAAAATTTCCAAATGAGCATCATTAAATTAAACAAAAGCTAAAAATTAGTAAAAGGAAAAACACAACATGAGACACGATGAAAACAAAATCATGGCATTTATTAACAGAAACCATAGTCCGTTTAATATTTGCTTTTAACTTAAAAACAAAAATTTTATTTTTTTTTTTTATTATATTTGCAGAAAAAAAAATGCAATTATATGTATAAGCATATACTTATAATATTTATTGTGTGTGATATAAATTTATTAATGAAATTATTATAAATTAGCAAAGTGAAGAAAAGTGAAAGCCGCTTTAATGATTTTGTTCTGTAAATACTTTAAAGCTACGATAGAGTCAAATGTTTAATTATTATTACTATTTTTTTGTATTCATTACTATTTTTATTTTTTAATGGCTTAAATTTAAAACTTCATAAGTTAAGCATAAAGTGTATAAAAATAAATTTGCGTATTGAAAACAAACTAAAAACAAATTCGCTAATGGCACAAGTTAACAAAGAAGAAGAAGAAAAACAAAAGTTAACAGCTGTCAACATTTTTTACTAAATTATTATTTTTTTAATTATAAAAAAATTACAATCATTTTTTCAAATCATAGAGAAAAGTTTTCAAAGTTTTCTACAAAAAATGAATTCATAATTTTGTCGTTCAAAATTTTTATTTATTCGTTGTAAATGTGCTATAAGATTATATGAATTTTTTTTTTCTTTTTTGTTAAGCATAAAGAAATCATTAGTTATTAGTTTGTTTTTGAACAAATTTAAAATTTACTTAAAAAATAATATGCATAATAATTTTTAAGTGATTTTTGTACTAATCTAGTAAACCGTCATTAATAATTAACAAATTAATTAATAAAATATATAAATTAGTTAACAATGCATGTATACATTTATAAATATAATTTCGCATACAGTTCAGTATCCATCCATTAAATAGAAAAGCGTTTATCACAAATTACATAATGAATATTGATACATAAGCACACTCACACACACACAAGCTCACATGCAACTAAATATTACAAAACAAGTCTTAAAGAAAAAAAATCGTTAGTGCACCTAAAACAATAAATAAAACTTATGAGGAATTTTAAAGCAACTAAAACTCATAAAAAAGTTTATATACAAAAAAATAAATATTTAAATATAGCAAACAATCTAAAGAATATTTTATAAGCCAACTGATGTGACAACAACAACAACAAAAACATGAATTTTGCTAGTAAAATTTACATAAAAATTTGTTGTATAATTTTACATGATTTTTACCAATGAATTTATGTCCTTTTGAAAAATAATATTTGCAAAAAAAAAAAAACAAAACAAAAACAAGTAAATAAATCTTGCGTAAAATGATTAAGCATTATGAAACTGTATACAAAAAACAAAAATAAAATCAAAAGGAAGTAAAGAATTTTAATATTTTAAGCACGCGTCGAAACTGTTTAATATTCAAAAAGAAAAAGAACCATGCGTCATCAAATAAAAAATATGTATGTATTTAGTAGTAATGATTTTATTCTTAAGGCTGATGATGTTTACTTCAAAATACAATATGGCAAATATGTCCTTCAAATTAAAAAAAATATAAATCAAAAAACATCAAAGAAAATAATTAATCGCACGTATTAAACGTATTAATAATGAAAAAATTCATTTGCATACTCAAAAATGACAAACTATAACTTGAAATTAAAAAATAACATGAAAAAAAATATTAATTTTAATATTAAAAAAGGCTTCAAAGCAATTGGCAAATGCACATATATTTTAACTTTTAAGTGTTATAAATCTTACACTTATTAAAATATACAAAAAAAAAAAAAAAAGAAAATTAATTGATAATTTTTATATTAATTACTTTTATGAATTCTATTTAGTAGCACTTTTTTTTAATTGCAATCTTATTTTAAAAATCAGTCGTCTTATTTTTAATTAAAGTTTTCTTGTGCAAATTAAATTTGCTTATGTGCAAAATTGTTTTGTCTTATTGATAACATTAAAAATATTTAATTTAATTTTTAATATTAAACATTTTCCAATGACGTTTTATTGATTTATCGTTGTAAGGAATTATTATAACGCATAAACAAACATTTTAGGTTTAAAAAATTAAATAAATAAAAACTATATTTAAAGAAAGTAATCATTATACATTATAATGTGTAAACAATAACAAGAGTAAAATTATCGTTTATTGGAAAAATACAAAGTCGAAATATGAAAGATATTGTAAACACACACTCACACACACACGTACGAATAAATAAATAATATGAATAAAATTATTAAAAAAACACGAATGTTATTTGGAAATATCAGTTCAGTTAAACTATAAACATATTACATTAGGTATTTTTTGGAGTAATTGGTAAAAAATGGTCAGCTGTTTTAAAATCTATAAAAGTTTCAATTCAATTAAGTTATCTGCAAATGGAACACATCAAACGTATCATATTTAATAAGAAAATTATTACGGCCGTATTCGGAATATGAAGTTCGTTTTGTTTCTTCATTTTTAGTTATAAAATTTATTTACAGAGATATTCTTGGATTAAATTCATTGAATTATTTGTTAGCTTATCAGTACTCAAGTGGTAAACACTAAATTTATTATCATTTGAAACTTATCACATACATAAATTTACTACAGAGCGAAATTGATTCATAGACTTATCTAGCTTTAGTTTCCCAGCACCTGTGGTAGGTATTGGCAAAACTGAGGTTTCCAATCATGATGACTGATCACTTAATACTATCTTGCAGTCATCATACGATTTGTTCAATGCTTGAATTGAACTTTCG
>JBAMBP010001115.1:0-328630 GCA_037044515.1 Phortica magna
AAATCAAGATCTTGTAAACTATTTAAGAGAATGTGGAATATGTCAAATTTGTCAGTTACGCTATTTGAAAGCCCGTGGCACAGAGTACAAAAACACTGAGGAGACATTCAAGCGAGTAAGCAATAACAAAAACAAAATATCTTGATAAATTGTGACCTATATTTATTAACAGTTGAAAGTAACATCTGGCGACGTCTTAGAAAACCCACCATGCAAAAAACAACGTCTCAACGTTTGTCCGACTTGCCTGGGGCTTTTCTCCGAAGATTTTCAGCAACAACTTATTGCTGACATTCTGTCCTCGGAATTCTCAAAATTTGAATCCCCAAGCATTGTGGTGGCCATTAGCATGCCAATATTACTGCAAATTCGTCAACTGTCGATGTGGTTTGCGCTATTGCGCAAGTTTGACAAGGACATAGATAGTACGCGATCGCCGGACGTACCTCTCAAAGAGGCTGTGAAGCTGATTCTTAATCCAATATTGTGTGAACAATTGGGTAAAAAATATGATACAAATGGCCTTATGATTACAATAAATTTAAGTCACACGCTGGAAAGTGAAGAAGTACAAAAAGTAACGAAGTTACATGCAGCAGCGTTCCCGTCCAATAGCAAGAGGATTGAAATTTCGCGTGGACTAATCGAAAAACAATATCTTCCAACTCAAATAACTGCAGAACTTTTCGAACAACATCTACCAATACCGCCCACTTTGCCAGACGAGTGCCTTAAGTTAGAGTCAATTGCACTTAACGGTCCAACAGTGTACGTGGCTGGTCGCTATAGGAAAATAAGCCGTGAATTGTCGCACACTCCGTGGATTTTGAATAAGCAGCGAATAATGGAGGATAGTATTGAAGAAATAATCATAAGCGGTGTAGTACCTTATTTTTCTCAAAGCAACGAGAAGGTGATCTTCATGTCTAGCGGTCGAGAGGATGTTGACGTACGTTGTCTGGGCAAAGGTCGTCCATTCGTTTTAGAAATTCCAAATTCTAAGCGAATTCAGTTGTCAAAAACGGATGCGGCACAAATGGAAAAAGTTATTGAAGAATCTGCGAAAGTGTCTGTGCGTGATTTACAAGTGGTTTCAAAAGAGGATTTGTGGCATATCAAAACAGGCGAAGAACAGAAGCGAAAGTATTATCGTGCTCTCTGCGCGCTTTCGACACCGGCGACTTTAGATATTATAAAGAAGTTGCAGATCGAGGAAAGCTTTGATATACAACAAAAAACGCCAATACGAGTTCTTCATAGGCGACCACTGCATACGCGACCACGCACCATTTTCAGCGTAAAAACTCGTGTGCAGCGCGATAATCCCTGCGTGCTGGTTATCGATGTGGTAAGTCAGGCGGGCACATATATCAAAGAATTAATTCATGGGGAATTTGGACGGACAGTGCCTTCAATCGCAACAATAATTGGTCAACCTATTGATATACTAGCGCTTGACGTCGTTGGTATTGATCTGGATTGGCCACCGCAAGTTCAAAATGCATTATGTGTAGAGTAGAAAAACACTTTGTTAAGTTTAAAATGTAAATGTAAATAAAAAGAAGCTTTTACAGAATTGTTAAATTTTGGGTTTAAAGACATGTTACTTGTGCGAAGTTGGAGAATACCTTTTTTTTTGTGAATGACAGCAACCATAAATAAATGAAAACGCGAAATGGAATCGTTTTCCACTTTATCGGATAGTTATTCATATCTGCAATTTGATACAAAAGTTGTATGTATTGTGTGATTGCGTGTAACATACGAGTAAAATTTGCAATCATAGTTACATTAGTGCTAAATTGCTAATGCAATAGCCTATGCTGAGTAAGTTTACCGAATAACTTACGTTATTTTAATAATAAAATCTGACGAAAGTACTGACACTTTTTAATCAAAAATAACTAAGAATTCCCTTTCGTTTTTTAAACATTTTCGATTTTATCAATTAAGACTTTTTTTGATCGGGGTTTGTGAAAGTTGCTTAAAATTGCAAATGTATTTTGTGAGAAACTTAAATAAAGTAAAGTAGAGAAAATTGATGCCAATTTAGGCATTCACATCGCCTATGGAACTTAACACGCACACAACACTTACGGCAATATAGAGTTTTATTGAAGCCATCAGGGCTGAGAACTGAATTGTCTTTCGTATAGAGAAAGTTTGTGTAACATAAGTATTGAATTGCTAAATTTACATCAATGATGGAGATGGCAACACAGCAACGTTCCTTAATATCGATAAATCACTAAAATATAAGTAAAATTCGTAAAAAAGCTGAAAACATTCTTATAAGAAGTCAGAATTCCCGCTGATTTGACAACACTGATCTCCTCTCTTATCAGCTGCACTCACTTGTTTTACTTTAATTTAGTAACAATTGATTGTTAAAGTATTAGTGCATTCGACCGTTTACATATGTGCGTGTGAATCTAATTTCAACGTTCCATTGCTTTACGTCATTTGCATTTTACGTTTCGGATGCGCGCGCTTGCTTTAGCTGAATTAATTTCATTAATAATATCAACTTTTATTAGCTCCAAAAAGATATGGTAAAAACTTATTGAGAAAAATATATGCAAATTTATTAAAAATTAACGCGTGTTGAAAGTGAAATTATTTTTAAAAGCGAGTGTGTGAAAGGCTAAAAATTTACCTTTAGATAAGAAGCTGCGTACAAGCCCCTCTACCTTCCACTGGCTATAAAAGCACCCATCCATCATACATAAAACTGAATTTTATAAAGTGGCGCAAAACTTGTGTATGCGCGTAAAGGCGTTCGCTCCCGTCCCACCGCCGACCTTCACGCAACCTTCAGAGTAAAATCGTCATAGGCGCGCTTAATCAGGGGACTAAAGATTATGTATGCGGCAACCGGTCGTTTTCATCTAATAGTTACGCCACTGTATGAGTGTGTATGTGTAATCAATAATGGATAGATGTGAAGTTAAACCAAGCCTAGGCTACAAAAATAAACAAATCTACTACCATTTGAGCGCTTGATATGTCATTCGGACGGCCGCTGCTAAGTAACGGCATAATAAACAATTTTCCCGCCGATGACGCCGTCCATGTCTCATCGGTTGGTACCTTCGCTCACCATTCAATCATATCAGAATGCAAATTCTCGCGCATTATTCGAGTCATTCTTCAACAGTTGCTCCAAAGGTGAAGATTTCGGTTCGCGCATTTCGCAATTGTTATCAAATTTATTTTGAGCGATATAACTAAACAATCTTCGTCACTCAACTCAGCCTGTCGTCTGTCAAGCCATCAAAAAAGGCAGCAAATAAACATATTCAGTTAATAATCACCAGCTGACCTAGTACTGAGTACATCAAGTGGCATTTTGTTGTATGAACTGATAACAAGTTTTAATTTTTATTTGCGTGTGCGTTTCAAAGTAATTGAGTTTTATTCCAAGTCATTATTATTTTGTTTTTGTTATGCGCCTTGGGAAGGAGTAATAAAAACTGTTAGGAATACTGAAAAGAAGATACTCCCGTTTAAAGTGAAAAATGTGGTAGCTTGAGTGGGCTACACATATGTGACACGCCTACTTCCTAGTCAAGAGTCTTGAAACATTTTAATTACTTTTATTAAAAAGTTTTTTTTTTTTATTCTGATTTTAATATTGTTGGCGGAATGTTGATGCGTAATTAAAGTTTACATATATGACAAATTTGTTGAAGAAATCATGCGTAAAGCGTATTAAATGTGAAGCATGAACAAAGTGTGAGAATCATTGTTTTTGTTTGACTTTGAAGTCCAACTTAGAATTATTATAAATGTAATTCCTGATGGAATTCTTTATATCATACGACCATTTGCTAATTTAATTAAAAATGATACACGTTTTTTTATCGTTAAATTACAACAGAATTTCGTTTTATTTGCCATTAGAGAGGGCAATGATCGCCTAAAAACAAAACTTGAAATAACTGCTTGAGTATTCACTTATGAAGTTAAAAGAATAACAATTTATTTTCTTAAAAACAAGTTTTGTTTAGCGCTTTTGTCGCCGGTACACAAACATAAAAATCTTAATGTATTTTTCTTTTCTTTTGTAGATAATTCAAATCAACAGCAATATAATTGTTTGTGTTTGAGAAGAATATAATCTGCGAAATTATTCAAAAAGCTTGCAATTACTTGCTTAATTATATTTAAAACGTCTGCGAAAAGAATTGGACCGATAAGAGTGGAAGCTGATACTAACCGATTTAAAAATAACAACGCATAAGATGAATGACCGCGAATTGAGTTGCAATACGGGCGGCCAATTTATGGATCGCGGACGTATGAATCAGAATGGCGTCGTGCAACCGTTGCTCACTGGTAAGTTGGATATGAGATCACAATTTCAAGTTCTTAAGACATGCTTAGTTACCAATTAAGCAGAGTGCTTGATGGGTATGTGCACAAGAATGTGTTTACAAACGATTGTACATTTAAAGAACTCTGCATACTCAGAATAATTCACGGAAAGTGCAATCAAAACTGTGCGCCAACTATTTTTAAACAGGTCTTTGCACTTTCGAGGCATTTAACGTGCTTAACCGTGTTTATTTTGATCACACATTTGTAGTAACACTTCTGTATGCTGCACAAAACAATGACACGCGCAGAGAGTGTGCGAATTCATTAAGTTCTATGGTTATACAACATACATGTTGACGGCTGATAATGCAAGCTGTTTATATCTTATCACTGCGCTTTAATTGTAAAGATTTGTATACCAAATCTAATACACATTTTAATGAAGTATAGTAGATTAGGCATTACGGTGGTGATAACTGATTGTTGTTTGTATTTCAGATTTATATCAGATAACAATGGCCTACGCTTACTGGAAGTCGGGTAAGACAGACGATCAAGCGGTCTTTGATCTATTCTTCCGCAGCAATCCATTCCATGGTGAATTTACAATATTCGCGGGCTTGGAGGAGTGTCTAAAGTTCTTGGACAGTTTTCATTACTCTGAGAGTGGTAAGCATCTTGATTGTATATAATGATGAACTCATAATGTAAAATTCTTGAATTATTTTCATCTTAGATATTGAATATTTGAAGCAAACGCTGCCGGAGGGCATAGAGAATGAGTTCTTTGAGTATTTAGGCAATTTAACAGCACAAGAGGTGACATTGTATGCAATTGACGAGGGCACAGTAGCATTCCCAAGGTAGGCAATTGTCAATCATATATTTCACACTCGTTTGTTGTTGAAAATTTCGACTTACAATTGTTTTGTTCTATTTGCTTGTAGAGTACCGATTATAAAGATTGAGGGACCGTTGATTATTGTGCAATTACTGGAAACTACACTATTAACATTGGTTAATTATGCGAGGTAATGAAAGTTTATGGTTTTTGCCGCAGTGCATGTACACTCGCTGGCTAATGACTGTTGGTGTTAAATAATGTGATGATTTGTTTCTTACAGTTTAATGGCAACGAATGCGGCGCGCTATCGCATGGTTGCTGGCAAACATGTTAAACTTTTGGAATTCGGTTTGCGGCGGGCACAGGGGCCTGATGGCGGTCTTTCAGCGTCAAAATATTCATATACAGGTATGAGAAGTCTGACACTTTTGCAAAGGTGGTGCGTGGTGCTGTCATTGTTGTAACTCGTTGGCGCGTCAAACTGACTGACAGTTAAGGTCAAATATGAGTTGCTGGGCTGGGATTTTTCGATTGCATGCACATTGCTCATTACCAATTAAAACGCTTAAAGCGCCATGAACCTATCACCTATCACTCATTGATTTTTTGGCGCGGCACTTTAAGATGACATTGCCAGTGCAGATACATATACTCTATATAGAACATTAAAGCTTCAAAATTGGCAAGAACACTACATCTTTCTATCATTTCTGTATCGTGTGTTTTTAAGCCGCTAAACCGATTTTTTTCGATGTGATCGCGTGTTAAGCATGTGCCGCTTGTGGCGATTGGGTGAATTTTTGTTTTTATTATTTTTTGGCTATTGAAAGTTCAAGAACGAGTACGAGAATGTTCTGAATTGAGCGGAGTTTTCACGCATTCACATCATAAATCAAACTATACATGCCAAATTGCTCAACATAAAACACAAACGATATCGTAAACCATAAAGTTTTTTGTTGCTCATAGTTGCTGAACCACACACACACACTTTGCCACACTTGGCACAAACGTGTCGTCGTGCCGTGCCGCGCTTGGCACGGCTGACAAACGCGACGTATAAGCAATTTCAATTGGTCGATGGCGCTCGCACATCAACTGCCGCGCCTGCATACGGGTTCATTTGTTTGTTGAGACTTTATGTTTTCTTTGTATCGATAGGCGCTTAAACGCATAGAAACATTTAATTACGTAATGGCAGATTGACTCACTAAAACGTCAAGTGTGTGTGCTCGTATGTGCAACGCGCCGCCAAGGTTCTTGTAACACAAAGTTTTTTGATAGCTTTAACAGCTTTGATGTGTTGATTGACGTTACTTCGATTAGCTGTATCAACTGCATTTTGTGTTGAAGTCATACTAAACACATATTCTGCACAGTCGAATTTTTATATATAATATATAACGAACTTGAAGTGTAAGAAAACTCAACTTATACGACGTGACATGTTGGCTCTTTTCGTTAAACAGAGTTTAGACAAGTATTGCCATTTAAGTATACAAATGTATCCTAACGTCTCTAACATTTATATTTTTTTGTAGGTGGTTTTGATGGCACATCGAATGTTTTAGCAGGCAAATTATTTAACATACCTGTAAAGGGCACACATGCACATGCCTACATAACTTCATTTTCCAGTATTGGCGAGCTGAAGACACGTCTGCTAAAGCACAAACTGACAGGTAGAGTAGCTGTTGTTGTATGTCTGAACTTGTTTGTACTGAATTTTTCACACATTTAAAGGTGCCACACAAGATTTGCTTGAACATGCGGTCAGACACCGACAGTTACTGTCACACCTATTGGATGTCTCGACGGAGGAGTCAAGCGAGGGCGAGCTGGCGGCCATGGTCTCGTATGCTATAGCCTTTCCGGATGGCTTTATGGCGCTTGTCGACACGTATGATGTTAAGAGGTATTTCGCTTTTAGGCAGATTCTCTCGGCGCGTTTTATTTTCGTTTTTTTTTTTATTAAAATTTTTCATATTTTTAAATTGGCCTTTGAGTTTGGTTGTAAAATGTTGTCCATTATTTTTAAATATTTGATAAACTGCACCAATGACATACAATTCAAACTCTGTAAATTTGTTGCTGGGCGTTTTTATGGCTGCTTAGTAAGATTTACATTATGTATGAATGTTGTTTTTAACATGAGTATCAGCTCGTTTAATTGTGACTTTATACTACGCCTATTTTGTATTTGTCGTAAAGTTGTTTGATTTTGATTTTAATACAAGCGAAATAATCAGCATTATCTCAACAGCAAAGTCAATAGCAATCAAGATACACAAGTACAAAATGCCAAATTGCCAAAACAAACAAATCAGTGTAGAGCGACAATGAACGGTCACAAAACCAATGCGGCAGCATTAACTGCTCCAAATGGCATGACAATGTCATCTGTAGCAAAGGAACAACAAACGAATGGCAAACGGCCTACAAAAATCATACTGCATAATGATCAGACAAATGGTCACACTGGCGTAGGTGGCCCACCTGGGCATAAATTGCAACAGCCAAATGGTCATGTGCAGGCAACAGATACAAAAACTGTTACAACAGCAACAATAGAAAATACCAAAAGTCTCAATACTTCTTCTTCTTTAAATAAGCAACCAAATACAACAACGTTAAACAATCAATCGCCAACGTCGCATGTGCAAGCGTACCTACCAAAATATGTCGAGAAGTCATTCAGGTAATTGGCAAATGTAGCTTTTAGGCGAAATTTCAGCTTTTTCTTTTATCTTAATTTAATTTGTTTCTTTTTATACATCAACTAACTAAAATAAAACAAAAAACAATGTTCTTTTAGCTTTGGTTATGCATGTCCTATTAATTAATATATTGGGTTTCGCTATCACAAACGAACAAAAATTAATACATTACGCATTTTGTTTTGTCTTCCTGCCTGCCTGTTGTTCGTTCAAAATTGTATGCAAAATTGTTTTTTTTAATAATTGTTCTAAAAAATCGGGTACCGAAACAATATAATACATATTTGTACATAAAATTTATTTGAAACAATTTGACTTTAACTGAAATTGGTCTCAGAGCAATACGGCAAATGTATAATGGTGAAACAAAACCAGGTGATGTGCTTCTCATTGTATTTGTTCTCAATTTTCTTCATGTTGTAACTAATTAAATATTTTATTTTCTCACATCTCATTTCGACTAACTATGTAAGTTATATGCTTGTAAATTATTAAGACGCGCACACATTCGTTTGTGTTGAACTGTGGTGAAATAAATGGCACTGGAAAACTAAACTCACCATACAAGCACTTGTGCGTTGATGTGCCGTTAACTTGGTTGCGCATTAATTCGCTACTCAGTGAGTGTGGGGGCGACTTAATATGATATTTTAGCTAAGTAAATAACTTAATCCATGCAGATCTTAATTTACTAAATTTTCCATAACGCATAACAAGTATTGAACATCAACACTGTTTCTTCTTCTTTGCTTCTAATTTCATAACTTTATCTGTTTATGTCTCACAGCTTCTCAAATTCAACTCATTTATATTGGTATGATTTATTTAAAATTTTTATTGATCTTACCGAAACGCGAATGTGAATGTTTATCAAACAATTCAATAATTACAATCGAACGAAAAAAAAAACTTCGTCCATTCTAACATAATTAAATAATAATAAAAAAACAAAAAATGACTTCCCGGCACTATTTTGGCAGAGGTATGTAAAACACCAGATACATGCATTTTATAACTTATTTAAACTTAAACTAGTCTAACTGCAACAACAAAAAATGGATAAAACACACACATACACACAAAAAATCACATTTTCATAACATTTACAACAAAATGTTGGTTCTTAATTCTTAAAATCGTTTTTAGTTACTTTTATGTCTTATCCCAGCGTTCAATCAAATGTGTTTGTCTCTCGACAGCGTTTTCCCACTTTCCCCTCTCAGACTTTATGTGTCCTAATTGTCGCATTAAGTAAAACAACCAAAATAATAATAGTATTAAAAAAAATAACCGAAGAGAGTTTATAATTTTATGCTTTCATAATTATTGGTTTATTTTAAATACTATATTTCGATATTTTTTTAAATTTTAAATTTTTTTTTAAAGCGTCCGAGAGAGCTCACTGCATGGCTTTGGTATTTGAAGGCGTGAAAAAGCTTTTGCGATCTCTGCGCTTGTAGTTTATGAATACAAACTAAAATATATAAATTTTTATTGCGTTTTAGCAAATTTTTTTGCACAAAAAACTTATTTGAAATAAAGCAAAACAAGAGAGTTTTTTGCACCATTTGAAAGTTAATATATTTTCTTTTTTTTGCAAAATTGTAGTTTTATAATGAAAGCACAATAGTGTAGGCACAGAACGATTTTGATTTTTTTATTAAGTTGCTCTCTTGTTTTTCACACACTTATCGTTTGTTATGCTATTTTCCTTCACAGAAGCGGCTTGTTGAACTTTTGCGCCGTCGCATTGGCCCTAAATGATTTGGGTTACACGGCAGTTGGTATACGCATCGATTCCGGTGATTTGGCGTATTTGTCGTGTTTGTCACGTGAGACTTTCGAGAAGGTGGCAGAACGCTTTAAGGTGCCATGGTTTAATAAATTGACGATTGTTGCATCGAATGACATCAACGAGGACACAATACTTAGCCTAAATGAGCAAGGTCATAAGATCGACTGTTTTGGGATTGGCACACACTTGGGTAAGTGATCGAACGTCGCATTTCAATGTAACGTCTATGTAAGCAAGAATACACAGAACATGCGGCTGTTTAATATTGACACAACGGCAAGCACATACGGTCAAATATCTTTTGCATTTTGTGGCGTTTTATAACAGGAGTGTTTAATATAAATAGTGGCATCACTGAGGATTATTATATTTTTTTTATTGTATTTTCTTGTATTTTTACGGTTGATATTTTGTTCATTTTTTAATGTAGTTACCTGTCAACGACAGCCGGCACTTGGCTGTGTCTATAAACTTGTGGAGATCAATGGTCAGCCGCGCATTAAACTAAGCCAGGATGTCGAAAAGGTGACAATGCCCGGCAATAAGAACGCCTATAGGTATGCTATTTATTTCATTTTCGCTGCCCCAACACACAAATCTAAACATTTCCATACCCAATAAAAAAAGGCTGTACAGCGCCGATGGCCATGCGTTGATTGATTTGCTGCAAAAGGTCTCCGAGCCGCCGCCAAGTGTTGGTCAGAAGGTACTCTGCCGTCATCCATTTCAGGAGTCCAAGCGCGCCTATGTCATTCCGTCGCATGTTGAATCACTTTACAAAGTTTACTGGAAGTCGGGTAAGATATGTCAACAGTTGCCGACGCTTGAACAAGTGCGCGAAAAGGTGCAAATATCGCTTAAGACGCTGCGCAACGATCATAAGCGCACTCTAAATCCAACGCCATATAAGGTGAGCAAAGCTTTATGCTGCCAATAGCCAAACTTATTAAACTAGTCTTTGTTATAGGTCTCTGTCAGCGATAATCTTTATAACTTCATACATGATTTGTGGCTGCAGAACGCGCCAATTGGTGAACTCTCATGATCGATATAAGTCGCCGCCGCCAAAATCTGTTTTGGTTTTGCAGCGTCCTAAAGTTTACGTCAACGAAGCAATGCCCCATGTGCATAAGAAATGATTGCAGAACGTATATTTACAAAATAAAAGATAACAAACAAATTTAAGTCATGTACAAGTCATATCATTAATTAATGACAATGTGCGAGTAAGCGAAGCTAACTTGATTTAGTTAAGTTCGCTTTATTGGTTTATGTGCAAATGTGCAACAAAAATTATGCAAGCGCACAACAACAAATACAGTCACGTACATATTTATGTATTTACTTATTATTTAGTTGTTGTTGTTAATAGCTTACTTCATATATTATAACAATACTATAAATAGAATACACTTAAAGTTAATAAAGCAGAATGAGAGCACACCAGGATTCAGGAATGTTTCATGTGCCTTACAACAACAAACAAACAAACAAACTAATAAACAAACCAAATTTAAAAACGAATTATTAACACAGCCACAAAAGAGTAGAGCACACAAACTTTCGTTTTAATTTAATCAACAAGATATTTATATATACATGTATGTATTTAAAACCAACCAAAAAACAAACAAACACGCAAAAAATGCGTATAGTAGTAATCAAAAACATAGATACATCGTTCACTTACTATATGTAAATACGTTCTAATTGTAGTTGTTAAGCAGACATTGTTGCCAATATGGCGCTCTATATACCAATGTATTCCCATGTTACATAGGCTCATTTAAAGTGTACGGTCAGTTAAGTGTTTGCACTCAATGACCATGACTATGCTTAAATGGTGAAACGCCGCATGTGCGTTGTGACACTAGATAACATAAGAGTTACTCATAATTGAAACAATGCAATATGGTGAGCTTATTTGTCATAATGAAAATAGAAAAATATTGTTTGTTATGAAAACTAATTAATGAATACTTTAAGCTTTGAAAGTTAGTTAGTACACGAATGCATGAACTACGCCCATTCCGCATAGTCCAACCAACATTAAGCGACACTTGCAATAACACTTCGATATTAATTACATTTTTTTTTGTTTTTTTTTTTGAATAATTCAGTTTTGTACAACAACTCGAAATGTAATTTGAATATGTTCAAATAATCAGTCAGTCATATATATAAGTTAAATTTAGCAAGTGTTGTATTTTGTACTTTGTTGTATTGCACAAATATTTTGAAATAAATAAAAAAAAAACAGTAAAATATAAAATAAATAAATCAACGCAATTATTAACTTAAGAACTGTTTGATATTTTAGCCGGCTTCAGGTCGATTTAAAGTGTTACACACATTTGTTTGGTTTTTAACATTTCCATATTAATATTTGACACGCCCTCTGTCTGTCAGCTGTGGAGTTTTTGCCTAAAGCCGGCATGAATATCAAACCCTTATATAAATAACTCAGACAACAATGATAATATTGTATATATTAGAAGTGTTTGCACGACATTAGCAATTAGATTACTTATCCTTTGTAGTTTGTACCGTTGCGGTCAAGAAAAAGTAGTGTTCGAACAAAATCCGTATTGGAAGACTCAATTATGTAGTATATCCTTACTGAAATATAACAGCATGCCTTTCACATAACTTGTGCCCACAGAAGCCTTTCCAAAGTAACTTCAACCCCATATGACGATTGGTGATTACAGATATATCAAGAATATCACGAGAATTTTCACTGGACATTCATATAAAGTATTAGCAAGATCTTCAGCCACCTGAAGATAACTTTCAACAATTTGGATAATGAAAAACATGCTGAAAATCATGAGGACTACATGTTATTATTAGTAGCATTATTATTTTTCTGATCGCAACTGTTAAAAATATTAATCAAGAAGAATTTAAGACACTTTATACATATGTATGTGTATTAAAATCAATTCGGCTCTTTACGCCAGCATGACAAAAAATGTTACAATGACTCAGAAGTCATAACACTTTTCGATAGTCGCATAAAAAATAAGGATTCATTTTAATTAAGAAATTAATAAAGAAGAAATTCCAAGTAAAATGCTTTTTATTGAATTTTGTTTAAATGTTTATTTGCGTAATTTGTTTTTGTTGTTAATTTTGTTGTTGTTTCTATTTTTACATATTCATATTTTTCTGTTTGCCATAATCATTTTGAAACATTTGTGTTTATATGTCCTTTTATTAAATTTTGCCTGTTGTTGTTTTTTCACTACTTAATATGAAACGTTGAAGATAAATTTGTAATTTTTAATTTCGGTTTAATTTTATTAAACTTTTAGCATAATTTGCATGACGCGCGTTTAATTTGTTAAATTTTTTCCGTTTTTTTTTTTTTATTTTTTTATTTATTTATATATGTTTTTTTTGTTTATCTAATATATTTGTACATTGTATTTTCACTTTTTGAATGACATATGAACATAATAACTTTGACAAGACGCGGATTTCATTAATATTATTTTATATTTTTTTCGTATTTTTTTTTTTAATTTTCTTTTTTATTTTTAACAATATCAAATTGCTAAATTTAATTTACAGCTGAAAAAGGTTAAATTGCACCTTTTAAACTACGATTTTATTTTTAGAAAATGATTGTTGTCTTTTTCGGTTTGGAGACCACAAAATTATAAAAAAGGATTTTGTTATTTCTTGTTTTTTTTTTTGGTTTTTGTATAATTTTGTTGTTGAAAAATTTGGCCTTTAATACTATGCTGAAAACCTTTTTATTGATCTTTCGATTTGTTCTTAATCTTTTTTGTTTTTATTTAATTTTTTTTTTTTCTTCTTCTTATTCATCAGTTTCTGCATGGTCTTTGATTGATTGATAGTCACTTTGTGTACAAAAAATCGAAGCATTAAACTTTAAAAACAATTGGCGTAGAATTAATAAAAAAATTAAAGCAAAAAACTATTAAAAAAAAAAATAAAACAAAATTTATTAAAAATAAACATAATTTATTTGTAAAGATTTTTGTATTTGTTTTTGAGTTGCGTAATTTTTTTTAACATTTGTAACAATTTTTCTTTTAAAGTTTAAATATAATAATTTTCTTTCTTATGTTTTTTTTTTGTTTCAATTTACAATTTTACAAATTACCTTAAGAAGCTACAAACTTTTGTGTATGCATGTGTATTTTTGTATATCTTAAAGTTGTTTTAAACTTGGTTTTTGTTTGGTTAATGTTTATAATGTTTAAGTATTTGTTTTTGTTTTATTGATTTTTATGCAACAACAAAATTTTTCTTTTAGAAAGTACATACAATAATTTATAAAATTTGTATTTCATTTTGTTTTTTTTTTTAGTTTTTTTCTTTTTTAAATTTAAACAAAGATTTATAGATTTTGGAAATCATTACTTTTCTTTGCATTTTTGTGGCTTTTTACTTTGCTTTTGCAAAATAATATTAATAATAATTATAATAATTTTTACTTGAAATTACCAAAATATAAAAACAAACAATAAAACATGTTTCGAAATAATGTCGAGACGCAACAAATAAGCGAATATTTACAGTATATATGAAATTAGATTTTACAGTTACATAGTAATAGATACATATACATGTAATTATATATATATAAAAGCTAAAATTAAAACTAATGCTCTAAGCAAACAACTAAAATCTACTTTAATAAATATTAAAATATGTTAAAATCTGCTGAAGTATCTTTAAATTTGTTATTATTATTGTTGTTGTTGTTTGTAAAAGACGATTTTGTTTTGTGTTTTGTTTTTTAAAGTGGTGGGTTCATTCTTTCTGTTTGTTTTTTTATTACTTATAAGCTTCAAATAATTAATTTACTTTACGTTTGTTTCTTGTGTTCACCACAAACTCAAAGTTAAGAGCACAAAAAATAATAAAATATAAAAATAAATTCAATCTAAACTAAGCCTCGAGCTGAGTGATATCCTTAAAATGGTTCGACGAACAAAATTAGCTAAATTAGGTATAAAAAATGTTACAAAAACATTTATTTTTTTGTTTGTTTTGTTTTTGTTGTAATTACAAAAATGTACAAATATTTTGTTTTAAAGCTTTGGTTTCAATAATAATTATTTTTTTTTGTTTTTGTTTTGTTTTGTCAATGAAAAGAGTTGCGAATATGTCTTTATAATCTTAGCAAATCAGCCAATTAATGCTCAGTACATAATGGGCGCACTCTATTTCACCAGAGCTCAGCACGATAAGCTCAGAGCACGCGCGTGGCTTAACAGTAAAATAAAAAAATGAACAAAACAAAAGATGTAAGTCAAAAGTGCAGTGCATAGTTGCCAATTGACACCATTAAGTGCAACATTGCTAACACCTATGTTACATTGCGCTAACACGACACATATGGTAATTTACGTGTACAGCAAGCTTAAGCACAAAGTTGTCTGAGCGCTGTGTAACAAAGGCGCTAAATATTAGAAATATTGAATTTAGCGGTTTCAGTTGGCAACCATGGTGCAGACAAAGATTTGAGTGTTTAAGAAAGAACTGTGCAGTTTTTGGCAATAACAAAGAAACACTTATTTATACATTGTGTGTAATAAATAAGATTAAAATGTGTTAAGCGTGAAAAAAGTAGAAAAAAGTATTTAAAATAGCAAATTTCGCCAAAAAAAAAAAAACGAATTTTGTATGAAGGCGCTTTTACAAAGGAAATAAAACTTTAAAAAGACGAAAATAAGTCGTCAAATATAGAAAGTATAGTATTTTATACTTAAGCATAGACAACTAACTTAAATATTTAAACATGTTTGCAATAAAGAATGAATTCTTTGTGTGCGCACAAACGAAAAAGCGAACGAACGAACGTTGGGGAGCGAACTTCACTTAACTCGGAAGGGTCGAAGAAATAAAGCCTTTGACGATAATTTTACGTTTGTTGCTTAAAACAGAAAAACAATTTATGTTAATTTTAGTTTGCATAAAGATAACAATTTTTGCTTTAGAGCGCAGCAAAGCAATTGTACTTTACTGTAAAAGTTTTAAAAACTTCATTTGAAAAATCTCACAGTTTTTGTTATTTTTAAAATAATAAAAAAAAAATATATATATAACTTGATCCTTGCTCTTACACTGTTCGTTCGTGTTTGTTGTAAAATTTGAAAATGTTTATATTAATGCAAATATATTTGCATTTAAAAAATTAAAACAGATTTGTAACTTGTTGAGAACGTCGAATAGTCGGAGGCAGCAGCGTTTTAAAAGCGATTAAAGGAGTGACTTATGTGCTAAGACTCTTAAACTAACAAAAGCTTTTTGGCGCAAAACGAAACGACGCCGACTGTTGGTCGTTGATTTGTCGTATATGATGCTCAATATGAATCACTCGTTTGTTTGTTTGTTTAGTTGGTTTGTGCATGCGGGCAGCAGGGGGTTTAGTAGGACTAAGGCGACACTACTCGTACTAGCCTATAACAAATAGATACAAATATTTTGTATATGTTGTTGCTGCTATTGTTTGTTGTTTTTGCTACTAAATGTTCACTAATGCTTATGTATTAAATAATTTAAACAATTTCTTTTTTGATTTGTAGTTCGCAATTCGTTGTCGGTGTTTGTTTCTTGCTCGCTTTGGTTGGCAATGTCAGAGTACGCGACATCGCCGCCATCGTTGTTGCATTCGGCGTGGGCGTCACGCCCAGCTTTTCACAATTGTTGCCATAGTTGGTACGCTCCTTGAGATGATAGTCATGATTGCTGCTATGTCTGCGTTTTACGGTTGGACCGGCAGCAACAATAGCAGCTGCCGCAGGGCTTAATGACGCCGTCGTCGTTTTGCGCTGTTGACGTTCTAATTGTCGCTGTTGCAGTGGCACTTCATCGGCATCGCCATCCGTGTCTTCATCATCTTCATTTGCATTTGCCTCTGCATTTTCTTCGTCGTCATCGCTGTTGACTGACTCATCATCCTCTTGCTCTTCCTCTTCCGGCTCAGGCGCTTCCTCGGAGGTCATTTTGGCCAAAGCATCGGACGCCGACATTTGTGCCTGCTTCATTGACGTCTCGTCGCTGCTATTACTGCTGTCAAACAACTGTCCGGCAGTTGCTGCTGAATCTGGCGAAATGGGCGTGGTCGCTGTAGGCGGCGTCGCCAATGCATTGCTGTGTGGCGCTTGGGCACGTTGCTGAAACTGTTGTTCTTCTGCATCTGCATCGTCGATGTCCATATCATCTTCATCAGCGCTCGTCTCTTCGCCAGCACTTTCGTCGCTAGCATCCGTGGCCGTAAACCGATTCTCATTCAGCTCATCTATGGCTGTCGACGATCTTCGATTTATTGCTGTTGTCGGTTCAACGCATTTAATGTTGCCATTTGATTTTTGTTCTGATTGTTGTTGTTGATGGCCAGTTGTTGTCTTTTGTTTGTTGTTGGCCATTTCAACCGATTCAGTATCTTCCTCTGTATCTGAGTTGTCATCATGTAAGCTTTCGCGACTATTACCGTTTGCTGCATCTTCGATTTTCAAGCGTTTGATATCTTTCTTGTTGCTACAGTTTGTTGGTGTTTGACTTCGACGCAGTATGCCATTTGGTTGTTGTTGTTGTTGCTGATCTATTACAACCTTGCTTGTATCATTGGTCTTGTTATCGGTTACAATTGGTTCGATTTTTGCGCAGCCATTGATAATTTCGCTATGTTTTTGCTCATCTTTCTCATCGTCACAGTCCTCATCAACGACCGGTGCACACAATTGATTCTTAAATGGCTCCTTTAGTTCATCAGCTTGGCGGTTGACCACCATTTTTACATTTTGTTTACTGCTATCGCCGCTGCCGCTGCTGCCAGTGCTATTGTCATCGCCATTTTGTTGTTGGACACGTAGTAAACGCTCTAATTCGCAGCGACAGTGTTGCAACTCTTCGCGTAGCTCTATTAGGTGTGCATCGCGTTTATGCAGCATTTCACTGAGCTGCATATTGTTGTAGCGATACTGATGGTTCTCCTGCAACAGACGCTGCAGCAAATGTAATATACGCTCACGATCGCGTGGCCGTGTATCACGCAGCGCCTCAACGGCCATTTCCCACGGTGGCAGCATATTACTGCTATCCGGCTCACCGTTGAGACTATCATCGTCCGTGTCCGTTGACAGTTCGAAGTCACTGCCAAGATGCGGTTTGGTGCCGTTAAGTGTCTGCGGTTGCGCCTGCTGCCGCTGTTTGCTGAGCGCAATCACATTCGAGACTGCATTAATGCTAAGATTCAGGCCAGTGTTGGAAGACTGTGTTGGTGAGGGTTGTTGTTCACGGTAGAGGGCGCTTCCGTTAAGTTTCTGCTGTGATTGTTGTTGTTGTTGTTGAGCTGCTGACGTTTGTTGTTGATGCTGCGTATTGTATTGTTGTTGCTTGTAGAAGTCAAAGTTGTTTTTGGCGTTTTGGCTAGCTGCCGTTGGTGTGAGTGTTGGCGGTGTGGGCGTGCGCATAATATTTGGCGTGTTGATTAAATTCCTGTTGATGCGTATGCGACTGGGTAGTTCATGTATGCTGTTGTTGCTACCGCTGCCGCAAGTGTTGCTGTTGTTATTGTTGCTTGCAATGCTTGATGTTGGCAACAGTTTGGTGTGTTGATTCACTGTGGCAATGACGTTCTGCTGCTTGTTTTTGTGCTCGCTATTGTTTTTGCTGTTATTGTTTTTGCAGGGGGGTACGGGTGAGGTTGACGATGTGATTTCATTTGAGCTGCCAGAAAATTCCTCGGGGCTAAGCGAATTCGATGGAACGTGCGGCGGTGTTGGTGATGACTGATGCATTGGGAAATGCTGTAAATGTCGTTGTTGTTGTTGCTGCTGTTGGAGTTGACTGTTTGGTGGGGCGTGTGGCAGGTGCGCTGGCATGGGGTTCTGTTTAATCGGTGTGCTTAATGCGCCAATCGCGATTGGCGGCGATGACGATGAGCAAGTCGATGCAGAGTTTGAGGTATTCAGGGAGGTGTGGTGTCGTGACTGCAATACGACGTCCATGCTATTCGGATGGCTATTATGATGATGCGTTTCACGCTGACTAATGCTTAGCGCGATCGGGCCTATGGTGTGCTCATCGATTGGTCCATTGCTGTGTCGTTCGTTGTGCAGCACATCTATGTTGCTGCTGGAGGGCGGGGGAGGCGGTGTTTGCGGCATATCAACTGGCGTGTTGGCACGTTCTTGCTTGATGTGCAACTCCGATTCGCTCAGATTCGTGGCTGCAACATGCTGCTGCTGCTGCTGGAGGTGAAGATGTTGTGGCGGCTGTTGCTGTAGTTCCTGTACTCTATCCTTTTCTCTTTCACGTTCACGTGATCGTTCACGCTGTCTAACACGTTCAATCTCACGCTCACGTTCAAGTTCAATGCGCTCACGCTCTCGCTCCCTTTCCCGTTCGCGATCACGATCACGCTGTTCCTTTTCACGTTCCTTGGTCAATATACTCTTGCGCGGCGCCAACGCAACATTCGGCTGATACGTACGCTCAAAACGTTCGCGATCAGTGCTGCGCACGACACGCTCCGGATTCTGTAACACCGGCGGCTCTTGGCTGAGGTAGGGCAGTGTTGATAGCGCAGCGACCGTGCTCGCATTGTACGCATGCAGAAATGATTTCGAAGGGCCCCACGGCCGGAACGCCGACATTTGACCGACGCGCTGCTGTTGCACACAATGCGCATACATTAGCGACTGATAGCGCTGGATGTCCAGCTGATATGCCGTTGCCTCATCGAGATTTGCTTTGTGCTTCTTCGTTGGAATGTCGAGCAGTTCACCGCGATGCTTTAAACTGGCGGGCAACGCTTGATGTGTCGGCGGTGGCGGTACTAAGCCCGGTGGCAGGCCTGACTGACCCATTGACAGACTGAGCGGCATCATCGGATCGTCCACAATAATGTCCGCCTGTAAATAAACGAGAAAAAGTGGTAAATAAAATGTTTGTTAATAAAAATACACAAAATTGGCAAAGACACAATTCACTAAATTGCAATTCAATACAACGAGATACTCTTAACCTCAACCTGAGCCTCAGTCTGAGCCTGAGCCAAACAAGGCTGCACGGCATCAATATTATTAATCTCAAATGTCGCTGTCAGCACTTAGTGCACAGTAGCACGGCCAGCGTGGGCAATTATAAATAAACAAGTAGCGTCATCGCCATCGCCATTGCCGCTTTCGAGCGCCATGGCGGCCGCGAGTTGTGGCCTGCCAACTCAGCTCGTTGGCGGCATGCGCCTGCAGTGGTCGCCAACTCGCAACCATAATTTCAATATTGGCGACGCAGTTATGGCGCCAATTGTCTGTCGTTCTGCCACAACATGTTTGTGCTGTGAAGACTTTTTTTTTTGTTTGCGTTCTCAAGGCAACAAGGCAACTTTGCTTAGTAAATTGAGCTGCTCATGTGCTCTTCCTCAACATGCGTTTTTGTTTTGTTTTTTTTCTCTTTTTACGTTTTTATAACTCTTCGATCAATTTCATACAACTTACTCAGTCATAACATTGTAAGATACATGCAACTTGCAACAAGGAAAGGCAATCTTTTCACTCGCCAAGTGACACATTACAAGCGCTCAGTGCTCAACAACACTTTGCGTATAATTACCGCCGATTACAACTAATGAACACTAATCAGTCTTGTTTATTATGCGGCATTATGACTTAAACATGTTGTGCGTTAATTTAGCCGGAAATCTTCAAGTAAAGGGTAACATGGCAAGCCAACGTGGCCGAATGGCAAACATGGGGCGGAGTCAATGTGCAGAGTGTTTACTAATTACAAGCTAGAAAATCCGCTGCGCAAACGCAACTAACATAAATTTGTTGTGCGGAAAATGTGCAAAATTAAAAAAAAAAGGAATATAATGAAAAAAAAAAAAAAAACTTAGAATAACAAGGAAGCGAAATATTTGCGGCGTCATGAGCACAGCCGCGAGCAGCGCAAGCAAATGTTGGCCAAACGAGCGGCGACACTGAGACGTTATGGTCAAATTTTAAATAGACACAGTCTGCACACCGCTTAAATAAACATGCACATACACATGCACATACACATACACACACACACATGCACACAAAACTAAAAAAGAAAAAGGAGAATAAAATGACGATATAGACAGACTGATAACGAACTAGAAATGGCGAATCGAAGACCAAGCGACAGCGACAATTTGACGAGAACGAGCGAGAAGAGAAAAGATAAGTGGACAGGAGCGGAGCGGCGTAAAGTGAAGTCAAGTGGAGACGTTACAAGTAAGCGACGAGACAAAACAAGCGAATGGGGCGAGTAGCGCGCAAACATACACAAACGAGCCATTAGGAAGCGTAATCATAAAAAATCAGGAATCATAAAAAAAAAGAGCAAACAATTACGAGACACCAAGACTGGTGGGGCTGGGAGGCAGACTGGCAGGCAGGCAGTTAGTTGGCGGCAAGCGCTGAACACAGCAGGAGTTGCTGACTGTCAAGATTAAAAACAGCGATATAAGTTAAGCGACTATCGACGACAGCACGCGGTCGGAAGGACAGACCGACAGACAGACAGAGAGACACAACGACGGCAAGCAGGCAAAAAACATGTCACAAAACTTGTGCTGTGCTCAGATAAGGCAGCGTGAAAGAGACAAACATACGCATATTGAGGTTGAAGGTGGCTACTACACAGTGGCTGTTGCTGCGGCTGTTGTTGTTGCCGGTTGCGCATGCTCATGTTGTCGCTGACGAAAACAACAATAACAACAACAACTAAAGTCTTTAATTGTTGCCGACAATGGACAGCTAAAAGTTATAGGGCTAAGGCAGGCGTATTGGTACAATTCTAGGTGATTGGCCTTGTTGCAGACGCCCGACGCTTTGTCCGTCCAAGGCAAGTGTGACAAATTGCACTCTGTCGTTGATACACGGCCACGGTTATATTGCAAGAAATCGATTACAACAAAGCGACAATTGTTGCAAAGTTCTATAGAATTTCAAAGCGCTTGTAAATATGTATGTACATACATGTGTATGTGTGTGTGTGTGTGTGTGCACATATGGTACAGTCAGTCAACAAGACAAGATGTTAGCTCGTTACTCACTGTAGGTGTCTCTTCCAGCAAGGTCTTTTGCCAATAATTTAGCACACTTAAACACAACGAGCAAGAGCAAGCAAAGAACGAACGTACAGCAAAGACGAAAATATAATATAGAAAAAATTATATATATAAAATTATTGCACCCAAATGTACGGGTCTCGCTCGCTCGTTTTAAAACAAGTTTTTGTTGTTTTCTTCTTCATCTTCTTCTACTTTTTTTGTTCTCGTCTTCTTGTTGTTGTCGTTGAGGAGATCATGTCGAGTACAGCACAGCAACAATAACAACAACAACAACAAAAACAACAGCAATGACAACGACAACAACGATGACGATAAGATCATGGCAAATATTGACGACAACGACAATGACAACGACAACTGACAAAGACCATGGATGCAGATGATGATGATGATGAAGATTTGTGCTCTTTGGCATTTAAAAGTCGTCGTGGCAGCGACTGTAGTTGTTGTTGTTGTTGCTGTTGCTGCGCCTACTTCAGCATTTGTCGCCTGTTCAATGCAGTTTGTTAAAGCTTCAACTATGGGGCAATTATGTGCAAAAAAAAAAAATAAATAAATAAAAGGAAAAAAAATACAAATAAAGGCCACTGCCGTCACTGCTGCAAACGCCGCCATTGCCGACCGTCAACGACATCAGGCGACACGACAGTCGTAATGCACATGAATGTTTCTTCTTTCTACTTTATGCGATCCATCGCTCGAACGATCGATCAGTTTTAATCAATACATTTGATTATTGTACTGCTGCTGAATTGATATAAATTGCAATTGATGAGCTTGTAACTTGTCTGTCTCTGTCTTTGTCTCTATTGCTGTTGCTGTTGTTCTTGTTGTTGTTGTTGTTGCTGTTTGCCATTTCTTGTCTTCTTGTTTCTTTTTGGTTGTTCGTTGTTTTTATTTTTTTTTTTTTTGTTTTTTGTATGCATTTTATGCAAGTTTATGTTAATGCATCTGATCAGCATGTCATGACTCGAGCCGAATCCGCATACGAATTTAGTCGAGTCGCGTCGCGTCTGACTGGCGCAGACATGTTTCTTTGCTCACCCGCCCGAACGCCTGACGGCAATTGCGGGCTTGTTGTTGTTGTTGTTTGCTTATATTTACTTTTTTTTTTTTATATGAAAATTCAAGTCTTTTTTGAAAGTCGCGAAACATCAACATGACTGTGAAGAGCAGCTTACAGCTTCCAGCTTGTAAGCCATACTCTCGTATTCATAATCGTCATGATCATCGCCGCACCATCAACCGACCGTCGCCGTCGTCGCCATTTTGTCAGTGCATAAGGTGTGTTTGCAGTTTTTTTTTTTTTCGTGCAGTTAATCTTAGTTTGCGGTCAAGTTTATGACCCAAATCTGTACAAGTGTTGTAAATATCAGGCATAATGACGAAGACGTTCAAACCGAAGCATGTCTGTTATTATTGCTTTTAAACCAATTATACGTTAATCAAATTATATGTCATTGATGGCGACGGCGTATGATGGTTGAGCTAAAGGCGGGCGGCGTGTATTCTTTGTATAACTAACCCATTGGTTAAATGTTATCTGTAGCTGGTGTGACCAGTGTTGGGTTAAGAAATAAAGATAAAGCTTTTTAGATATTTAATAAGTTTGAAAATTTGGTTTCTGGGATATAATGACTGACACAATCCAGAAAATGCAAACTTAAACTTAATCGTTTTCTCTTCAATTTGTTGAACATTTTATAAATAAAAATAATTACACGGTTAAAATTATGACGTAATACGTTTGTTTTCATTGCTAGAAATTCGCAAATTTTTTTAAATATTTTAGTGAAATCGATTTTGAAAGGAAATATTTAAAAAGTTAACGAGTTGTCATGTCGATCGTGGAACATTTTGTTTTTAGTGTTGTGGCGCACTAAACAGTGTTATATTTTCAGCAATGCTAAACTGAAGTATGTATTCGGTGGCTTCAAACAACATAAGACTCTTTAATGAGTTAGTAACGGTTTGGATTTTCGCATCTATAATTCGTAATTAAAATAATTGTTTTTGTTAGTTGGTAAAACCAGAGGTGAGTTTTGTATTGCTAAACAAAGCAACATCCATTTAAATAGTTGAATTTTATTGTAAATAATTAAGTTTTATGATGCATTTCTAATTAAAACTTGACTACTGAATTACATATACACATAACTATGCGAATAATCATACATAAAAGCATAATAAATGAGATACGCAAAGAAGCGAAGTGCACATGCGTCGTGCATTGAAAAAAACATGTTGCCACATAAAATAAATATAATGGGTTGTAAATCATTTCGTTGTTTGCTCTGCAGGCAAGTATCATTTCGCTCGTGGCTAAGCCAAGATCGTCGCCAGCAGATCAGCACTTTGAATGCTTCGCATACCCCTTCTGGATTCGTCTGATGCGTTGCATAGCATATGAGTTGGCAAGCCCGGCAGTCTCACAACATGTCCAATTAGAATTGTGCGACGTCAGCGGTGAGTGATGGTTTCTAGTCAGTCAATGCTCCAAGCGTTCTTGTAAAAAATCAAGTAGCAAAACAAGAAAGAAAATAAAAAAAAAAAAAAAACCAAATGCAAAAAATAAACTACACAAAGCACATGGAATTGTTCGATACGCCCCATATTTTGTATTCTATTATATTGGTTGGTACGAAGAAAGCGGGTGGGGCAACAAGCACAGAAGCAGCGGAAGTGCTTAGCAAAACAAAAAATAATATAAATCTGATAAATATGAAGATTTTATGGCAGTAACCGTACTATACACAATATCATCTTTAAGAGAGCTGGTCAAGTTTTAATGAAGCTTGTATTGAATGCGCACAGGAGCGCTCTAACAATAGTTGCTTGCACAGTAGTCGTCGTCATCGTCGTCATTATCATCATCATCATCGTCGTCGTCGTGGACAATAGTCGCGCTGCAATAACTACCATATTGTTGATGTTCCAACGCAGACATAAATTAGGATTTATTGTCGTTAATCATTGCAAAATCAGCAGCCGCGGCAGCAGCATCAGCAGTAACGGCAAACTGAGCGGCTGCCATTGGCACATTGCCATGATCATGGCCAGTTGAGTAAATTTTATTGATCATAGTCGCCAAATGCTGATGTTGCATCGACAACAGTAAAACGCTACGTTTATTTGCGACTTTTGCAACTACAACAACAGCAACAATTATAATAATTTTAACGTCAACATTTAACTACTTGGCAGAACACATGTAATTAAGGTTGGTCAGCGCTCTGCTCGACTCCAAATTTTACGTCACTCTGCATTATTTCGGCGTCAACATAAAAATTTATATTTATATTCTTCTTCTTGTTATTTTTTTATATTCTTCTTCTTGTTGTTGTAAGCCTATAATTTTAGCTTATGTACTAAATTAATAATAATTTATTTGTGCATTATGACTGAAATCTTTGTGGCGCATTTAATTTTCCGTTTGGCAACTTTCCTTGGTCGCTAATTTTCTTTTCAAGTCGGACATTTTAACAAGTTCATTTTGGGGTCTTCAGGCATTTTTAATGTTGAATGCATTTGACAGATTTGCTTTTACCATTCACAATAATAAAGGAACAGAGTTAGAAATGCAACACGCCCAAAAAACCAACACAGCGCACATCGCACAGCGCCTTCACTTCATTCTTGGTTTGGCTTGGCTGTCATTTCTTTTAAAAAGTTTAGCTTTCAAAATGTAAGAAACTCCCACTAAATGTTGACTGACACAGCAATGTTGTTGTTACAGTGGAAAATTGTGTGTTCAAAAAAGAAACAGAAATTATGTTAAAGACACACCCCCGCATTCTTAAGCATTGCTCATACTAACATGACACATGCATGCTTTTAATGGTTTGCTTAAGCATTTGTTGTCATTTTGTTTTTGCATTGCAATCATCAACAAACTTAAAAATGTAATAATAACCATAACCATAAATAAATTTAATTTTAATGTTTTAACATTTGATTCCACTCTGGTATGCATTAACATATTCACAATAGAAACTGTTGACACCTGACTCGCTCTGTTAATTGTGATATTGTGCATCACATTGAAATGTTCAGCTTATTTGATTCTCAATTACAAAATGTCACTGCAAAACCATAAAGATTCAATTTTCCAAACAAAAATGCACTCAACATAATTGTTTGTATTGCAATGCGTGTGTGTGTGTGTGTGTAAAATGGATTGGTAATTTCTCGGTTCTTCTCTTTTTGGCTGTGCTTGCTATCTTAAACGGTATTTTGAAATTTATTTCAATGACCAAGCTCAGCAGCTGATATTTTTTGGCCCCCATGTGGCACTCAGCAGCTCTGGCTGTTATACACGTCTCCTTCTTCTTTGTCTTCTTATGCGTTTACGTCTGCTTTGTGACCAATATCCTGAATGCTTAAATTTATTGTGTCTATCAAATGGCCATACACGGTCAAACACTTAAATGACGACGACGACGATGACGACAACAGTGAAAATCGACATTGCCATCGTCATTGCCCAATGGTCAATGGCCAAGCCTAACTTGGCAAAACTATAGCTAAGCTTACAACTTTATAGCGGCGAATCGTTGTTGTTGCTGTTGTTGTATGCGCATTGGTTCTCATTTAAAATTTAGTCAGCAATTTGGTGACAATATTTAAGTCGGCTTCAGTAACGTCAACATCCTGCGGGTTGCGGTTGAGTTGAGTTCAGTCGGTAGGTACCCGCAGAATAGTGTTGCATATCGCAACAAGAGCTTTTTCATTACACAGTGTCGCGTCGACTGGCCATTGTTTAAGGCGGCGGTGGGTGGCGGTAGGTTTGGTTGTTGGTTGGTTGGTTGTCATCAGCACTTTGCAGTTTAATTTTTCGGCATTGCGGCAACTGTATGTCATTGAACTGCCACCAAAGGAGGAATGGACATACATATGTACATAAGTTAAGCATTTTAAGCAAAAATACGTGACGTATAATAAAGCTGCGCAACTGAACATTATGCGCGCAGTGCGGGGATGAGAAAAAAAAAAAACAAACAAAGAAAAAAAGTGGACCACCCAACGAACCAAGTCAATTTTAATTCATTAATGCCAAGAACAATGCAGTCACCTCTTCAGCTCACACTTCTCTCTTGTTAAAATGTTCACTCACATTCAATCAACTCAACTCAGTGTTGTTTATTCTTTTTTTTTTTTGTTTCGCCTAGTGTTGGCAGTCGCAAGGTAGCTGCTTCATCATCTCACTACTACGTCTCATCATCATCATCGTATGTGGGCTGGCTTGAAATTGCTATTGTTCAGATTGAGCGAAAAAGTATGCAACGCAATTAATGTGCAGCATACTTAGCGGCGACAGCACCGTGCAAACGCTTCCGTTGCGCCCTTCAAGCGACTTGTTACCCTTGAAATGAGTATGCTGCGCATTGCAGATCGCGTTCCCTGCCATCGCAAAAAAAAAAAAAAATAAGAAACAACAAACTTTATCCAATCCCTTACAGCACTTATAGCTTCGTTGTTGCCTGGCGGCAAATTTCTCCGCATGGAATTTTTGTTTGTTGTCGTTACTCACGAGTGCACATCAAGTGCTCCTCGGCTCAACACAAACACATACACACATACACACATATATACACCAATAAAAAAAACCTTTGCAATATAATTTATGTGCTTCTTCTTGCTTATGTAAAATGGCAGTCCTGTGTTGATTTTTGTGTTTTTCCATTGCGCTTTCATATTGCCTGCCATATAGCACGGCTGAAGTGGCGCTCAGCTCAGTGCAGCTCAGCTCAGCTCAACTCAACTCTACTTGGCTCAGCAGCTCAGCTGTCTAATTAAATTTCTACAACATGCGGCATATTTAAAATCAGATACGTCAACTAGACCCAAGCAGCAGTAACCAGCAGCAGCAGCAAGCAACAAACGGCAGCAGCAATCCAATCCAACCAAGCGCAGTTAAACTCTCCGCTCCGAGCTAACCAAGCATCAACTACATCGTTATTACGAGCGCAAAGTGGAAACAACAACAACAACAACAGCAGCAGCAATGAACAAGAAGAAGAAGCAGAAGCTGAAGAAGAGGGAAAAAATATATACGCCAAGCGCAAAATTCAATGTGCAATTCTTATTTCCATTTGCTACTGCAGAATTTTTCCATCCTTACGGGACTCGCAATGAATGTTGCAAAAATCGGTTGGGCGCATAAAGAGTGGTAGTGGTAGCGGCAGCGACTCTCACACATACACAGAGTGAGTGAAATAAAACAAAAATAAAACAGAGTAAAAAAAATTAAAAGAAGTAATGAAGTCATTTAGATTACATAGCGCTTAGGGTAGATATGTATGTATGTATGCTGCTTTGGCTATGGTTTTGGGGACTTGGTTTGGCCGGGGTGCTTGGGCACCCCGCCCCTCATTTGGAGTGCATTGCTCGTCATCATCATTTAAATTGTACAGTACGTGCAAAAACTATGCTCTAATTAAATGTCACCGCTGCTGCTGCGCTGCCTCGTTGAATCATTCAGAGTGCACTCGCATTAAATATTATTTGCATTGAAAAGGCGTTAATAATTATATTAAATTACTTCCTTTTTCGCCAGCAATCGTTTTTTGTTTTCGAGCTCTTTTGTGTGCACAATTGTCAATAGTCATCGATAGTAATCGATACATTTGGCATCATTGGTCTGCGCAGTGTTGCTTTGAATCTTTTGAAATCATGCCATTTTATTATTTTTAGCTTAGATTTAATACTTAATTAGAAAGCTTCTTAACAATTTCTAAGGGTTACAGAGTGATTCTCATATATTCGCTTTCAAATTAATTTGTAGCCCTATTCTATAGCAGCCGACAGAACGACATGCCTACTTCATTTCATCAGAACCTCAGCTTGGTTTGTGAGTCGAGTCGAGTTAAGTGGAGTGGAGAGGAGTGGCGTGGCGTGGAGGAGTTGTGTCGGTTTGTGCGCTTTGTTGGCTCAATGTGCAGAGCAACTTCAATTTTGCAAACATTTTTTTGGTGTTAATGAACTCAACTCGAATGTTTTCCTTTTTTCTTTGCTACCGCTGCACGCCACTCCTTCCGCTTTTTTTACACTTTTTGTTTACTGTTTTTTCGAGTGGTTTCTGCCGCACTTCAACATTTATTTTTTCTCCAATTTCTCGTTTTTTCATTTGGTTTAATTTGTTTTTTATTTATTTATTTTTTTTTTTATTCATTCTTTAATATGGTTTTTTTCGCCTTTTTTCGTGTTGATGAGCGCTCTGCTGTTGCTTTTGTTGTTGTTGTTGTTGTTGTGCTGAGCCAAACCGTGCCGAGTTGTATGATGAAGATTTCTATCAGCATTCAATTTAGTTGTGCCCGAAAGGCTTGCCCTGAAAGGATATGCCTGGCTTTCAATGATTATTAGCACGGCAGTCCTGCTTGCACAAATCGAAGAAGAGTGAGAGAGAGGAAGGAAGAGAGAGAGCATTGTGGGCGACTTGCAATTTAAAATATTTAGACTATGTTTGCTATAGAAATTTTTCGGGATAAGGTTTTTTTTTTTTGGTGTTGTTTAGTTTGCTTTTGCAGTACTTAAATTCTTGTTTTTTTTTTTTTTCATATTAATGAGAACGCGTTCAGGATATCTGCACAAAAATAATAGATAGCAGCAAATCATGTCAATGAGCATGAATGTTGTTGGTTCGTTGGTTGATTGCTCAACGGCAAGCAGATTGCATTGAGGCAACAATAACACACGGCAACTGAAGTTGTTTTTGCAAGCAGAATGTCTTTAAAATTGTTGAATTAAAATGTTTTTTATTTAATTCTTTTTTATTACATTATTTTATTATTTTTTCTTAATTACAACACGAATGTGCGAAATATCATTTCTAAAACACATTAATGCATCAAAATGCGCGCCCAACTAAATGAAGTAAACCGCGAGCGGGCGCGGGCGCAGTCAAAGGCAAACGACGCTGACTTGGTGCGTTTTCAATTGCATTTATCAGAATTCATTGCTCGGCTACAAAACAACAACAAAACAACAACGGAACAGAACAGAACAGAAGAGAACAGAAAAAAAGTAGTAAAAACGCAAGAAGCAGAAGAAGTAGAAGAAGAAGAGAAGCAAAACGCATTGCAGCGGCATATTTGGTGTATGTAATTTGAAACGCTTGTTTGATTCGAAAAAATATTATTTACACAAACGCAGTTGGAAAGCACATTTGGCGTTGCCGACAATCGACAACAAACAACAACAACAACTAACAACAACAACAGCAACAGCAAAAGCCGCGAGAATCAACAAGAACAATGCTTATTGGCGTAGACAAGTGCGGGAAGCCGGACGAAGGTGGCGGTAGCAATGGCGCAAGCCACAAAGGCTTGGAAATACCGCTAAATGTCTGCATACTTATTTTTATTTCTATTTTGTTGTTATTGTTGTTGTTGTTGCTTTTGTTGTTGTTGTTGTAATTTCCACGCGTTTCCGCACTTTTGCTGCTTTGCACAATTTTTACTATAAGAATTTTTGCCTACAGCGGGCATATTTTATCAAAGAGACTGTTCGCAACGTCGTTAGACAAATGGCAACGGCGTATGAAGATCAGCGTCAAAACAGGGCCGGGCGATGGCGGCAGGGTGGCAGTACAAGCAGCTGCTGGTGTTGGTGCTGATGCAATGGAATCGTGCAAAAGAAACCATTATAAATAATGACCGTTTTTTTAATTGTTAGGTTAAACATTTCATTCTACTGACGTTGCCGCTCTTTCAGCCTAAGCCTCAGCCACGGCCACTGACGTTGCCTCAGCTGCTGTCGCTGTCGCTGCCGCCCCAACCGACACGCATTAAACGTTTGCTGTTGTTGTTTTTGTTGTTGTTGCTGCTGCTGCCGCGACATGACGCTTTGGCACAGCGCACAGTAAATCCATCAAAGAGTTAATTACCATGTAAGAAGAATAATAATGCAATGATTTGCTGAATTGGCGTGAGTGAGTAAAAGAGCGAGAAACGGACAAGTGGCGGCGTTGTTGACACTCCAAGCGATACCTAACGAATCACTTCATGCACACACACGACGGACATTGAGTCAAACAGCGATCATTCATTAAAGCATTTGGTATTTTTATTAGCAATTTTCAGATTTGTTTTATTGCAAATAATTAAATTCTTTAAAAATATTTCATGTGAAAAAATAATAAACAAAAATGCTTTTAAAGTACAAAAATTCGCACTTACATACACATATGCATGTATGTATGTGTGTATAAGTAAATCGGACAATAGGTGGCAGCGCAGTTTGCATTGCACAGGCATTGAAAACAAAGCGACAAACAAGAGAGCTGGCAAATATTTTCTATATGTGTGCATGTGAGTGAATGTGTGTATGTGTGTGTGTGAAAATGGGTTCGAGGCGGGCGTCGTTGGGGGCGATTAGCTTGTGCGTTATGTCATATAATTAAAAATTAATATGCACATTTTTTTTATTGCAAAATTCTTTTGCTGATTTTATGAACCAAAGAAAAAATTTGCTTTATAAAATAAAAGCAAAGAAACCAAAAAAAAAAAAAAAAAAAGAAATAATAATAAAAAAAAAATAAAATGCAAAAACAAATTGTGTATATGAGCGAAAAATATTCAAACAAAATCGAGCGCGTTCAGGCTAATTAAACCGTACTTTTAGCCATGGCAAAGCAACCAAAGCAAAGCCGCATTGTACTTGTAATTCTTTTGTCAATTGTTGTTGCTTTGCTGTAATTTAAAACTTTATGTTTGCCTTTGGTTTTTTTTTAGCGGCGCAACTGTAAAGGACATTCGCTTTTCGCAGTTCCTTTGGCGGCAACGTTTACTCTTCCAGTTGGTTAAGTTTTAGGGTCAAAAGACTTGAGTCGCTTTGCTTTGATGTACTTTGTTTTTCTTATACACACACACACACATACATATAAGGCGACGAGCAAAGGGCGAAAAGTTACTTAATTATATAACATTTGATGTTCCGCGAGAGAGTCACACCGATATGAGTAGATCGATTTCGTTTGTGGCATTGATCTCTTCTATATGTTGCTTCCCTACTGAATGAGTTACTTAGCCAGCCACTTGTACAAACTGTTGGCTATAATACATTTGAGCAATGAGTGTGGTATGGGGGGAAGGGGGTCATAAAAAGTAAATTATATTTGTGGCGCTTGTTTGTTGGTTGTCCCTTTGAATTGCATTTTGTCTTGGTTAACACTTTGCGGCGCTTTTGAAGTTTTGTATTAAACAACAACAACAACACAAACAAGTCAACGCACATTGAAATTTAATCTGACTTGGTTTTCTTTTTTTTTTTTGCTGCTTTCATGTATTGGCAATGACAGACAGACAAATAGCAAAATGGCATGTTAAGAACCTTTATGAAACCAATGCACTTTAACAGGAACTGAGGCACTGGTCGATAGACAGACAGACAGACAGTTGCACATACGCAAAAGGCACAAAGGCGACGAAGTTCAAGAGGCCATTCAAGCTGCTGCTGTTGTTTTGCTCTTCGATACGAGCTGTAAGAGTTCATTGGCTTAAAATCAGAATGCTGCAAATGCAATACAGCCAAGAATCCGTCAGGCGAGTTCAATGGCTGGTTAGGCTGTGCTTCGTCACGATATTCTTATGTGATATTTACTTTGAAGAAGACAACATCCAGGAACAGAAACTAAAACCAAAATGAACTAAACTGCACCGAATCGAACTGAACCGAACTGAACGGCAGAACAACAACAACGATCGAGATGCAAAAACATGGCCGAGGAGTCATGGCATGAATTCACATTGAATGGCATGTAGACAACCAAACAGACTGTTAGTCAGACCGACCGAACGACCGACCGAGCGAACGACCAACAAAGAGACACAAACAAAATGGCAAAACACACGCGAATCGCATAAAAACTAGGTGTGTCTGACACACAGAAAGACCAAGCAGCAGACGTCAATGTTGTGGCAGGCAGCAAAGCCAAGCCAAGCCAGGCCAAGTCAAGACAGACTTGCAAGCAAGCAGAAGACGACGAAGAAGCAGAAGCAGAGGTATTGCTGCGCAAACTGACGCTTTTTTCGCTTCCTGACTTTGACTCAGACCTTGCGTCGGATACGCGTGCGTAATGCAAGCTGATTGCAAACTTCTATGAAACGTCCTATACAAGGTAAACCAGGCGCGCAAACCAGATTCGTAAGCGAAAAAAAAACATTTCAAAAACAAAAAAAATCAACAAACAAAAAAAATCAACAAACAAAAAAAAGGAAGGCAACAAATACAAAGATCAACTATAATAAAAGTTAAAAGCACGGAAAAGGAATAAAAATTGCTAGCAGCGTTGCATTTTTTCCTCCTTTTTTTTTGTTGGTTGCTTGTATATTTGACGTATGCAGCAATGACTTGGGCATGGGGCAACAGTTGGGTTTCTGCGCCTCGACAACATTGACTTGACTTGACTTGGGTTTGGCTCACTCCCGTCTGTTAACCATTCCTGTCTGTTGTGCAAAAAGATCACTTCACTTTACTTTACTTTGCTAACAGAAAAAAAAAACAAAAACAACAAAACAAATAAGAAACACGCAAAACCCGTTTTGCCGGCAGGAGGGGGGGCGTTTGGTCGTTCATGTCAGCAAACTGCAAACGGCAAGCGAAATAAATCCGAAGCAAAACTCGCCAACGTCCTCGAGAAATAAATCGGAAAAAGTAGAATGCGAATTTCGAATAAAAAAAAATTTTTTTTTTTTTTATTTTTTTTATTATTATCAAAGCAAGAAACGAGTTGTCTGACAAGGCTGCTGCGCCTTGAATGTTGGATGTTCAGCGCAGTCAGTCGAGTCATGGCGACATGAGCTGCCGTTGCGTGTCAAAACTTGTACCCGTCCCCCATAATCATGCCCGCTCATACATACATACAAACATACATATATCCAGCCGCTGCCGCTGCCACAGTCAATGTTGGCACGAGCGTGCAAGCGAGTGAGCGACCGGCAGGTACGAGTACGAGTACGAATGCAACTCCGACTGCAGTTGCGGGCATACAAGTATACATAAATGCGTTTGAAATTAGACTTATGCCAATTACAACAAAATGGTTTCAGGCTGCATTATCCTCAAGTTATGACAGCTTCAAGTGATGCTCTTGCATTATTACTCAAAAGAAGTTGAGACATGCGTTGGCTTGCGTTGCGCTGCGCTGCGGTACGGTGAGGCAAAACAGCAAATGAGTGACAGTTGGACAGCTTAGCTCGCGCCCTCTCTCTCTTCCTCTCCCCAGCGCTAAGATTGCTTGTCATGGCCACCTCTTTGCATTGTGTCATTGTGTGTGCGTTCCAATTTAGCAAGAAAGTCGTTTTTAATGATGCGATTTTCAACTGTTTTAGTTTTCTTTTACTTTTTTGTTACATTTTTTGAATTAAACAATACAAAATATTATAATGAACAAAAACATTAATGAAGCATTATGCAAAAACAAAAATTGCATTATTTACACTTTAGTCCGCTTTACTTATGTTATGTTTAGTTACACAGCACTTAAAAAAGTTTGACATTCACAATCAGTTTATACTCAACTGTCGTATGTGTTGTGCGAGCGTTATTTGACATAGGAGGTAAGTCAAATTAAGAACAATAGATTGTGTAGGAGTAAAAAGGTTTACAGTGCTATTACAATTCTGTTATACTCAATTTATACTCAACTGTCATATGTGTTGTGCGAGCGTTATTTGACATAGGCGGTAAGTTAAATTAAGAACAATGGATTGTGTAGGAGGTTTACAGTGCTATTACAGCTCTGTTTACATTCATATCAATTGTTGTGAGAAAAGTGCGGTTAATGTAAGCTTATGACTTATCCTTTAATCTAAAGGAAAAAAAACGAATAAAAGCAAAATCAAACGCTATCCAAGTATGCTGCTCCCGCGCGGTTCAACGTGCTGCGGACACTTGTATTGCAGCCCCTTGAACTTTTCCAGCCATTCTACAATGCTCGCGGCATCAAAGCGCTTTCGGCAATTTTCAACATAATTGTTGATTGCAAGTGAGCTTTGCCTTTGTTTCATTTTAAATGATTTCATTTTGCTTGATCGGTCAATAGTTTAACTTGCCAGCACTGGCTCCGGGTCAGTCAATTGGCTGTTTCTTTCCAGCATTTCACGCCATTTTCATACAAAAATCGGTTGAATCTTTATTGTTGGATTCTATTAAAATCTTTGCACCTACTTAAAAACTTAAACCAAATTCAAATCAGACACTAATACGACTTTAATTACATGCCAAACTGTCACTTCGAATTATGCATTCTATTTATAACTCATAAATAATCGCAGACTGTTCAAACAAAACAGTGCCAACACCAAAAAAACGAATGAAAAAAATATTTATATTTTTGGGCATGCAACTTTGTTAGCGTTTGTCGCTCTATGCATGTGTGTGTGTGTGTGTGTTTGCCATGTGGGAGTCCGATTAGCATACATTGGTTGCTTCAGAGATCTTTCTCAAAAACACCTTGCAAAGCACCTTCAAATATTTATGCAACAATACGGGCTAAAGGTCTTCATTTTATTGTTCCTCTGACGATTTGTCTTACACAGAGGTTCCTCATCCTACATATGTATGTACATATAGACATACATGTGTGCCAACAAGACATGACGCGGCCAACGCCAATTCTCAGACCTTTGCGTTTTTGACATAATTTTTCGTTATGAAAATTTATCTTTAATATAAAATATGTCATAAAATGTGTGTGTGTGTGTGTGTGTTTGTTGTTTTTGTCAATGATGTTATTTAGTATCTGATGGCCACTTGTGTGTGCCATGTGATCAACGCAGCTAAGTAGGCGAGCTTTCAACCAAAAAAAAAAAAGCATTGAACAAAAAAAAAAACAACTGACATGACATCTGACATAAATGAAAGTGCTTCAACGCTTTGGTAAGCGAGTAAAGGTGACACAACGACTTTCTACTTCGATGTCCGTAATTTTTAAAGCGTTTTTTTGCGCGCATGTTTAAAGCTTAAGCGATTTGAAAATCACCAACACATTTTGAGTCACATGTTTGCAAACTGTTTTGGTTATTTGAAGACTTTGAAGTAAATAACAACAACAACAACAAATGCGAAATGAAACCCGAACTCAAAACAGACACCAGACTGGCGAGAAATCAAAACAATTCCTGGAAATATTTTTCTGTTCAGCAAAACTCACGTTTGGCGTCTGTAAGCGCTTCTTTTGCTATGCTTTTTTGTTAGTAAAAAAAAAAAAAAATACAAAATACAAAAATATAATCATCATTGAAACGAAAATAGTTGCGGAAGCGAACGCGGCAACGTTTCAACATTATAAGCAGAAAGGCGAAGTTCCTGGAATTTGGTATCTCTGAAGAGCAAGCAAAGAATATTATACTTTGCTAGGATTTCATTCATTGACTAATTATAAAAAAAAAGCCACAACAAGGTTATTTTGTATGACTGAAAGTCATAAGCAGAAGTAATTTGTTATTTAAAAAACCGAACGTAAAACCTACAAAGGAAAGGAAATTCAAAGCGATGACGATGACTGTTTTTGCTGATTTTCTGCTTTGCAAAACATCTAAGCAACGCTGAGTACGACGTCGAACGTTCAGCGCGCTCAATAAGTCTGTCTAGTCTAGTCGACACATATGTAGATGTATGTGAGTGTGTGTTTGTGCATGTGGTCATCTGACAATGTGCGTGTGATAATTCATCAAGCGGTCGTCGTCGCAAGTCGTTAACATCACTATCGCTGTCGCTGTCGCTGCCTTTATGTGTGGTCCGTCGTTCTGCAGCGAGCATCTGAGCTTGTAAACAGCTTTGCTGCGTAGGATTGACAGTAAGAAAAATGCGAACGTGTAAAACTCTTAGTGTTAAAACAACAAAAGCAACAACAACAACAAAGTGTGAATTAGCAAACGCACTCAAGCTTAAATGAAGCTTATAAAGAAATATATATATATGTATATATATAAAAAAAAAACAACGAAGCGCGAAAAGCGGCACATGTTGCATGACAAACGCATGAGAGACAAAAAAACGTGCGATACATGTTGTTGGACAGACAGACGGGTTGCAACAACGGGTTGGGCTTTGATGAGGACCACACACACCGCTTGCAACAAACGTAAAGTGACACTGCACATTAGACATTGTTGTTGTTGTTGTTGTTGTTGCAGTTGTTGCTAACGTAGACTTGCAACTAATGAGCATTTCAGCTTCGCAATCAGACCAAACTTAAGTGCAATTGAAGGTTCCGACTAACGCGTAAATTAATTAACTTCGAATGTCAGATTACGTATACGACAAATAAACATGATATACAAAAAAAAAAAAATAAATCCGAACTTATGTTGAAAAACATAATTCATTACAAATTTAATGTACTCGAAGTTATCACCAACAGCTGCACAACTTCACGTGTTTGACCAGACAGTTTGTCTGTGCACAGATAAATTCACGCTAACTCAGCACTTGTGATTCACTTTGTAGCCCTAAAAGTGCTGTGCTCACTTCAACGCTAACCGTTGGTCGAACGTCAGCGACAACAACAGCAACAAGAACTTAAACATTACAGTTGCAGAATTTTGCATTTAACAGCACACGTTTTCTGTTGTACTGCTAAATTTAACACTTTTATTTTTCTTTCAACATGGCGACACTTGTTCCGATTTGAAGCTTCTAAATTACCGAATTCACAAAATATACTTTAAGTTTGTGCTGTCAGAAGTGTAATGAAGTACAATTTTTATGCACTTATAATTTGCTTTTAATTAACTCCTTTAGCGCCTTTGAAAATGTGCTTTTATGTTTTTACTTTGCAGCAAAGCAAGAAAATCTCGTTGAGTTCACTTTTGATTGGTCACATTGAAAATATCCATGCAACTAACTCAATGCACAAAGCTGCTGCTGCTGCTGTGAAAATAGGGTGTGGAAGTTGGTGTTGTTGTTGTTGTGGTCGGCATTTGCTTTGTAACTGACTGAAGTTGTCAGTTGTGCGGCCAGGCCAAAGCACAAACGAATGCGGCAGAACCAGAACCTCGATAAAACCAACTTCGCTGCGTAATACAAACAAAATACCATACAGAAAAAAATATAAATAAATAAAAAAGTAAAATAAATTTATAACGCACAAAAGAATTCTACTAGTGTGTGTATGTGTGTGTGCACAAGAGTCCTCGCTCGCTCGTTCGTTTGTACGCTATGAGTGTTCATTGACGTTGTGTTCTGCCAAAAAGCTCAGAGCAAAACATGGAAAGCGAAAAGTTCATGTAGTGAGTGAGTGAGAGTCAGTCAGTCAGTCAGCATTGCGGACTGTTAACCGTTAAAAGGTAAAAGGCAGCGGCAACGGCAGCGGCAGCAAGCGAGCAAATAGAAGAGTCACAAAACAAAGTGTTGAAATTTAATATGCAAAGCGGCGCAGCAACAGCGACGCAGTGGTAATGGCGGCCATGCAAAGGCGGTCGAAAAACAAGCCTCAAAGGCAAACTCGTTCATACGCCTATTGAACAAAGTGAGATGAGATAAGATGAAATTTGCTTTGCTTTGCTTTGGTTCAGATTCTCTTTGTGTGTGTGTGTGTGTGTATTACGGTTTATATTGCATATAAAGTGATTACTAATTCAAATTAGTTCGGACACTAGTCCTTTTTCATTTGTTTCCTGTTGTTGTTGTTGTGCAAAAGTTTAGCTCAGTAGGAATGACATATAACATACGATTAAATAAAAGTAAGACAGAAACAGTAATAGCACCAGAACTGCAACACCAGAGCACGAAATTACACTGCTCAACACTGCAAAATACAGCAGTGAGTGTGGCAGCAGTTAAAGGAAAGCGTTGAAAAACAACAACAAAAATAACAACATCAACGATAATCATAAAATTTGCTGTTTTAATGTTATTTTTATATAATTAATTATTTTAAAAAAATAAAAATAATAATAAAAAAAAAAACAAGTAAGAATGATATATTCGGCCTTGGCGAAGATTCAATGCTCTTCAGGGACTTTTTTGTGTCAAACCTATTATTTCGTTGGAATCTTATTATGACTACATACCATTTTTCATTGTTAAAGCTCATTGGGTTCCGGTGATATGGATATGATTTATTATAGTTATAAGTGTGCGGAGCCTTGCCCATTTTTTGCTGGAAATCGTTTTTATTCCATCCATTGGTTTACAAAAAAAACAACCCGATGGTTGACTAGACTATCATGGCCATATCAATTCTTCTTGTCGAGCTGATCAAGAGATTTATAGGTTTGGACACAACTCCTTTTGGGTGTTGCAAACGTCATGTCAAAGTTATAAATACTGTTCACTGCGTGAAGCGTATTATATAAGAAAAAGAAGAACCAAAACCGGTCAGGAATTGTGGGCAACTAACTGACATTTGAGACTATCAGTAAAGTGTCTTCTCAGCTGAGCGCTTTCAACTATGCGATGCTTCAGACATTCATAAGCCTTAACAGTTCTTTTTAATTGGTAGAAATTATATGTTTTGTTTTCGAAATTTTCGCTCATTTATTAGTTGTTTAATTAACACGAAAATATATTTGCGCGGCAATTCTGCATTTGACGACAAAGTTGAGGTTGAGTGTTGGTAACGATAATGATGACAAATCATGAAAATAGGTTGCAAGCGAAAACAACCCATAAATAATCAAAGATGGCCATCATAGTTTAAGTTGTTGTTGTTGCAGTGCGGCGGCTGCAATTATTTTCTGCGACGGCGGCAAATGTGGTGGCTTCGCGCTTTGTCGGCGCATAACAAAATATATTACATATTTAAAGCACGGCAAGGCGTGCGCACGATTTTCATTAAATTAATTTATATAAAATTATTTATGCCTTAAAATATTGTTTTTTTTTTTTTTTTATGTGCCGCATTGCAAAGCATTTCAAGCGATAGCGATTTGCGCGTTGAGACGTGGGAGAAGAGTGTGTGAGCATGTGCACTGTGGGCTGTCATAGTGCTGTCTTTTTCTTTTTAATAATCGACTATAATAGCCATAATTTACATGCTCTGCCTTGCGCTCGCTCCCACGCATAGATTTGTGTTGAGCTGAGTTAAACTTGTGCTTTGACCGATCTTGTCTGAGTGATATGCATAAATTGTCACTCTTCTTGCTTGGTTGAAAAAAACACGTTTAAAGTTCACATTAAAGGGATTTTTTGCAATTATAGTAAACAAGTTTTAATATTAAAGCAAATGAGCGATTGCCGAGCGTATTATCTGTCATTGTTTTCTTTATATCCTGCTTAATAATAATGAACTCGAAATTCTCAATTAATAACCAGATAGCAAAAGCGTAAAACTTATTACCATAAGAAATACGCTGACATAAAACTTTTAGCTTCAGCCAAAAAAAAAAAAGAAAAACAGATGCCAGGGCGTGTTGAGCTCGGTTGTGGTCGTTGTTGTTGTTGCAATCTGCGGGTCTGTTAAGTGGCAACTCAAATATATTATTGGCCGAATGCCAGCCAAGCCAATATAGCAGTGTGAGGGCACAGGCACACATGCAAAGATTTAATTTTAACGCTCACTGCCATCGCAGGCAAAGAAAAGTGCTACACGCACAAACTTCCGCGTCATGAAAATACATGCGACACAAGTCAACACAACTTTTAGCCATGCATGGCACGACTACTGCCAATTTTGTTTGTGCGCGCCGTCATTTTTATATACATTGATTTCAAGCAATAATTAATTACTCATAGCAGTTAACTTTGCTTCGAAATAAGTTGCCAATTATGCAAAGGCAAAGGCAAAGAAAAAAAAGACTAATCAGACAAGTGTCGCCGACCCGTCTACTCAACGATATCTGCAAGTCGTTGACTTGGCGTTTTTTTACTTGACCACCCTAAGGCCATCAACTTTAAGCCAGCATTTATTGTAGCGTGAAAGTGTTAAGGTAAGACAAGCTGACGACGACGACGACAACGACTGCAACAGTAGCTTCATAGCAGACAGACAGACAGACAGACAAATGCAACGCTGCGTTAACCAATGTGCCCCGACCCACAAACACTTGGCAACACTGTTTTAGCAGGTCTGTCATTTATGGCACAACAATAAAGTCTTTTAAAAATCCGTGGGCGTTGTTGGCACATTCAATAAATTTATGTAAATTATTATTTGTGCAGTTATTTAAATCTATCAACTGAAGCCAAAGCCGAAGCCTTGCAAATAATTGACAAATCTTGTTCAATGAATAGTTGGCTAGCCACATCAAAGTGCGAGACGCCGTCACCGCAGTCGCGTTTGTTGTTTGTTATTATTTTTTTTGGACATATTTGAATCAATGCAAGTCTAGCAAATGCAAACGTTATAACTGCGCCGCTGCACTGTTGTTGTTATTGTTGTTGTTGCTGCTGCTGACAACAATCGCATTAATAATTATGACAATGCAACGCTAATAGTAATAATTTTCCAAAGAATGCCACTGCTGCTGCCCACAAAAGTTAACCGATCAACAGACTGACCGACCCACCGACCGACCGATCGAGCAAACAACAACAACAACAACAACAATAAACATTGCTTGGCACCGAGTTCGGGTTCGGTGTGCATGAATTGCTACAACTTTGTATGAATGTCACACAACCAAATACCGGTGACAACGTCAACGACAGCAACAACAACAACAGCAACAACAACTGCAGCAAAAACCATAACTATGACAAGCTGAGCCCCACCACAGCCAACAACAACAACAACAGCACAAAGAAACCGCATTTGATCGTGACCATTGTCGTTGCCGCCTCGTAAATTTCTTAAAAAAGAGAATAAAAAAAAAAAAACAACAACAACTTTATTCGCAACTACACAGAGTGGCGATTCGCGTTGAACCAAACCAAACCTAACCTAACCGAACTGAACAACAAAGGCAGACAAAATGTGAAAAATATTTTAATAGTCGCTTTGCCAACTTTATGTGGTGGCCCCATTCGAAAGGTCTTCACATTTTTTTTTCTGCTTTTGCCACATTACCTGACCGACTCAATAGCGAGAAGTCATCCCAGGCATAACTGGCAAACGTTATAACTAAATTTTTAATGCCAACAACAAATCAGCTGATTACACATAAATTATAAGGCATAAAAAAAAAAAAAAATCCTAATAATTTCCCTGCAAACCCCAAGTTTCATTTCCGGACCGGTTCAGTTGATTTCATTTATATCGATTAATTAGATATGTGCATGTGCGCTGACCAACACTGCTGCTGCCACTGCTACTGCTACTGTTGCCAACAGCAAAGTGTCAAGTTAACTGATACTTGCACTATCGATTACACGCCAAGTGTATATTTAACCAATTAAAATATAAAAAAAAAAACAGGGTATAAAAAGAAAACAAACCAAGACGCAATTAAAGCAAACCGCGCTGCGCTGCAAGTCGAATTAATTGTGTGAATTTGTGCGCAAAATGAGCCAACGTAGGCCGGCGTAGCAAGTCAAGATCGCAGATTGTCGTCTGAGTAACGCAAATTTGCAAGTGCCATGCACACACACACACACACACTAACACACTCATAGGTTATTCGCACCGTCACCTGGTGCGACGATTTGTTAGCAACATTGCTGTCGCGACAGGCTCCTTTGTCGCCTGTCGTCAACAACACAAGCGACAACATATCTTTCCGTCGTCGCTCATTGCACATACAGCAAGCAGCGTATGTAAGCAAAGAAAAACAACAACCACACAACAACAACAAAAAAAAACCCACAAATAAAAATAAAAAAATATTTCGCATTATTATTTGCTAGGCAGCTTGACATTCGATTTCCGCTTTGCAAAACAACCGCTACCTCTGCCGACGTACTGTCGCTTTGCGGCGCATAACGTCGACGTCGACGTTGACAGCGTGTGTGCGTGTGTGTGAGAGTTTTTAAAATAATGCCTTAGCGTGGCGGTCATGTATTATAAATCGCCTGCTCAAAACGGTAAAACGTTATTGTCTAAATCGAAAGGTAAACAGCGGAAAACAAATGGCAGAGCAAAGGAATAAACAAGGCGATATTGCGTCGGCGCCATACATGTTGTTATAATGTGTGTATGTGTGTGTGTGTGTGTGTGTGTGTGTTACACACTTTATTGGCGCCAAAAACATTAAAGTTTTACGCTAAAGTACTACTTAGGTCGCACTCGTTGTACGGCGGATGATTGAAAGCCAACCTAGGCCTTTGCTGACGCCATGCATTAATGTGCATGTTCATGATCATGATCGCTTTTGGCTTTGGCCTCACACTTAACCCAATCTAGCTTACAAACTATGAGCGCGCATATGTCACGCCTCTACAATATCGCCAGTGCTGCACTGCTTGCTTTTCGCTAATAATATATTGCGTCACAACAACAAGTGAACTCACCTGTGCCGCCTTGGGTATGCCAATAACGTTGGTTCTATGCTTGTTGTTGTTGTGCTGTGCTGTGCTCTCCCGATCTAATTACAAGCGCCGCCAAACAACGAAAACTCAATTACATGGCACGCTCGCGTCACCGCCAGTGGCCGCAATTTGCTGCCAGCACAAGTTGGCGACAGTCGCCGTTTAGCGGCCTGATTGGCGCATCATCATTGCCAATTAACTGCGTGTGTGTGTGTGTGCGCGTGTGTGTGAGTGGTAAACCATTATCGCAAATTCACTACACCAGAAGTTCATGCCGTGTTAGTTGTCAAACAATTTGATAAAAACGTACGTAACACCTTCATTAGTAACAACAACTCTTTTATTCTTTTACCACAAACTTATGCCTTTTTTTTTGTATTACTTAATACAAATACACTTAAGTTCAACAAATGTCAAGATACTTGTCAGCTAAAGCTGATAAAATGCATTAAGTTGAACTGTGCATGTTCGTTCTGCAACTCAACTCAAATGAACATCTTAATTTACATGCATACATTAATTGAAATGCGGTTGCCAACAATGAGTTTTACATAGTCAGCTTTGGCTTTTGCTGTCTGCATAAAGACTTGTGGAAAAAAACTTATTAATAATAATAATAATGCAAATGTTGATGGTTATCAAGACGTTTTACTTCAGTAAGTCAAGTCATTCAAGGTGTGTCCGAAACAAGCACGTTTGCATTAAAGCCAAGTTTGTATAGAAGTCGTTGTTGCCGCCTTTGTGTTTCAATAAGCAAACGCATATCAAATGTTAATATACAACATAAACATAAGTTATTGGCTGCCAAACAATAAACGCGCCAATAAAGCGGACAATTATTTTAAAGAGTTTACAATTACACATTAAATGGTCAACAAATAAACGAAGACATTCACAATGCAATAAAAAATTGTGAACTAATTATTCGATTACAAACATAAACTAACGTTGAAATTACTGCAATAAAAAAAGGCAAAATTTATTTAGAACACTTTAGGGCTACAAAAATATTTCAAAAACGACGCCTAATTTTAGCTAAGAAAGCGGAAAATCGTTGCAGAAGCAAAAATTGTTGTTATTATTAGTATGATTATTAAGCTAGCACAATAAGCAAGTAACCAGTAACCGGCAGCGAAAACAACAACATGATGACGATAAAAGCGTTGCAACAACAACAACAACGACCAGGGACGCTTCACAGAACCTGGACTTCTTCGTCTAAGTAGCAAGAAACGCTTAAATTTGTAGTTGTTTAATGTATAATTAGTGTTATATAACGCACACACAAACTGTGCTTGTTCTTACTGCTGCTGTTCAATATAGCAAACGCAGCAAACAAATACAAACACAAATACAACAAATTCAGAAGGCAACAAGACATGATTGGCCCTTGCAGCGCACATTTACGACAACTTATCTCTTATATTAGGCGAAAAATCAAAGTTGCAACGCTACGCTTCGATGATGATATTTCTGGTAGCAAAGAAGAACAAGGAAGTAAAATGTTGTTATGGTTTCCTTCTTCTATTTAATACCTGGCAATTTAATAAAAAATTGTTAGCTAACTTTCGTTCGTTGTGTGTGCTGATAGCCTTGTCTAAGTGCTGCCATCAGCAGCAGGAGTCGATTGGCAATGCAAAGACTACAAGTATAACAATACCGAAGCTGCCATAGACAGGCAGCCAACAACAGTGCTGTTGCTGTTATTGATAATGTTGTTGTAGGAACAAGTAAAAAGAAACATCAACAACAACAACAGCAACAACAACAACAAAATGGCAACAGCTGCTCGTGCGCTCAACAGGTGGCGTCGGCCGCAGTCTACAACAGCATTAACTGTGGTTAACACTGCGTTGAGTCTATTGTAGGCTATGCTACTTTAAGCGGCAGAGATATTTTCAATCATTAATTTTGATTACAACGAACCAGCCAAAAAATAAGAAGAAGAAGAAGAACGAGTTACAAAAAAAATAGGCGTGTAGTCTCGTAGCCAACAACAACGCATTTGTTGCAACAAGGCCGAAGGTTCGATACTCTACCTATAAATAATAAATAAGTAAATATTATACTTGTATGTTGCTTCTAATGACTACAAGTATTATTTTTTTAGACTCTTCATCATTTTTGTGAACATTCTAAAACTAACGTGGTATTGATAAACCGATGCGTTTTAATTGAACTGCAGTATTACGCATTGTGTGCGCGCTTGTGAAAAATAAGTTTACAGGAAATAAGTGCTAAATGTTCTTTATGCGAGAAACACGTCGTTGTGCGCTGCAAGGCGTTGGCCAATGTGCGGCTATTAACGGACCGCAATATCAGCAACAGAGAGGCAATCAATTGCCACAACAACAGCAACAACAACAACAAGAAGAATCGTTGTAGCCAACGGTTAAATAAGAAAAGTAGACAAGATGTTGATAACAATGTTGCCGGCCAAGCTGCAGTAGCAGCAACCAACGATCGAACGATGAATTGCAGTGCAGGTGCTTTGAAACACAATTGAGGCTGTGTGCAAAAACAACAATTTCGGCACAAAAAAACACAACCTTTACTTATTTATTTCCTTTTTTTTGCAATACAATAATTTCGCTATTAGAGCGTCAACAAGCTTAAAACAAAATCAGCTAAAACTCGGCATGGCTTATCATAATGGCATAGCAAAAAACTGAATACTTATCGTTGACTGATTAGCGAAATGCGTAAATATGATTTTTTGCCAATAGCGTTTCCGACAACAAGTCAATATAACATTCGGTTTAAGTATATTTCGTGTATATTACTCGCAACACTCAAGCGATATTGCATTGTTGACTGATAACACTTTTAGGCGAACAAAACACTAAACGATTATCATGAGCTCGCCAGCTGATCGGTCGCTTTGACATGCATGCTCTTCGATAACACGTTTATCGATGTGCTTTTACAACAGCAGCTGATCTCTGATGCGTGGGCCGACTACTTTTACTACTTTTGTTATTGCAATTTATGTAATAAAACAAAATCTGTGTCTTAACCAAGCAGAAAATTAAATACCTGCTTAAATACTACCAACTTAGCGCACATTTCAACAGCATGAAATATTTACCGCACAAAATTAAAAACCAAACATTGAGGTAAGCAAAAAAAAAATCAAAACAAAAACGCGTCAGTTGGCAACATCGTTAGCTGAAATTAAAAGCATGAACAAAAAAATGTAATTCAAAGTATTCTAACAACTCTCTAAAGTATTAAAAAAATCATGTTGATGACAGCGCACGCAGGAAGTCGAAAAAATCATGAGCGTAGTTCAAACGCTTTGCAGGTTGTTAAAGAAAAAAAAAAAAAAAAGCAACAAATCAACAGCGCAGCATAATTATGCAAAGGCAGCAAGTTTGGCGGCTGCCGCTGCTGCCGTCGAAATGACGATGACTATGATTGAAAGTTGAGTTTTGGCGGTTTGGTGGCTTGCGGTGCCAGGGGAGAAAAATAATACTGCAAAAAATATACGTGTAAAAATTATAAGTTGCACGCCAGACTCGTGTTCAATGCACGCATTGGGAATAATATGAAAATAACGATTTGCTTGAATTGCGAAAAATTTCTTGTAACAAAATATTTGAAAATAGTTTTGCGCTGCATTGAAGTTACACACACACACACACATACATACATGCGCAGCCCGACAACGCGAAACAAGAAAAGTGTTGGGAAAGGATTGAAAGGATTCAACTGAAATGAGAAGAAATACCATGGCATGGAATACCAACGATGCTCTCAAGTGGCCCGACAAAATTTTGATTACCCAAAAGTATTACTGAAAACACATGAACCAGGCGGTTGTAGGACAATGGTGCCATTAGAACGCGGCAAGATTGAGAGTGAAAGAGCGAGGGATAGATCAGTTTGTATGAAAGAAAAAGAAAAACAAGAAAAAAAAAGAAAAGAAATGAAACGATGAACAATGAATGACAGCGCATACAGTGTGAGATGCGCTTTAGAAAGCAAAAAAAAAAAAAAAAAAAAAGACAGCCAAACAGCCACAACCCCAGCCAGTCAGTCAGTCAGCCAGCAAGACGCAGACAAATAAAAATTCCACTCGGCAGATAAAATAGAGCGGAAGTGGGTGTGCGGGTCGTACAGAAATAAGGAAATGGGAACACGAGCATGAAAATGTAAAGTTGCCTCGCAAATAACAAAAAAGTACACACACACACACACACATACACACACACAATCACACACACAAACATACACACACACATAACACACAATACAAACCACCAAGCAAACTCAGTTCAGTTCTGCCCAGAACAGAACAGCATAACAGTTTTGAGCAGGGGGAAAGGAGAGCAGAGCACAGCTCAACTGAACTGAACTAAAATAAAATGAAGAAGGCAAATAAAAAGCCAGACCTCAAGCCACGAGAGTGAGACACAAATACTCATACATACCATCATACATACATATAGAGAATGTAGATAGAGTATGTAAGATAGAGCAAGATGAACAAATAGACAGACATACGGACAGACTAAAAGTCGTGTCGAGTGTATAGACGGTTAGACCGACACTGCCACTCGCACAGTTGGCAGATACTGTACAAAAGTAGACTGACAGACAGACAGTAAGATAAACTGACATTCGTTTAACGGGCGTGGCGTACTGACAGAAAGACAGACAGACAGACAAACACACTGGGATTCAAGCCATGGTCGCATCGGTACGGTTCGGGCACAGAGACAAAGACAGACGTAATAATGCTGCTTCTTCTTTTTTCCCAACGGTTCGTTTAGTTTTGCGTTGCCCATTAACATGCCAAACATTTCTATCACTCCCTCTCTCTCTCTCTCTCTCACTCTATTCCTCGCTCGACTGTGCTTTCAGTTTTACTTTGTCTGACATCCTCCACGTCACGTCACAGGCATAAGGCACTCGTATAGAATTTCTAAAGACTTTGCTACCGCACAAAACTTTAATATATAAACGCATGAAAATGAAATAGAAACACCGTCGTTTCTTTTTTGCTTTATTCCTTTTGTGCTTTTTTTTTTTTGTGTTCAAAATAGTTTGAAGAACTTTAAAGGAGCAATGCAGTTAAGTCTTCAATGTTTGCGGTCGAAAGTTCATTATTCATGTAACGACAACAACAACAACAACAAGAACAACAACGATGACAAAAGCACACAAATCATCGTTTCGTACGTAAAATCATTGGTTCATCTCCATTCAATTAACATATTTAATTCGCACAACGTAGACTCATGTTTCTCTTGCCTGCGCTTTTTCTTTTTTCGGTTTTTGTTTTTCCTTTTATTTTTTTTTGTTTTGTTTTGATGACTGAAATGAAATGCGCTCAATTTCAAAAAGGGTATAAGCATCCACTTGTCCTACCCGTGCGCCATCAACGTTGTCTGTCTGTCTGTCTGTCTTTTGCATGAGTAAAAGCCGCATTAGACAAGCTATCGATTTTTTTTTTGCTTTCCACTTGGCGCGAAAGGAAAGGAAAAAAAAAACATAGCACAACTGTTTTTCATTACTCATCAACTTGCGAAAATATAAAAAAAAAAAAACATACCAACATTCACTCACACACACACATACATAGAACCCTTCGTGGCTGCCAATGTGCGCAAACTGGTAGTATCACTGCTCTGCTTCTTCTACTACTCGTACCCTCTCTCTCTAAGGCACAATGATGATATGCCGCGGAGTCTATTTTGCAAAATTACTTTCAATGCAGTATGTAACAACAACAAGTATGAGCATGTGAGGGTGCTGTATGCGTGGGGAGGAGTGTTTTTTTTTTGTCTTCACTCATACGTTTTTTTTTTGTTCTTTCATTTCGTTTTTTTTTGTTCGTTCTTTGTTTTGCTTTGTTTTCGTAACGGCACCAGCTGCGCATGAAAGGATACTTCAACGGCAACAACAACAACAACAACAATAATAATAACTGCAACAACGAGAACGTGAAACAACTGGAACGGCAACAACAACAACAATAATAATAACAACAGTAACATCAGCAGTAGCAGCAATAGCAACAGTATGAGGAAGAGCGGACGACACACGGACGGCACCAGAGGCAACTCGAGAGTCCTTGAGCGTCTGAATGTGTGTATAGACATGGTGGATTGCTTGGACTGTTTAAACGTGCCTTCAATGTTCACGCGTATGCACAGCACACAATTCTACATACAGTTGAGCTAAGAAGAAGCAGATGCGCACATGTATGTGTGTGGTAAGCACAAAATACATAAAAAAAGAAAAGAAGAAAAAAATAACGGACCAAGTTCCGCTTCACGCTTGCAACCTGAATGCGAGAATGTACAAGTGCCTGCCTGTATATGTATAGGTGCATGTGCATGTGTGTGTGTGTTGATGTGTTTGAATTGACTTTAAGGATAAACAAAAGCGCAAAAATATTTGAATTTTTACTGCAGTGTTCAACAACAGTGAAAACAAAACGAAATACAACAAATCAAGAATTCAAATTTCTTCGGTTAAGTCGAAGTTTTGACACACTTTTTATGACATGCTATTCTATAATGTAAGCATCATGTTGAGAGCATAAAATATGTTCTACGCACAGCAGACAAATCAACTTTGGCGGCATACAAGTGTACAACATGCCTAACACAGCGAAAGAAACCTTGAGATATATTCTTTGTGTGTATTAGACAATTCTAATATTTACAATATGAAGAGAAGCAACCCAGTTGGACCTTGACGGCATGCAAAGTTGGTTCTACAAGCCTGCTAAGTAAGCACAAAAGTGCTTACTAAATCTTACGATTCAAGTGGAGTTCGCAATGTGTGTACTCGCCTTACTCATGATAGTTCTCTTATACGCTCCTTTCAAAAAGAAGGCGCACGTTATGATAGTCTCCTTTCTTACTTCTGGGAAGACATTTTGTAAAGCCTTTTTCGTTAAAGGCATTCCTTTTTTTTCTTCTGGCATGTTTGATACATCAAAATGTAGTCATATCACACACCCTTGAACAGTCATTCAGTTATACGTTGCTGTTGTTGTTGTTTCTGTTGTACCTCCGTCTGTCGTTCATTCATTCATTCATTACATATTCTTGTTGTTGCTGGTAACTGCTGTTGTTAATGTTATCGTCGTTGTCACTGCAGCAATTGTTGTTGTTGTTACTGCTATCGTTATTATTGTTGTTGTTCTTGTTGTTACAGTACTTGAAATGTTGCTGAAGTGAAGTGAAATGTGAAAAACGTGCCAGACCTTTACTTTCTCCTATTATTATTCTCAAGTCTTTCTCGTTTTTTTTTTTGCTTCGCTCTCTGAGCTTTATTGTTTTCTTCGCCTGTCACAACATTGTAATTTGTTGTTGCCAGATTGCGGATAAAGCGTTTTCTTAGCGGGCGGTCGGCAGCTGAGCATGGCTTTTGTCAATTGTTGAAGGGAAACAACATGAAGGATAATGGGCAAACAGAAGGTCAGTTGGCAGTCATCGTGATAACATGTCCCAATGGTCAACACAAGACAACACGACTCAACACAAGACAAGTGCTAATCTCATAGCTTAAGACTGAAGGGAAGTGTTTCAACTTGTTAGACAATTCACAAAATAATTGCAATAAAAAAAAAACCAGAAAGGGATCTCCCTTTCCCATTTTCGGCTTTGCCGATACTTATATACTCTTGCAAACCTCTGCTCAATTATTCTTATTAGAAAATGTATGCAAGGATTTTACAATAACATTTTCATAGACGTAGCCCCGCCCATTTTCATACCTCACCACATTTTGCAATCTTCTATCCCGTCTGCTTTTAGAGAAAACTCATTTTTAAGTTTTTCGCTATATGGGCGGTGCCACGCCCTTATGTCCGTTTATCTTAAAACATTGGAATATAGTCAAGCATTCATAAAAACACCTATTTGCAAAGTTTGGTTTGTTTATATTCAAGAACAAAAAAGTTGTTCTCACAAAAACCTTATTTCGACCGAACGTTCCTATGGCAGCTATATGCTATAGTCGACCGATCGAAATAATTCTGAGATATAAAATGTCTTAGCATATCTGAAGAATTTCTTCATGACAATGTTAATATACACTTTTTTGGAAGCGTATAAAAAATACGTATACGTAATGTATTTGTCTAATATTAAGTATACGTCATGTTGGCTCAGGCACACTTTAAATGGCAAATTTTCGAGAATTAAACAAAATGAACTTGTTTTGTAACAAAAAATATTAAGTAATTTCAAGTGCAAATATTTCCACTTTAATTCGTAATAATAATTCGTAAATCGCACGCATTATTTATTACGTATACGTTAGAACATGAACCAAAAACTCAGAATATCAAATTATCATCATCAGCCTACCTGACCATGCCGAAGAAAAAAGAATCGCTGTCGTGCAAGACACACCCAAACGTTGGTATGTCTGGATTTTATACGCAATTAAGGTAAAATAAAGGTAAGAAAAGACGACGAAAAAAAAAAAATCATGCGCACCACGTGTTGTCGTTAACGCAGCCACGACTGTTGGCAAAGGCAAAGGACAAAGGAGAAGGACGTTTGGCGCGTAGAAGAAGACAAAAACCGAAATAAATTTAATTTACTGCCGACGAAACACTTTTGCCACGTGTAAGCCCATTAAGCGACGCTAGACAGCAGCCGAGGCAAAGGCAGCAGAGGCCGAAGCGCCACGGCAAAGCAAAGTGTGAGCGAGAAAGAAGACAAAAAACGAAAAACAACGGAACGAACGAAGCAAGTATTGAATAACATGTGCGTGCCGATGTGCCCATGTGTCTGTCTTGTTTGTATTTTTGTTTGCGTGCGTGTGTTTGTTTGTGTGTGTGTGTGTTTGTGTGCTCAGTCATGCTCGCTCACACTCTGTCCCATTGTACCAAAGGCAGCAGCAGACACGCCAGCGCATGAACAAGTAGTAGAAGAAGACCAAGTAGAAGAAGAAGCAGTCGTAGAAGAAGCAGCAGTAGCAGCAGAGCTCATTGAATATGCAAATTATGGCCAAATCCATGACGCCTTTTCAAAATACAACGCACACACAGTTACAACAATTTGGCAGACACGCACACACACACACACACACAGACATGCGAAGAGACGGAGACGACGACGATGATGATGATAACGACATTAAGCAAGTTAGACGACAAATGCCGACAAGACGCGCTTTGCGGTTAAGCCATTTTATTTTACTCATTTCACTTGTTTTTTGTTTTTATTTTTATTTTCATTTTATTTTTCATTGTTTTTTCTTTGCTTTCTTTTTTTGTTGTTATTTGTATTTGTCTGCCTTTTGTTAAATTTGGCAACGGAAGTGACGCAACATGAACATTATTTGGCACAAACAACAAATAATTCCTGGAAGGAAAGAAAAGCTACGAAATGAAGCATCAGTAAACAAAATAACTCAAAAGTGAGTCACGCATTTTTTTTTGCTGTGCAAACAATATCAACAACTATTTTGTATGCCGCAATGCTCAGTGACAAACACACACACACACAGACAGACACAGACACATAGACAAGTATCCTGCATGCATGTTGAAGCCGTAAAGTAGAGCAGTGACCAAGTGTCAGTAGAAAGACAAAGAGAGAGATAGAGTGTGTGAGTGAGATAGCGCGACTGTTGTACATAAAAAGTGAGATGACGTTGTAAAAAAATGAATTGCATACATGACGATGCTTAGCGCAGTGTTGGACAACGTAGAGGGGAGGCCAGGGTTGCTCGCTCGCTCGCTGAAAAACTAAGTCAAAAACAAAAGAAGCATAAAAGCAGCTTTTGTATTTGCTTATGTGTCTGTGTGTGTGTGTGTGAATAAAATAAAATACAACTACCATTGCGACGACTCTGACAATGATCCTAACAGCAGAGCAGTGCAGAGTAGAGCAGCGGGGAAGTTGCAGAGCACAGACATGCAAGAGCAGTTGAGCACGAAATACATAAAACTTTAACTGAACTACATATAAATGTACATACATACATACATACATATACATTGGGGTAGAATCAAACATAAAGAAGAGGAGAAAAAATAAATGTGAACATGCTTGAGGTGGCACAGTCAGTGGCACAGACGCTGAGTGTTGCCATGGCAGCATTACAATGATGATGATGATAATGCTGCTGATGATGATGACAACGAGATGAGGACGTTGTTGTTGAAATGACGTTGCCAACTTTATTTGCCGGTTTGCTGCGCCAAATTTACGACACACAAACAAGAAGCACAACCAACCACAAACTAAGCTCATGCCCAACCCAAGCCAACCCAACCCCACACAACCCAACTCAAGTCAACCCAAACCGAAGCGAAGCCAAGCGACGACGCCAAAGCCGCCACAGTCGGCAGACGCGACGTCGACGACGACGACGACTATCACTGCCACTTTCTCTGAGTGACTGTAAAAACAAAAAGCATACAAGGACTAAGAAGCGTTTTTTGTATGTACGCCGAAAACCGAAACCATAAATGATGAACGGCGACAGACCCGAACCCGAAGCCCGACCGGGGGTCTACCGTACGTATTGGCCGCCGGGCCCCGGGCTATGTGGACCGTGGGCAAGCAGAAGCTGTACGTTGAATGTATCCGTAAGAAAATACCACAAATTTAAAAGTTACACAAATGCTTAATGCCCAAGAGGTTAGACTTGGCTAACAACCAACTGGAGGATGAGCGTGCGGGCGTGCTGAAATTCTCCGAGTCCCAAAGCATGTGCTTTGGCGCGCCATCTGTTGGCGGTGAAACAAAATCTTCGGTAACAAAATGGCAAAAAAAAACAAAATAAAAGAAACAAAGAATGAAAAACAAAACCAGAAAATTGTAAAAAGTAAAAAAAAAAACAAAAACAAGAAAAAAGTATCTCATGTCTAACCAAACTGAAATTTTGTTGGTTAGTCGCATGGTTGGGTTGCTGGGTGCTTGTACAGACACACAGACACACACACACACACACACACACACACATACATACATACATACATACATACATACATACACTCGAAGCGAGTGTTCGTAACGAGCGTTTCCGTCGCATTTAAGTCTGCACGAACTCGTCTATGGACGGCGTCACCTCGTTTAGCCCGTCTTGCCTTCTGCTATCAAACAGTAACGAGTCTAACTCAATGATGATGATGTCGTTGCTGCTGTGGTACGGCGGAAATTTCGTCTGTATGTGTATGTGTGTGTGTGTGAGTGCTTTAGTCAAACGAGTAACTCTAAGCGACATAGCAAGCAAACGACCGACCGACCGACCGACCAAACGACTGACTGACTGCCTGCCTGCCTTTCGTTAACATCCGACAGACGCGCGACCTAAAATCGCAACGTCATTCATCTGTATGTGTGTGTGTATAAGTATATGGTGTGCGTATGTGTGTGTATGTGTGTTGTTTGCTTGAACACTCAACACCCAACCGCCCAAAGCAAGGCGTATACGATATTTATTGCGAGCAAAAAAACCAAAAAAGAAAGTAAAAACAGTCGACTGGAAAAAGGAGTGTCTGCTCTAGAGACGCAACAAAAATGTCGCTGTTGCGGCATTGGCAATATACCAGTCAGCAGCAGCAACAACAAAATCAGCTGCTATAATATACTTTTGGGTGTGTTTGCCCGTTTGCCCGTGTATGTTAACGCATACAGGACTGTATTAGTGCTATGTGCCCAACGCACAAGAGTCGTAAAAAGGCAAATTAATAACCTGCGGTTGCCATTGCCATTGCACGCAGCATAGCACAGATTGCTGCTGCCGCGTATTTTGGCGTGGCGAGATAAATCAAGTGACTAAGCAAGCTTTGCACTATGCAAAAAACAAAAAGGGGTTACATTGCGTAGCATTGGGAATTTAACGCGCAAATATCTAGTGATGCACCAATGTTGAGATCTATTGGCATCACTTGTAATGCAATGCAAAACAAAAAAAAAAAAGTTGCTGCATACTTCTATGCGCTAACAGAATTGCAGCAACCCTGCGTCAGTTAAGCTCGTTGTTGTTGAACTGTGCTAAAAATCATGTAAATAGGTTATGTAGCACAAGGAAGAGCAGCAGCGCAACATGAAACGAGATGGAACGCAACGACGACGTGAAGAAGAAGAAGACGAAGTAGAATACGACAATGATTTATGTATTCCCCACTGCGCTGAGGGTTAAAAAGCTCGCGGCAAAACTAGCACAGAAAACAAAAAAAATAAAAGAAAAATACTTTTAAATTTTAAAATAAGGGGGCACACATCTATTTTCCTTTTTTGTTTTTTTTTGGTTTATTTAACTGCAGGGCAAAAATGTAGCAAACCTCTGCACGAGTCAAAAAAAAAAAAAAAAAAAAAAAAAAACACACTAGAAATTTACGACATTTTAGTTTAAATGCTGCAACATTTTCAAGCTGGGAAAATTTCTATGAAACCCCAGCGCCTGCATGTGAATATGCAACACACACAAGCACACACACACACACAGACATGATACATTATAGCGGCCAACGTGGCCACAGTGCGCGTAGGCATAGGAAGAGACACAAAAGCAGCTCAGCTGTCGGCTCATACGCGCTGATCAATTGCGCTTGTGGTCACGCGAATTGCAACCGCAGCGACCTACATTCAATTTGCGCCCAGCTCACTGAACGGCGAACAGGTTGAGGTTGATAGCGCACTTAACCGACACACCGGCAGACAGACTGGCAGACTAGCAGACAGACAAACTGACAACAATCACAGTTGCCATTAAACGTGGCTGGGTATTTGCATCTAATTAGTGCAGCGCGCCGCAATTGCAAATGAGCCGAGCCAAAACAATCGGCAATGCGCATATGACAACGCCGTGTTTTTGGTGCAAAACTGATCGAATTTCAACAAAGTGTACAACATGCATAAACATTCAATGCGCTTAAGTTGCAAAGCCACACACAACACATGAGACAAACAGTTTTTGTTTTTAAATTTATATTGTCGTACGTGTTATATGCGCGCTATGTGACATAATCGCATTTGTGACCAAATGTTACTTCTTACATTATTTGACTTCCTCAATAATGCATGAAGTGCTTTTCTTCTGTTAGCAACATATGTATAAGCGTTTGTACATATGCGTGACAGATGTTTACGTTTGTTTTGTAAAATAAATAAGTTTTTTTTTTTGTTTTTTACATTGTCTTTAAATAAGTTTATCACGTTCAATTGAACCAATTATATTAAGTGAACTGCTCAGACAAAAGTTGCCGACATCAACATCAACATCGACAACAACAACAACAACACGTTCACAAATGTCGCACTAATTGACGAGTGGACAGACAGCCAACCAAGCCAACCAAAGTGGCAGGCAGGCAGCGTGACAAATAGACATACGGCCGGACAATCTCTAAAGCATATGCCGAGTTTAATTACATGTTCGACTGACAACGACGCGTCGTATTGTAATTGAGTCGCTTCGTCGCTTCTTCGCCTCTGTACGCCAGTAGTTGGGGGGTCAATTTGTCAATTACATTGAAGTGTTGTCTAGACTGAGGCTTTTGTGTTTTTGTTTTTTTCTTGCTTTTTTATTATTTTGCGTACTTAAAACTATAATTGCAGCTGTGCAATATGCAATTGAACTTCCTAGCATGTTAATGTGCCGTCTAAACCTTTTATACATGTGACACTATTAAGCCATCATATATATTTTGCTTTATATATTTGACATTTGTTTTTTTTTTTTTTTACTTCTTTCTGTGCTTGTTAAACATGTCGTTGCTTTTAACACACACACACACACACACACAGAGACCGCCCATACGCCCGGCCCGGTCGTCTGCCACAACTGTGCCGTAAGTATTTGTAAAGTTCTATAGCACAGTTTGTCGGTCGCATGTAGGCGCGCCACACTCGCGTCACTTGAATGACCTGATTCCGTTTTATGCAAGCAGTTAAGCGCCTCAAAGCAGTCACTGTCATAAAGTGTAGTAGTGTGCGAGCGAGCGAGCGAGCAAATGAACAAGTGTGTGTGTGTGTGTGTGTGTGTGTGTGTTTGTGAGTCAGTGCAGAGTTGAAGGTCGTTTCGAAAAAAATCAGTAACCAACATTGGCAGCGGCACTTGGCCAACCATGGCACAAAATAGAAGCCGCAAAGAATTCCACTTGGAATTCTTGTTCTTCTCTTCTTCCTCTTGTCGCTGCGACACAATGAAATTGTGTTGTACACATTTTACAACTATTAAAGAAATGCCCGAAACTTGGCAGCACAGAAATGGAACTGCCAACTCTTTTGTCAACGCGCCCATCGGTTTTGTTAGCTTGTATTATATTATATATTGTTGTTTGTTGCTTGTTGTTTTTTCTTTTTTGTATTATGAGTGCATTTTGACATGTGTACAATATACACATGTATTAGAAACAATGTTAATGTGTTAGCATTAAGCGCAGAAAGCAACATTTTTCTTTAATGTGCCACTTCAAGCTCAAGATTTACAGTGCTTTTGGTTGTCAAGTTGTTTTCTGTAATTTCGCCATTGTTCGTGTTTCAATATGTTGTGTTCGTTCATTCAGGGCACTCAATAGCTTTTGCAAACTATCGTACGTACGTACAATGCGAACAGTGTTGCCAAGTGTTGCAAACAGACCTTTTGGTCGACAAAGGCTTTAATTTGTGAAAAACTAGTTAAATATGCAAATAACATTAATAAATTTGCTGTCAAACTGCATAAAAACTTTGTTAATGACTTTGAATTGCGCTTGCAACACATGTGACAGCTGCAAGTACTTTGAAATAAGCTGTTCTATTCTGTTATAACAAAGGCAACTTTTAATGTTAAGTTTTTAAGTCTACGCACATGTCTAACAAAAATAATAGCACGCAAAAGGACATTAAATCTAATTTTTTTTCTTTTTCCTATGAATACTTTTAATATAAATAAATGCGTACCCGGAAAATCATGACTATGCGCCGTTTAAAGGCCTACCCCACGTTGTAACTGTAAAGGCAGTCAAGCAAACCGAACAACATTGAGTGTTTGACTCATTGACAAACGGACAAAAAATATAGCGAGCGTGAGTGAGTGGAAAAGGGGCAGGGGCAGCGGCAGACTGAACAAGTTGTTGCCTGGCTGGTCAACAATTCAAGCGGAACTGTACCGCCGATGTTGACAACGCCTTTAGAATCCTTTTTCCAACAAAAGCGAAAATGAGATCCGATAACAAAAGCAACAAAAGTGTCCACGAAAAAAAAAAAATGTTCTTTGCTTGGCAAACAGACAAAGTAAATGTCCATTTTGCCCCTCTTTTATTTCAACGCGTTATCTTTTACGTTGTTATTGCTATCATTGTTGTTGTTGCTGTTGCTGTTGTTGTTGCTACTGTTATTGGGTCTATATTTTTCAATGGCGGCAGGCAGCATCACGTATCATAAAAATCTTCAGCTGCGCTAACATTTTCCTTTTTACGCTTCTCTTCATGCAAGCTTATAAGTTTTTCATTATCATTTGACAAATACATCGGCGCCGAACAAGTTCTTATAGCGCTTGCCGCAATAAAATATTATAAATTTCATGCAAAGTCAACAATGAGTTTATAATAAATGTAAATTTCAATGCATAGCGTATCAAATTGTCAGTATGGCCGAGATTAGCGTGCTTTTTTTAATGCTCGTTGTGCGGCATAATTTGCTAACTGAAATAGAAAACATTTTTCTTTCTTCTTCTATGTTCTTTTTCCTTTTTTTTTTTTTTTGTGAAAGAACGCAGGCACGAACACAGCTGACAGAGACACACAGGAATGAGGCAGACACGCGCACAAATACATGCATACAATAATAATGAAACAACACAAATACAAACAGACTAACGGACGTAGACGGCAACATGGTGAGACAACCACACATACAAGGGGGGTGCGGCGCGACGAAGAATGTTAAAACGTGGCGTTATTATTTGCCGTTCTTCTTCTTTTTTTTGTCCTTTTTTATTTTTATTTTTATACTGTTTGTGTGTGTGTGTGTGTCTGTGTACATTTTGGTCTGTTGTCCTTTAGTGTCCTTATCGTGTTGAATTGTGACATTTTGGTCGGCTCGTGTCCAGCAGTTTACGCCTGTCTCAACGTCAAATTTACGTCTCCGCTTTGCCCCCCTCCCGTCAGACGCGTCTCTATGTCGTGTGCTCATTTTCAGCGCTTCGCCTTTGTCAGTCTGGCTGACAGTCTGACAGTCTGTCAACCCGTCCGTCTGTCAGTCGACAATTTTCTGAAATCATTCTGTAAGACGAGCAAAACAAAGGAGTAAATGAAAACAACAACAGCAACAACAACAAAAATATACTTGTCCGTTGTTCGTCCTTCATAGAAAGCAACTATTAAAATCCCGACAAACAATGGCGGCCGCGATGACGTCGCCGTCGCCATCAACATCACCAGCGTCATTGCTTTCATGTTGCGTGCGTCTTTTCATAGGCCTCGGGCCTCGGGTCTTAGCAACGCGCAGCCAACCCAACCAGAAAGCCCAAACCCAACCCCGGCAACCGTGTGCTCAATTCGGCATGAAGGCAGCCGTGACAACTAGAGGTGGGCGCGGGCCGGGCTTTTTTTCGTGGCACGCGGGCTTACACAGGCCCGGGCCTTAAATTCAAGATTCGTGCAGGCTTCGTGTGGGCCCGGGCCTTAGCAAAAAAGCCCGGCCCGTAGAAGCCCGTAAAAGCCCGAAATAAGCCCGTAAAAAGCCCGAAAACAATTTTGATTTGTTCGTGCTATTTTTCTATATGCTCGAATTAGAACCACCATTTATAGCATTTTAATTGTTTATCAATACTACTATCGATTTGGTTATACATATTTTACTTGTTTGCACACCACTAATCTAAAATTGGCTTCCTATTGTGAAATTGATAAAACTTTGATATATAAAATATGTCGCGACTTAACAGTAAGCTCTCAAAAACACTGAAACAGCAAGTTAAAACACGCTGGAACTCTACATTTTTTATGCTTTTGAGTGTATTTGATGTAAAAGAGGAAATAAAAACTCTTTTACTTAAAAAAGATGAGCTACAGCGAATTAGTAATTTAGATTTTTCATTACTTGAAAACATTTTATGCTTCTTAAAACCTTTTAAGGACTGCTCTGAAGCACTTAGCTCTGACAAGGAACCAACAATGCAAATATTTGCATTGTGGTCAGAAAAATTATGTAAACTTTGCAGAACTAGCACACTTGATTCCCAAATAATAACTGAGTTTAAAAACAATGACCCAAATTGCATGTCTTTTAAATTTCCTTATATATGTAAATAAATTTCGTGCGGGCCGGGCCGGGCCCGGGCCTTGGTAAAAAGTTTCGTGTTTGGACGGGCCGGGCCTCTCAAAACAGAGTTCGTTTTCGTGCGGGCCCGGGCCTCAAAATACAGGCCCGCGCCCACCTCTAGTGACAACCATGATGGTTTGCCTTTTGTTATGATTTTCATCCTTTTTATTTTAGACGACCAAGTCAACCCATATTTCTGTTTATCTGCCAGTCTCACTCTACCTTCCCCTCGCCAGCGCGCTCATGCTCCAATGTTCCAAACCCAAAGCATTGATTTTAGAAAAGGTACACATTTACTAACGGCAACATTATTTCAGCTCTTATGCGCATTTATTACGCTCTTTTTACAGTTACTTTCGATTTAAAATGCACATTTTTTTCTATTTTATTTTATTTTTCACACCGTGTATAATTTGGTCCTTCAGTTTGTAGAGTGACTTCTATTGATCAAATCAGAAGTTTATTATCCGTCTGTCTTTTAACACAGTTGAATGATTTGTCGGTTCGAACTTGTTCAGATTAGTGGAACAAACCAAAAAAAAAAAATTGAGCAAAGCAGTGAAGACAATTTTACTGTTTTTTACGATATGCTATATAAAGTAAGAAAATTGTCGACTAGTATTTGACTGGAAATATATTATATTGCATAATATAAATATAAAATGTTTAAAAACATGTGTGTTTGCTTCAAAAATAATTTCTACATAATAATTTTCCGCGAATACAATTTTTCAATTGTGAATAACTCTGCCATCGGCTGCTTCCCACTGTTATACTTCTGTTACATACTCTGTTCAAGTTTCCACTGCAGCTGTTAACTTCGTACATCTGTTAACGACAGTGTTACCCTTTCACAACGTACGTAGTGTATTTTATATGGTTATTTCTCCTAAATTTTGTAAAAAGGGAATTACTTATACGCTCAGCAGTACCTTACCACCACTTATTCAATTCTCTGAAGTCATCCTTTTTATTCTTCACATTTAATAGTCAAGCGTTTTAAGATAAAGACAAAAGAAAGCTTTTTAAGCGGAATAAGGATTATGTTCAATAAAATGAATCAAGTTGAATTTTTTGTTTTCATCGATGAATTAAATACATTTTTTTTTTACATATTTATCTTGTCTATGATAACTGCGTATCTCACTTTGTTTAGCACTAAAAAGAGAACAGCAAAGCGCAAAAAAGCAACACTTTATTAAGACTCCCAATCGTCCGACAGTCACAACCGCACCAATAACAACGTTAAGATGTTTCCAAGAACTTGCTGGTGGATAGTAAAACACCACAACAACAACAACAGCAAAAAGAAGCAACACAAAAAAAGCGCACAACAACAACAACAAGAACAAAATAAGAGAACCATCAACATGCGCGTTCGTTCCAAAGGAAGTTGAGGTCTTGAACATAACGTCAGCACAGCGTTAGACACAATCTTTAAATGTCTACCTGAATCTGTGGCTGTTTGTCTGTCCAACCGTCTGTCCGTCTGTCCAAAAGCCTGTCGGTTTGTCTGTCCGGTTGGCAGTCGGTTGATGGATGGTAATGAAAACGTTGTTGCACTCGCATTTGAGATGTTGATCGTTGTCGATGTAGTTGTTGTTGTTGTTGCTGCTTTAACTACTCTAACAACTAATGCAGTTGCAGCCGTTGCCGATAAACATCTTTGACTGTGGCAGTGATTGTTGTTGTTGTTGTTGTTACAGTAACAGTTGTTGTTATTGTTGTTGCAGTGGCTGTTGGCCCACTTGTTGGCTTACAAGTAGCAGAAAAACATAAATTTTTATGCCCACTCACATATACACACACACACACATACCTACTTAGCTACAAACATAACTATAAAGTTTTCGGTTTGGTTTCTTTTGTTGCCTCGGCCACAAACAAAAAAAAAACACAAATGTTACCTTGTTCTCGGTCTTTGAAACAATTGTCGGTCGGTCGTTTGGTCGGTCGGCAGTTTGCTTAAAGTTTTCTCTTCGACTTTAACTTTGTCGGTCGACACTGTTGTTTTTGTTGTTGTTGTTGTTGTTACCTTGATTAATCTGACATTGTAATGCAAAAATTCATTTGGCAGCGCATGAAAAAGCAGTAAAACAAGTTATTACTTTGTTAGTTCGCCAAACAACAAAGACCGACTGACTTTAAAATTTAACAACAACTGCAGCAACAACAACAACACATACAACTGTTTACTTGACCTTAAGACAACGACAACAACAACAACAACAACCACAACACGACAAAAGATGACCACAAACATGCAAAACGCTTCATTAGTTGAAGTTAATTTTGTACTGCAAAGCAGCAAATTGCATATAAAAATGCTAGCCCAGCCACGCCCATCATCATCATCAATGCACACAAGCAAAATGCAATTGTTTGTTTGCTTGTTTGTTTACTTTTTCTTAATGGTCAAAAGTTTCTCATTAAGTTAAGTTCATGTCATAAAAATTTAGTAGTAAGCACGCTTCAAGTCATAAGTCCTTTAAGTGCGTTTTGGTAATAATGACCTCGTCAAGGACGCGCACAATACATCCTACAATACTAAAAGAGCGTTGCTGTAAATTGCCACAAGTCATGAATATGTGTAAGCAAACCATCACCGGAACGACTTTTCAATTGTGAATGTCGACTTCTGTTCCATTCCTCTTTCTAAGTACTTCTGTTACATTTCCTGTTCAAGTTGTCACTGTCGCTGTTAAGTTCGTACATCTGTTAACTACAGAGTTATGCTTTCACACCGAAAGTAGTTTATTTTACTATTAGGTTCGTACCTCTTCTAGTTTAGGGGATTAAGCAATTATGAGAAAACTATTTTTTATGGGCAAATGTGGGGGAGGGTGTAAAAGTTGTGTTACGCCATGTTGGTCTTAGATTAATGCAACTACCAACCAATTTTCATGTTTTTAACTCTTCCGGTGTTTGTTGAAGGAGTTAGGAGAATTTTTCATATTGGTTAAAACTATGAGAAGTGTTTGCCAATAAGAATAATGGACAAATGCTTGACATATATAAAATTGCTCCGAAAGAGGGCGCTCCCTTCTGGTTCTTCGTCCCTTGAGCAACATCTACTTTAGATTACTTGCAACATTGTTAGGCATTGAAAGGCTTTGTCAATCAAGACATGATGCATATGCGCTGATAAGTTAACATGTCCTTGTCGCTTTGCCAAAGTAAATTTATGCGCTTTTTAGTCGTAAATGAGTAAACTCCGAATCATATTAATTCCACTTCAACACACACATAATTTTGTTGACTCGACCCAAAATGAAGCCAAAAAGCAATTTACCTTTTTTTGTGCTTTTTTCCCCTTTGCTGCATCATTAAATGTTACCACATGAATGATAACGAGCGACAACGACGACTGGGCAAATTTTGTATAAATTCTATAATAAAAATCAGAAATATGCACAATTCATGAAACGTTTGCTTTAAGTTTGTCAACAAAACTTTAATATGGCATTTTTTTTTTTTTTGCTTTTCAGCTTAACAAACGCGACAATAATAGACGTAGACTGGCAGCCAGGCTGGCTGGCTGGCTGACTGGCACAAGCGTCCTTCCTCACGTTGCACACGCTAACGGGCGCCAGTCATAGCCGCCATAATGCCAGACCCAAGCCGAGCCAAAACCCCACCCGCACTCTCACACCATTACTACGGCCAAAGCCATTAGACAAGAAATCTTGTTTAGCACAGCAAAGCAGAGTACAGGAGTGCAAAGAGAAAAGGCGAAACGAAGCGAGGCGTGGAGTACAGAGCGACACAGTCGGAACGGAATGAAATAAAACGAAATGTGCCTTAAACTTTTGCTGACATGTCTGTCACTAATGCCAAACACGCGCCACAGTTTCAGACACAGACAAAAGCACACAAATAAACGCCATTGTATATATATATATGCATACATATATATATACGCACACACACATACAGAGAGGCAATCAGAAGAAACGACCGACATATTTTGGCACAAACATTCATACAAACACAGACGCGCTCACACTCAACAACAGCCAAGTTGGCTTTGCTTCTTTTTTCTTTCTTTTTTTTTTACATAAGCACTGAGACTAATAACGTCAGCAGACAGCGGCAGACACTGCTCGTTGTATATATATGCGTCGCGCACTTGTACATATACAAGTATGTATGTACAACAACAACAGCAACAGCAACAATAACAAACCAGACTCAGACTCTTCGTGTATTTTAGCCGACAACGTCGTCATCGTCGTCGGCATCGTCATTGTCGTCGGCATGCTCCAAAAGCTAATTCCCTTATACTAAAGAAAGAAGAAGAAAGAAAAAAAACACAGAGTCAGACTCAGCTCAGACCAACACCCAACCTAACCAAACCCAACGCAACCACCCACCAAACGAACCAACCAATTTAACCATAAACATTCGTGTTGTGCCGTCATTCACATTCACACAGCAAGCCATGCCGAATTGTCTTCGCTAAGTTGGCGTCGGCAATCGAATGACCCTCTTCCATCGTTCCCCTCAATGCCAACCAAATCCATACCGACAAAAAAAACACGAAGCCGCTCACTCACTCACTCGCTCGCTCACACAAAAAACGAACCAAACCCAAAACAACCCAACCACCCGCAAAGAACAGTCGCCGCGGCTCCACGTCGCCGCCGTCGTCTGTTGTCGTTGACGTCGTCGTCGTCACCGTCAGCGTCATCGTCACCACCGCAACCTACAGCAACAAAAATCGAATAAAGACGCAACGCGCGTCGTACTGTTTTAGTTATCGTGCTTGTGCTGCTGCTTCTTCTTCTCAAATAGTGTTTGGGGTTGGTGCTTTGCCATGTCTGTATGTATATGTATGTCTATAGTGTGTATGTGTGTGTCTGTCTCTTTCATGCTTCCTTATTGCCATTCCATTAACTTTGTCCTTATCATTTGTCGGTGGCGGCGGTAGATGGAGGCGAGATGATAGACGGACGGAAGACATTTGTGTCGGTCTTATTTCTCATTTAACAAGTTTGTATATGTATATATATGTATATACGCCAAAATATATAATGTAAAACTTTTGATCAGCTCGCCGACATATCTTTTTTCTTCTTCTTCTTTTTTTTATTTCTTGGCCAATGTTTGCGTTACTTTTTGCGTCCTTGTCTTTTGCTACTTTCGGTTTTCGGGCTTGTCAGTGGGCTGTGTGTGTGTGTGTGTGTGTGTTTGTGCGTATGTGTGTGTGCGCTTCTGTGCGCTACGGTTTTCTTATTTTGTCTCAAGGGTTTTCTTTTTCTGTGCTGTTCTCTGTTCTAGACATCATCACCTACAAACACATGCACATACATTGTATACATATACACACACATATACACATACATGGCTACAAAGTTGAGTTCTTAATCCTGAAACATTTCTTTGCTTTAACTCATGTCTTTCTGCTTGCCACTTTTTATTTCGCCTGATTTCTTATATTTTTTATTGATTTTGGGCTGTTCTGCTTCTTGAGCCTTTGACTTGATGCAATACTCATTTATTTTCACTTTCGGCTGTTGCAACCCATTTCGGTTTTTGCCGCTTTCTCGCTCTAACGCGCTGTCTTCAACAGACTAAGCTGTCAAAATGTTAAATTAATCCGTTGTAAAAACCCGGTTGTATGTTTTTTCAATCATGTTGCCCCACTGTCTGTCTGACTGACACAATGACTAACTGACAGTTTGATACGTGGTGTGTCACCAATTCACTTTTTCATTATCTCTCTGTCAGTCGCTCTCTCTGTTTATCTATTTGTCTTTCTATATATTTTTTTTCATTATTACTGTCATTGAGCATAACGTTTGTTATATATGTATATATGTATGTTTCCATCACCGGATACGGTCTCCGGCAGTCTGTCACTTCTTGCACATTCTTCATTATCGACTCTAGTGGGTGGTTGGCTATTCGTTCATCAGGTATTCCAACCAAAGCGCCCCTTTTACCGATCTGTATACAATGCGCCCACAATGACAAGCAATTTCCATTGACACTCATTTGGCGCTGAAATTGTGTCATGCTATTGAAAGATTGTCAATTGTCGTGTCGATGGCGTATGTGTGTGTGTGTGTGTGCGTGTGTGTGTATAAAAGTCATTTCATCATAAATTATTATTCAACAGTGGCGCACGTGTTGGCTCGTTTGAGGCTTTAGTTAAAATTGCTTTCTCACTCGCACAGCACGCCTCTTTCACTCTTTCACTGTCTTCACCAGCTCTGTTAATGCGCTCATTTGCGAATTTTTTTCTTACATGCTACACAAGGGATCTGTGTTGTGTTGTGTTGCCAGACTGTGCAAATTCTTAATCAAACTGAATATTTGCAGAAGAGTATAATGTGTATTAAGACCATAGTCAGCTTACTTACATACCAAGCGAAATATTTTTGTCCATTTTAGTAATCATTCGTAACTCACCTGTAACGAGTAGAGCAGAAAAGAAGAAGAAAAATACAGTTAGTTAGTTTGTTAATACGATCAAATAAGCTAAGTACTACAATTCATTGGCTTCAATTAGAAGCTTAGACGTAAAAAGCGCTTCAGCAGCTTACATTGTCACATGTGTATTGGCCACCAACAACATCATCAGCAAGCAACGCAATGTTGCCGCTTTTAGCACATGAAATTATGCTTATCGCATTGCCGACTTGAATTGAGTGCAATGATTGCAATTAATCTGTCAATAGAAGTCATTTGTTTTCGGCACAAAGTACACACACACAGACACATGTGTGCGTTACCGAAGTAGCAAATTGTCGCCATAAACATTTCATGTTGCTTTTTGCGCGCAACGAAATGTTAAACCATGTTGCATGCCGCATGCGTTGCAAGTGCACATGTTAGAACGCACTTCACTGCATTGCATGTCTGCGCAAAGATTTATTTTGCGAGGCATGCAACGAACCTCGTGTTGGGCATTAATCTTCAGTGTAGCGCGATTATTTTATTTTCGTTTTAATGCCAGTGCTGCCAACGTCGCTTTCGACACCTTCGCTTTCTTTTTAGTGCTTAATAATTCTTAAGTATCATTAGGTTAATGTGAAACATAAGTAAGTTTAATAATAAATAAATAAAATAATAAAAATTATGGCAAAGTTAAATAAAGAACATCATTTAAAAGCTTTTCAGGCTTTTTTATTGTAAAATCGTTGAAAATAAAAACAATTATTGTAAATGAAAATTTACGTAGTTAAATCGTATAAAAAAATTTATATTTCTAATGAGTATGCAATTAAAATGCTTAGATGAGCTCAGAAACCGTTGAACTTTGAACCTGTTCCAAGTTTGTCGTATTGCACTTGTGTCGTTGCACAACACAAACACAAACACAAACGCGCTGCTGCTGCTCCTGCTGCTATACCATAAATCTTGCCACTTTACGGTTGAATGGAAATGTTCGCGCCCAACCATGTAACGCCCCTCACACCGAAACATGCGACACAAAGTGGCGCAACAGTACTCATACTCATGAGCGCTCTACTGGCAATAATTCTTCTGTCACATAATAAATGAACATAGTGTAAATTCATTAAAAAAAAAAACAAAAAAAAAAAGGAGGAAAAAGTGAAAAAAAAGAACGGTTTTGTCACCAAACCAAACGAAGTTCGTTATGTGTGCGTTAGAGGGCGTCGCAGTGAAGCTGCTGGCAGAATTTGCAGAGTTGGTACGCGTTGCTTAGACAAACATTTGGGCGCTTCTATCTTGTCGCCATTTACGTCGCCAATATTGTGATTATTATTACCACTGCCATTGCCGTCGACAGCGCCGACGTCGCCATAGTTCTTTTCGCATTTCCATCATCGCCTGGCGACACAATTGAAGCATCAAAATGGCGGCGACAACACGTCGCCAAATGACAACGTATTGTCGATGTTGTTGTCGCCAATGTCGTTGCCAAAATGGCGTCGTCTCAAAGTGAATGGAAATTAAACAAAACAAAACAAATCAAAATAAAGAGTGCGCAAAAAAAAAAACCTTTACTTCCTCAAAGTGCACAAACAACATAAAATGTTTGATTTTTTTTTTTAATAAAAAATAAATAGCTTCTTTAAGCGCGCACCGGTCGACATAAAAATAGGAATAAATGACAGTGGCAGCAGCAAAGAAGTAAAGCGCAACAAGTATAGAAATAGCGTAGAATAAATAAATAAAAAAATAGCATAAACGACAAATCTGCATGGCTCCACCCCCTCACCCCTGCCAGCACCCCCTTTTTATTTATAAGCTGCAAATACTTTGTCAATTCTTATAATGCAACACTGAAACGGTCTTCTTCTTTACAATTGCTTTGCTTTGATCTGCGCATTCACAATGAACCTGCTTCTTCTTACACTTGTGCTAGCATTGTTGTCGTTGATCCCTTTTCATTACACTAACACATTTTGCTTTGTATAGCAGAATAATTTTTATTATTTTCTTTTTTTTTATATGCATTATGTAAGCATATAATTTTATATTACAGACAAATCTTGCAAATTATTTTGCTAATTTATTGCGTGACTCAAACGACGTCAGCATAAGACGGCAACTCTGCTGTCCATGCCATGCGCCCTGGCCACTTTAATGTTGCGTGTGTCGATTATTGTCTTGCTTTATTGTGCCAAACGCTGAGAACGGTTGTTTTAAAATTAAAGTGTTAATTTTTATTGGCTTTGACATGAACGCATGCCTTGGCAAATGTCAAACAGTTTTGTAACATTTTACATAGTAAGCTTCATAATTTGAAAGATGCTCTTCAATACATTTCAATCCTCCTCTCATTGTTCATGAGCAGACACACAGACACAAATCCTATGCCGAATCGCGTGCACTTATAATTTAGTATTTCAAAAACGCCGACAACTACTTGCCGTTTGAAATGAGCGTGAAATCGACATGAATGCAACTATGCCAACATTCGACACAAAACTGTTGCTTTGATCATTCATATAAATCTCAATAAAAGCAATGAATTGTTTACGCGCTTCATTTGAGTATATAAACTCTACTCACAAACAATCGCATAATATGTTGCCTGTATAAACATGAGCATAGAAAACAATAAAAAAAAAATTGGAAAAAAAAACAGATATATTGCAACCGAGTTGACAAATGATCTCGCTTTCTGCTGACCAACATAACAGAAGACAGACGACAGCGCAGCTCAACTCAATTCTAGTCAACGCCATGCCGAACTCATTAAAGCAAACAAGCGCAATCGCGGAAGCTGCACTGAGACTGCCGACGCAGCAGCAGAAGAAGAAGAACTGCACAGTCAGGCGTTTTGTTCTTGTTCTTGTTTTTGTTCCTTGTGCAAAGACATTCAGGAAGTCAGACACATTCATCAGCAGCAACAGTCACAGCTGGCACTCTCAAATTGCTTTGGTTGAGCGTGTCTTAGATGCATTGCCATGATATGCAATAAAAAAAAAAAAAACAACAACAGCAGCCATCTAAAGTGACGTCTAATTAAAGTGCCATGAAGGCGCATTGCACAACACCGTTTTTTTTCGCTTTTTTTTGTTTCTTTTGCGTAAACAAACAAACAAAAGTCAAATGTGAAAAATCAATAAATAAACAAACAAATAAATAAACGAAAAATTAATGAATGCAAAAATTTTAGCGGTCTTAGAAAAATTATTTGCTTATTTAGCACAACAAAAACGAAAAAATTTAAAAAAAAAAAGTACAAAAAGTACAAAAAAAAAAAAAAAACTTTCATTTGAGTGTATAAGATTTTTCAAATATTGCAATGAGCGTGAAACGATACATTCAAAATGAGCGCGGCCGAAGAGGGGCACAGGCATTTGAAACATGCTACAAAAGCCGCAATGAAATATTAATTAGCAGCAAATAATTTTATGAGTATAATAATTAACAAAACCAAACCAAAAAAGAAAAAAATATACGTAAAGTTAAAAATAATTTCGGAAATGGCTTCATTTTTGGTGTATTGACTGTGCGCGTTGGTGGTCGGTTGCAAGACGCCACTAAAAATTTTGTATTGTAAGAATGCCATTATGATATGTATCAATTATTAGAGCAAAGTGCATTTCAGCGTGAATGTATTATAAGTGAAAATAGATTGCGCAACATTTACACTTAAATACACTTGAATAAATGTCGAACATGTCTGACATACATATTGAAAGTGCTCCTTATGCTCATACTTAGTGTATACGTATTTAAGTTTGAGTCCTTTTGGCCATTAGAAACACTTTGCATGCGTTAACATTAAATCTATGACGACACATGCATGCGTTGAGTGAGCACCCCAAAGGGCTTTACGGTTGAATATTTACACACTTACGCCTTCATACTCACATACACAGACAAACAGACAGACAGACAGACACAAAACAGAGAGCATATATGTATACCTATGTGAGTGTGTATGTATGTATATGTGCATTTACATACTATGCCGGTAGAAAAGCCGACATGTTAATCCTCGGGTTCCGCGTATATGAAATAATAACAGCAACAACAACAACAACATCGTTCGGCAGCATCATCAGTGCCAGTAATTAAGGACACCGTACAACATGACTGCATGCAAAACAGCACGTGTTTCTACGACCTAACCACACCGCTCCTCACCTCACCCTCACCCAACCAACTCATATACAAACAATGCTGTCTGGACAACAATTGTGTTTCAATAGAAATTTTGTGGTCGACAAACACGACCAAAATATTAGAGCAGACCGACACGTACAAAAAAAATGACATAATACAAAAAAAAAAACAACAACAATTGAAATATTTTACTCACTTTGAAAGAGCAAGAGAGGCGTATATAAAAAGCGACGCTTATGTCGTTGCACTGTAATCTATTCTGCAGAATTTGTGCCAGAATGTTGCAAGCAACAACAACAACAACAACAACAACAAAACGCGCAAGCATGTCTGCCCGAATGATGACGAAGGATAGATTCGCTGTACTGTAAGGACGATGACGATGCGACAACAAACACACAGCAAGCAATGTTGATGACGATACTGTTGATGATAATGACAACAACGACGTTGGGGCAACGAAAACTAGGTCAAATTTATAAATACGTTACCATGCAGGTTGCCGGTCGGGTGGAAATGTCGGCAGACAGACAGACTAACGAGTAAAACGTCTGTTGCTAAAATCAGCATCAACAGCAACAACAACAGCAACGGCAGTGCCAGCGGCAGCCGAAGAGAAGCGGCTAGCTTAAAACTAACGTTCGTTGTTCCGTTGTTCATTCGTTCCCTCGTTCTTTTCGTGGCTCGTGCAAATTCATTTGGCGCACGCACTCGGCTTGTACACAGCAACCTTTGGCATAACAATACACATGGCAAACATTTTCAGGGCTCCCCAACCTAAACCAACTAAAACGTGCGAACGAATGAACAAGTAAATAAAGAGAGTATGGTTTAAAAGACGACAGGCTTGGTATGAGTGCGAAATGAGGTTGTAGTTGATGATGACGATGATGATGATACACACGACAAAGGATGCATTTATGTAGGTACGTGCATGTTTGTCTATGTCTATGTCTGTATGTGAGTGTGTGTGTCTGTTTGTGAGTGTGTCAACGTTTGCGGCATATATCAAAGCAAGAATATTGTAGATTTTTTGCTTTTGGTTTGCTTTGCTTTGCTTTGCAACAACTCAAAGGCAAAACTGTTTTGGCAAGTGTCGCAACTTCACAAAGCTTTGTGTACGACACTCGTTATTGTTGTGCTTAAGAGCGCTTGAACAGTTACACGTAACATAATAACAAAAACTGTTGAAAGAAGAAACGTTTTTGGATAATCTGATTTAAAGCAACGCAGCAACATAGAATATTTGCAACAAACAAAATCAAAACATGGCAACAACAACAACACAAGTCAAAACATTTAACAATTACTAGCGAATAATTAAAGCGCAGACTTTTAATTAATTATGATTACAATCGCCGACATATAATTAAAGAAATTATCAGTCCAAATGACAGACAAGACAAAACCCATCGCAGCGTCAAAGAGCGACAATTATGTGAAAGAAACACACACACACACACACACACACAAACACAAACATGCAAACGAAATCTTAATCTTTCATCACATGAAGTTGACATGAAGCATGGCGATAATTAAACAATTTCACTTCTATCTTTTGTTAAATTGCACAAACGGAAATTAGCATAAAGACACGTTCGTTCAACAGCAAGTCTTATTTTATATATGTATGTATATGTACAATATCGAATACTGATAAACGACTCCGCGTTGCATTACAATCTTATCAGACATTCAGACACACAGACACGCACACACACATACAGACAGACACATGATAAGCGCACGTCACAACTTTTGAAGCTTTAAGACATTTTCTCTGCATTAAAACGGCAAAGAAAAAAAAACTGTTTTGCATGCCACAAATAATACAAATAACTTCTAAAAAAAAGTATCAAAATTTTCCATTACTTTAATAATAATTCGGACACAAGCAACATGACTTCATTCGGCGAAATAAAAAGTTATAAATAATAGAGACATTAAATCTTTACATTTAAGATCATATAATATTAACATACATACATATATGTACGCAGAGACAAGACAAGACCCTATAAAGTCTTTTATTACCGTCGACGACGACCGACGCTCATTAAGAGGCGCGTCGCCGTCGTCGCCGTTGACTTGTTTAAGTCGTTGCAGTTTATTGCAACTCTGCATTTAAACTATGCAAATACCAATTGTTGCAATTGCAATTGCAATTAAACGCGAAACACGTTTTGACTGCTTAAATAAAAAAAAAAAAAACTAAAAAAAAAAGCAGCAAAAAAACGAATAACAAAACCGACAATAATCAAAGCCACCCACAGTGCAACAGTAGCAACACTGGCAGCGCCGTCAGCGGCGAATGCGAATGCAAAAAAAAAAAAAAAAAACAAGAAAAAGAAAAACAACTAAAAAATGCCAAACGATTATTGTGCTGTATGTGTTGCTGTACAAGGCCACACGTGGTTGCAAATTCAAAGTGAGATGAAGAAAAATACAATAAAAACAACAAAAATTGTTATAATAAAATAAATAAAAAGGCACAACAACAACTTTGCACATTCGATTAGCGTCTTTGATTGTTGTTGTTGTTATTGTTGTTGTTGTTTTTGTACATTCATGTTGCGCACAACAAAAACTTTGTGACTCCTCTATTGTCATTGCCAGCCGCCCGTGTTGCCAAACGTTTGTTCGCCGCCGTTGACTGTTCGTTGGCATTTGCATTCAACTTGGCATGCATGCATGCATGCAACACTTGCCAACGCCGCCACCCCCGCCACTGCCATTGGTGGCAAATACGTCGTCGACCGTAACGAAATCACTTGGCGCGCATGCGCAGCACAAACTCAAACTCAATTCAACTTGAGTCGAGTCGAGTCAAGTCAAGTCGAGTCGACTCACCTCACAGCGACTCTTGCACTGAACTCTTAACAACGCGGCTCACCTCGAGTTGCGCTTCTTTTTATCGTCTTTGGTGCCGCCTGCCTTCGAGGTTCATGATCGATTTGCAAGGGGAAAATGTCATACCAACTTGCATTTCATTTTATTTTGTTTGTTGTTTGCTTTTTGTTTGTTTAACAACTAATCGTACATATTTGTACTTAAAGCGCATGATTTGTTGTTTCTTTGTTTTATTCGCATTTGAATAAAATATTATACAAATACAAATAGCAAAGAAAACCAACAACAAAAACTTCAATCAAATCGTAACGAAGAAGGGAAACGTGTTTAAACAATTCAGCAAGAAAGACCATGAAATTGTTCATTGAAAATGTTCAATCGTTAAGAATCATTGAGTAAATTACAGTGTCGTGTCATGGTTCATAGACCAAAATAACAAAAACAAAAACTAATTGAAAACTATTACCGCCAAATGATTTTTTAAATTCTGTTTTATTGATGAGCCCATACAAGTAATTACACACAACAAAGATCACAAAACTATTTGTAACCAGTAAGGACGAGTCAAGTATACTCGACAATTTTATACCCTGCAAAATAGAAGACTAAAATAGAATTCGAAATAACAAGAAAATCGGTCATCAAATGTCGAACTCACGAAAAATTTGAGTTTGTTGGTCTTTGAAGTGCAATTATGAGGGGGAGGGGTATTTTGTGGCCTGCAGTTTTAAAAATTTATATTAACTAAGCATGGATACAAAATTGCAGGCACGCATATTCCATAATTTTAGAGGTATACTAATTTAAAGTAAACAAGAAAGTGTAATTTATCAAAAATTTCAGTTTGATGGTCTTTGAGGGGTAGTCTGACATAGAAGATTAACAAAAAAAAAAAACAATTTTTGAGTGGTAATGAGGGGAAGGTGGAAAATTGTATAGCAACTCGCCTTGTCGACCGAAACAAGTATATGTGCATACACTTTAGGAGGTCTTACTCGCCTGCTTCTATGCGTTACATAACTTAGCTCTCAAATAAACACAATATAATAATCTCACATAGGGTATAATAATGAAAATTTTGATATAAGTTTGTTTATTGTTAACGCAGCGCAACAGACATGTTTAAAGTATAACGACTCCGACAACAAAGTCAATTGGCTAAACGTCAGCAGTCTATGCTCATTACTTCTCCCTTTCGCGCTGCACACACTTGCTCTTTCACTCGCTCTCTATACAACGCTTTCTACAATTTCGCTGAATTAAGAATAATTAAATCAATAATTCAAAGTAAATCAAGACAAGTATTTATTCATATATGTACGTGTGTATGTATATGTATATAAACATAGACATGGCTAGACAGATTGTGCGATAGATTGACAGACAGACAGACAGACAGACAGAGTGAAATAGACAACGTTCCGTCGTCATTACATTACACTTTATGTTAACTGATACAAACGGGGCACAGAAGGTGGCAAAATATTTATAATCAACTAACAGACGTAACCAGGTGAGCTTGAGAGTGTGTGTCTGTGTGCAAATATATATAAAATTAAATTTGTGTGCAAATATTTGGCATGTATTGCTTTGTTGTTTACACAAGGCGGAAAATGCTCTTGTCTTTGCTTTTGAGTAACAAATAATTACGACGAAATATGAAAATGCTGACGGCACATGTCTGACCCACAAATGAAAACAATAAAAGACAAAAACAACAATTATTTAAAAAGGAACAATTAAAATGTTTGCGTTTACACATTTAAATTGCAAACCATCATTCCTATGATTTTAGTCACCACTGTGGCTTTGTGTCTTTTGTACCTTCTGTCTTTTTGTGTTCATTTAAGCGACGCTGACGAAATTTAATGCAAAAATTCATCAAAAACAGTCAATAAAAAGAGCACAAAACAAGAACATATAATCGGTTAAGTTGAAAATTAAGCACTCTTCACATTTCTTCAATATAATACTTAATTTTTCAACACCACGTTAGTTTTAACGGTCTGTCAATAACAATCTTAATCTAATCTTACATTTCATGTCTGGTAGAGTGTCTTTAAAGGTATCTTGAAATATATGTATAAATGAAAGTTGGCTTTATTACTAATTGAGTTTGTTGAAGACCGTTTTCTTTGAGTAATGCATTCTACTTATAAAATCAATCATTCAAGAGTATCAAAATATTTACAGACCATTTCTCACGAAACTAACCTCTAAATTTCAAGTCTCTAACTTTTATAGTTTCCAGGAACTATTTGTAAGAATAGACAGACGATATATCTGATAAATTTGGTCTTATTAAAACATAATATAACAAGGATATAATAAACTATGCAAAGTGCAATAATTCAAATCCCAAATTTCACTAGTTATTCGCAAGATCGCTCATTAACAGAAGGACACATCTAGGCTGCATCTTGAAAAGATTTAATAAGACTTATAATATGTCGACATTACTTTGTCCAGAACTTTCTGACAAGCAGCAATAACATATATTTTACCTAAGTGAGAAGTGTTGAGAACAGCAGAAAAAACATGGCAAAATTTTGTTGCCAGTATTGATTACAAATAAAACGACATAAAATTACATGTGTCTATGTATGTTTGAGTGTATATGGGAAGTGAATGACAATGCAGGCATCGTTTGAAGAAAATTTTGTTTTTCTGAATTTTGTTTATTTAAGACGACGAAAAATACAAAACAACTTTTTATACAATTGCCAATGCTGATGTGTTATCTGAGACTTAGTGTCAAAAACAATGAAAAGAACTTGAATACGCTTGCCGAACTACTTGTTTTTAAGCAAAGCAAAACAAACAACAAAAACGCAACTAATCAAAACAAGAACGCTTCCTCTTTGGCGTGTTACATGTTTTGCTTATGTTGCAAAATATGTTTAATTTCGGTTTGTTATTATTTAAAGAAGCACAATAAAAGAGCATAAAAAGAAGAAGAAATCTACAAAAACAACAACACAAACAGAAGAAGAGAAAAAGAAAAAAAGTGCATTCAACATTTATTAAGTTCCCCCTATTTTGGAACGGAACGGCTCAGATCAGATCAACGCAGACATTGCGACGCGTCATGTTTACAGTTATATATTGTTTACATCAACGAACAAACGAACGAACAAATGAACGACCGATGAAAGTATCTTCGACGGCAACAAACGTGCATTCTAATGATTCGCAGCACAATCTCAGATACATGTTGCTAGCGACCGACCACAGCCCGACAAAATAGTTGCATGCAATTTTACAATTTGTTAAAACAAAACAAAAAACAACAACAACTGATATAAAAAATAACAACACAACAACAACACACGAATGAATAAATAGCACCTACAACAGCGTTCGACGCGTCGACTAGTGCATTTTAAATTAGATTTTCTTCATTTTGTATAAAAAGTAATGAAGAAAATAGCAAAAAAAAAAAAAAGCAAAAAGCAACGCTTTGAAGCCGTTTGTTTTTGTGTTTTTGCTTTTTTTTTTTTTTTTATTGTCAATTAGAATAAAGTCAAAACAAAGTCTAGACATACACACACACACCAACAAATTGCTTGAAAGCTAAGAGAGTGTGCTAGTGAAAGAGATAGGAAGATGGGAAGAGAGCATCAACTGCATAGGACAGCTGGTGGCGCAACAACACAACACTCGAAAACAATATGGCGTGCACAAAGCACACTTATCAAGCACTCTGTTGACTGTTGCCTCCCGTCGTTCATCATATCGCGCTCTCTCGCTCTTTCGATTCGATTTTCCTGTTATCACTGTCACTGCGCAAACAACTACAACGACACAACTTGACTTAGGTTAGCGCGCAGCAATACAACCCTGACCACGCACCCTACAACACGTCTATCTCATGTCTCATAACGCACAGCACAGCACAGCATAGTTGACGACACGAAGTTCGGCACTCGTTGATTGATTATTATCACACATCGTTAATCAATGTGGCCCGAAGCAAACTCATACAAACGCACACACACACTTAGCGCGTTGTCTATGCCAAACTATGTGTGAATTGTTCGTGTTGTTGTTGTTATTGTGCGCTTTTCGTGACTTTGCAAAAAAATTGTTGTTGATAGCGAAATTCGTATGCTCTCGCGTTTTGGTATTTGATTGCTTGCGCGTGTATCGCTCTCTCTCGTAATCTTTCTCTTTCGCTCTATAGTAATACTTGCTACTCTTTCGCATGCGTTTGTACGTTCATTATGCTTGTTTGTTGTCGGCTGCTATGCGCTGCTGCTGCACACGAACTGATCACGCATCTCCTCGCGGTGACAAACAATATTAACTAATTAACAGTTATTAACACCTCGACAGCCGCCGTGCAGCGAGTTGCGGAAATTTACCCGTTAATGGACAAAAAAAATCTTTATTGCAATGTTTTTGTGATTTGGTTTTTCTGCTTTCAAGTTTCTTTGCCCAAATACATGTTTGTTTATAACTAAAAGTGTTTAACACAATTGATAAAATTAGAATCCACATAGGTTATAGCCTTGAACAGAAAGCCGTTACTTATCGGACATAAACACTGTCTTTATTACTATAGATTTGTGAAAGGATGATAGTACTTTGAACGGTTGAGGCGTATTGGTACTTATATTATATGGTTTATTTATATTTATGTAAAATGTGTTTATACTTTATTATTGATTGATTTATTATTATTATTCATAGTAATAATTCTATCCCTTTAATTATAATAATAGTTTTTTTTCGTTTCGGCGTGAATTTTCAGCTTTTAACTTCTCTTCCAACGACTGTCACGATCGGCTTTTCCTCTCACTCTGCTTCTTCTACTTTAGCTGTTAGGTTCCTGACTTTACTTATGTTACCTTCTCTGTTAGTTTCGCACATCTGTTAACGACAGTGTGACCCTTTTACATTAAGCGTACTCTACTTTACGCTTAAAAATTATAGTTCTTAATATTTAAATACATATGACGTTAATATGACGTATAGAATATATATACATACATATACCACGAAGTAATCGGCGTCCGCTGCACACACGCGCCTAACGAGACTTTACGAGGCAGTGTATGTCTTTTACATGAAAACAGTGAAACAGTGTTGCCTCTTACAAACCATGTATGTTACATACTTCACCTTAATGACAACTTTATGCAATTTCTGTTTTATTAGAAAATTGCTTACAAATGTAATTTCACTTCAGCAACTAATATGAAAAGTATAATGCAAAATTGTTGTTCTTTTGTAACATTACATAAAGGAAAATACAATTAATGCTGATCAAGCGCACCTTTGCTTGAACTAAATACAAAAGTATGTGAACTTTTTTCAATTGGCTTTAATGCGAAGTACGCAAAATTAACAATGCACGTGAATGATTGATTTCTCATGTTTGATTGATTACTCATCATACATACACACACACATACACATGCAAGTTTGTATGCCACGAGCTTGTGTTGCTGTAATAGTTGTTCGCTGCTAAACGCACAAGCAATAGCAATCAAAGAAATGTATTTAAAACTTGTTTAGCAGAACATTTGTTTGTTGTTGTTGTTTGTTTTTTTTTTTCGCTATGCATTATTCTTTACTGCGATACATCAACAACGGACGACGAACGACGGACAACGAACGCCGGATGCTGTGCTTACGGCGCTGCCAAACAGGCAAGAACGTATGGTCAAACAAGCAGACACCTGACAACAACTATTGAATGTCTTCATGATCATTTATCACCGACTTTGAAAACTAATCTTGACGAACGGGCGCTCCAACTAAAGTGCGACAGAGACAACAGACAGTATGAAAACAACTAAGCTGAACTCAACTTCGATTCGATTTGACTTGACTCGACTCGACTTGAGTTGAGTTAAGTTAACTTGGTTCGCTTGGCTTGGCGGCTTATACGTCGTTGCGCGTTTCCGCGCATGCGTCAATGCTCGTGGTTAATTTTCTCACATTGAAATTGTCTGTAAGCCGTGTTGTTGTTGTTGTTGTTGGTATTGTCTGACGCCGCTCAGGCTCGCTGACTGGCTGACTGACTCGACTGAGTAACTAACTGACAGCTGTCGTTCTCACATGAAAACTGTAACGCTTGGCAGTTTCTTATTTATTTGTTAGTTTCTTTTTTTTTTAACGAACAAATCTAACCGATACCAATACAACAACAATAACAACAGCACTGTCGCTCATCTAATGCACTTTGATGCTGGCATTCCATAATTATACTCAAGTTATTTTGCGATTTTAATAGTTAATTGCTGCATTTTGTCTAATGTATAATGCACGTATAAAACCTTCATTGTCATTCCAACTTGAAATTGAAATTAAAATTGTTCGATTGTCTCTGTTTTGTTCTGTGCTGTTCTTGACTTGACTTGTCTTGACTTGTGATTGACATTCTCAATTGAAAATTGAAAATATTTAAATTCACTCGCGATAATTACTAATTTGTTTGCATTAATCTAACGGCATGCAGCAAAAAATACAAATAAAATTTCCGAACACGTCGTTTACAGCATTAAACTAAAACGCTGTCAGACATGTCTGACGCATCGTTCATATAAGAAGAAGAAGATAAAAAGTTAATTAACTACAAAAGATAAAAGGAAATTCTTCTTCTGCATATTTTCATGTTATGTGCTTCTTCTTCATCTTCTTCTTCCATTTCATGCATTCGCGCACGCACGCAAGCTGTCAATAAGCGCAGCAATCGACTGCAATACAATGACACGCGCAACAGTGATGTGAAATATCAAATTATGTATCGATATACAGAAAGCAATCGATAAGTTGCGGGCGTCTTTGACTTTAATGATGTTGAGAAGTGCTTTTGATTGCAGCAAACAATGATTGTAACAAAAAAGAAAGACAAAGAAGAATAAGAAAAAGCAACAACAATTAACATAATGACATAAGCAATGCGTTTAACTCATCAAAAGTTGGCAGGCCGAGGAGGTCGGCATTTAGCAATTATTATAGCACACAAGAGAGAAGACAAATGACAAAATAAAGCAAATAGTAAAGAATAAAATGTGAGCTTCTGCGCACGTTGTCATAAAGTGCGTTGAGTTTTTATCGCGATTACCGCCGCGAACGACGCATGTCTGTGGCAACATTGGCGCATTTTGTGCGTTTGAGTCATTGACAGCGCATAAACGATGCGTAGCACATAGTATGACAATTGGCCACCACGTCGGACGGTCGGTCGGTCGGCCAATGACCAGACAATGACCCAACGCCATTAGCACAAATGCGCGCGAGTCTTGGGCATAACAATTATTAGCATTAAAGCAATCATAAAAAGCATACATACACAAGAATGCTTTAAACGGTAATTGACGACAATATAGTTATGCTATAATCATGGTCATCAAATTTTAAATATTAATTTCCTCGAAGAAAAATCCATAACAGAAATGTTATGCAAAAAAACTCTGCCAATCATCAAGCAAACGTAAACAAACGACATGTTAATTTGTTGCTACAGTCAAATGATGCTCACATTCAGACACATGTTGCTAGTCTCATGTGCCGCAGTACTTAATTAGTAATCGAAATCATATTTTGAACAAATTTTTAAGCGGAATAAGTTGTCACACACAAACAAATGTTAACTACACATATACGCTTACATGCATAAGTATGTATGTGTATGTGTGTGTAATTATAATCATTCAAAATAAGACGTCTTGAATTGCGTTTCAAGTCTTCATAAATTCACAACAGAAAAAGCTTCTCATGCGCAACAAATGGAAGTAATAACGAACGACAAGCGAAATGTTATTGCCACGTATCATTTCATGTGCACAACATGTTGTATGAAGTAAATAAAAGAAGAAAAAAAAACAACAAAATTAACACTTAAGTCTTATAAACATCTTTATTACAAGAAGCGTAAGACAACTTTTTAGTATTGTTGTTTAAAATGAACAGCGCAACACAACACAACAACAAGTAGTTGATTGAAGCAACATGCAAAACGGCTTTAGCGACATGTTTATAAGCAAAGCAAAAAAAGAGGGATAATATTGCCAAAGCCATTGGCGCAGCATGACAAAGAAGAAGATTGAAAATGCGCGTAATCGTTCGAGTTGCTTTTTTTTTTGTTGTTCTTTTACTTGACGAACACCTTTATATCTCAAGGTATCAAAGTGTTCTGCATAGCTAATTGTATGTAATATACTAATTGATGTTGGCAAGCGTTCTTTAGTTGATAACTCATGATTGATGAGCAAAGGAGAGACAAGTGTCATAGGCGACTGTCATTTATTCAGGTAACTCTATTAAAGAAATAATAGAGCGATTTTAACAGTTACTTTAATAGAAGAAAAGGTTGCACGACCTATTAAGTTTGAAAAGTAATGTTGAAAAGAAAATTGTTGCTGAAGTTACAGACTGTTGACTAACCTTGAGGGTTATGCATTATGCATTGACAGAATTGTTGTTTTCTTAGAATCTGTTAAATTTATTTTAAAAATAATAATGCATAAAATATTTTGCAAATTCTAATAGTTAATAGCAATTACTAAAGTAGAAAACAAAAAGCGCTTCCAAACGTCATATTTTTTGCACACGTTTGCGTTAAAATGTTATTTAACATGAGCCAAAAAGCAGCTTTTATTTAACATGTCATTTAGTAGAATGTTACAGTTAACAGTACCAGTATAGGGCCTAAAATAAAGCGTATGCACAAAAGATCCGCCTATGTTGCATTGCACACTACAGCAGATAAGGCAGTCTAACATGGTGCAAAAAGCCAAAGTTCAAATGCTAGACTGTCGCATGTGCTCTATGACACAGTGTGCACATTATTTATTTTACTTAAGCCTACACTAATTATATCAGACTTGCTTTGATGCATTGATTGCTTTGCTGACGTTGAAGCCTTCATACGTTAATTGCAATACGAAATTTATTATTATTATTATTTTTATTTATTTTTTTTATGGTGTACTGAAATCGCATACGAACAGATGCGAATTTAACATATCATGACAATCGTTTCAGTTCCTTGCACTTTGCACTCAAGTAGTTAAAAAAAAAATATAAAACTCAACCCACAAAATAAGTAAAAATAGCATCAGCAACAACAACAACAGCAACAATAAACGCAAAACAGTTGATAAACAACAGTGCTAAATGAAATAAAAAAAAGGTGCTTATCAATGCTGCACAAAAACAAAACAAGCTCTTATCACGCGCCTAAACATTACCCCCCGCAGCCGTGCTCAATTGCAGAGCCGCAAATGCTGATAAGATTTCTCGTCTAGTGACACTCAAAATACTTGAAAAATATATGTATTAAAATAAGGTGTTTATAGCAAAAACAAAATTCAATGCGAACGAATAATTAAAGCAAAAAAAAAAAAAAATTGAGAAATATTAAGAAGAAAAAAATTGAGCCAACATTTAAAAGCAAAGTAGCAAAATAGGAAAAAAAAAAAAATACATATATAACAGAGCGACAGACAGTGGCAAGAGTAAGAAAGAGAGAGAGCGAGAGAGGGAGGGAGAAGGCGAGAGAAAAAACATATTATAACAATAATATAAAAATTAAATAAAATTGGCGCTCTTCCAATTGTCAACGTTTGGAAATAAAAATACAATAACATTAACTGCAACAACAACAACAGCAACAACTATAAACGAGTAAAGTAACAAAAACAAATAATTTTAAAACGCAAAAACAAATCGCCCGTCTAACGATCGACGTACGTGAATTGACATGAGCGCCAAAGACTTGAATAACCAAAATGAAAACGACCAACAAATACAACAACAACAACAACAAAATTATTGCAAAGAAGCAACAAAACAACAAAAATATATATTAAAAAAAAAAACAAAACGAGGCCAAAATTTGAAGCAAAGAACATTTTTTTTTTAATGAAATTGTCTTCTTTATTGAATTAATAACTTTTGCATTAATTTGTTTGTTAGTTCGCATTGCGAGCACTTTTTATTAAGTTGATTTTTAGGAGCTTATTGTGTATGTGTGTGTGTGTGTGATGTGTTGAATTTTGTTATTAATTTTAATGGTTTGCAAATGTTTTTCAAACATTATTTATATTTTTTTCTTTACTTTCCATCATTTAAATAAAAATGTGCTAAAATTTTAAGCAAAAATAAGCTTTCAAAATAAAAAGTAAGTTTATTGGCATACAAAAAGATAAACGACGTTTTAATTTGTAAGCTTAAAAACATCGAAACATTTTAAAATATTGAAAATTGTGGTTTTTGGTAAACTTTTAATTTAAATTCTAAATTTCACAAATAATAAAAAAATAATAACAAAAAACATTAGCATTAATTCACTCGATACGTCTACATATGATAGAGCTATTGTTTAAATTTCGACTGAATCTGTCAAGCCGTTCTCGAGATATGTTGGATATTTGACATCCACTAATTTATACTTCTCTAGAACGAATTTGAATTTAAAAAAATCATTGTACTATCATATTTTAGGCAACTTAAGGAATCATTTTAGGCTTTTTTTGTGTCCAACACATGGAAATATCCTCTTAACTCGATCGTGTCTAACCTAAACAACCGAAGAAATCCGCGAATATGCCGGAACCTGAACTATAAAACGTTCTTAAACTTCTACGTCGCTTTGCTTTTATATTTTTTTTTATATTCGCATCAAAATTAATTGATTGATTACGCATTGGCAGAACTCAAAATCAATGGAAATGTCCTAACTGTCGAAATAGTACGCTTACCTTTGGTATTTTTTATGCGCAACGAGTAAAACTTGTATAAATGCCAACACACAAAAACAATTCAAACGACAAACCAATAAACCTTTGTGTCATCAAAGGACAAAAAACGAAGCGTACCATAAACAAGCTTACAGAGAGAGGGAGAGGCAAAGAAGAAGTGTAAAAGGGAACGCATAAGCCATGAAGTACAAAAGTACAAAAAGGCAAAAGAAGAAAACAAAGCGACGCGTTTTTCAAGCTGAATCAGCAATCAGCAAAGGCACAAAGTGTGTAACGTAGGGTAAAACAACAAAAGCAAAACCAAGTACAACAACAACAACAACACAAATAAAAAAGAAATAAAAAATAACTAAGACTTGAAATAGAAGTGAAAACCGGCTGACGACGACAACGACAACGACGACATCGCACACACATCCTGCTCAACAACGCTCAAAGGCAATGCAGCAAATACACTGGAAGCCCCATTGTCATGTATAAGCAGCAGTGGCAGAGGGCAGCGGGCAGAGAGAGAGAGAAGACGAAGCGTGACTAAGAAAGGAGCAGCACAAGCAAGCAGAAGCTTCAGCTTGAACGTCCGCTAAACGAAGCACTAAGCAGCCACAATCGCAATCGCAGAAGCTACACGGGTTCAACGCACAATGCACATGAGGGACACGTCCTGATAGCCGCCAAGAAGTCTTTAACCTTTCAAGGATTTCTGCTGCGGCGAAATACAAAAGTTACAGCACACAATTGCAAAAGCAGCAATCAGAATCAGCAAAAGGGAAGCCACGAAAATAAGTAAATTCTATTTTAAGCTCACTGTCCCTTTAAGCATTTCTGATGTGCTTCGATGATGCTTTTTCTTTCTTACTTCGCATAAAACTAAAGTTTAACGCTTCGTAAGAAAAATCATTGCAAAATACATACAAACATATTTATTTGATGATATTGCATAATGACTTAAGACAAGAAGGAAAAGTGCAGAAAAGTAAGAACAATGAAACGTTGTTGCTTTACTGATCACATGTGGCAGCCAATGAGTGATAAGACAAGTAGCAAGCAAAGGAAGCAAAAAAAAAAGCAAAGAAATTGCATGCAACAACCCCAGTGTAACTTCGGAGTTCAAATCTAATAAATTACAGTAAAGGAAAAGTTAATGAACTCCTTCAATGTAACACTCACCACTCACACACACTTCGAACAATAACAACAACAACAACAATGAGAGAGTTGTCTATTCCTGCCTCAACTTCAACTTCAAACATCTAAGAACATTTGTTTGGTGGGGTAGGTGAGGTGAGCTGAGCTGAGTTGAACATTGTTTGCTACGCAATTTTCTAGCATTCATGTAGTCGTCTGCTTGCTAATGTGCGTGCATGTGCGTCTGCGTCAGGTGCTGTTACCCCCCCACACTCCCTTACTTTGCACACGCATATTTTCTTAGACGCATGACGTTCGTTGGTTCATTATAATGAAGAGGAGTTGCGAATGAAAGAAACATGCGCCCTTCGCGCAAATTCTAAGACAACGGGGATCAAATATATATATACATATGTGTGTGTGTCTTCTCAATGACATGTATGCGTGTGCAGGTAGAAATTTAACTTATATTACGTTAACTGCGTAGGGGAATTTTCTACTTATTTTTCGCTTTGTTAAATATTAGAAGGGTGAAAAATATATGTATAAAAGTTTATTAAAATAAAAGCAGACGCAGCAAAGCCACAAACCGAGGTCGGTCGTTCGGTCGTTGAGACAGTCAGCGTGGCAGGCACATGTGTATTATCGAAGTGCTTTATGAAAATTCCCCAAGTCTTATAAAAGCAGAATTTTCTATAAGATATAAAAAAGATTTTCTCGAAATCATTATAACGTCTGATTTTTGGCAAGGGTGACGACGACGGCGACAACATTAACGACAACAAGAACACATGACTCATACGCCGTGTTTTCAGCGTTTTTTTTATGAATGACTTGATGAGTAGCGAGCACAGCAAAAATAGCAAAAATCTCAATTATAATATTTCGCATGCCGACAAAACAATACACAAGACAGACAGACAGACAGAAAATGTTTAAACAAACAATCAAAATTGTTTTCTTAGTAGGTCATCATCTGCATTAAATGCGACATTAACAACAACAACAACAAGTATGCCAATAACATGTAATGCAAAAAAAAAACACTTAAAATTTTCTAAAGAACCAAAAGCAACATTGCCTAAATGCTTAAGCCTTGCATAACTCTTGTGCCGTACAGCAAGCAATAACAACAACAACAACAATAACAGCATAAATGACAGCCACATGTTGCTGCTAAAGACTTTGCTTGCTTGCGCCGTCACTGTCGCTCTGCGGCGGCGGTCGTAACCTTCAAGACAAAGCACAGAAATCCGTCGAAGAAACGTCAGCAACAACAAAAGCAACAACAACAAAAACAATTGAACAGCTGCGCGACAAACGTAAATGCTGCTAAACGGTGACAAATAAGAACAAGGGAGCTGAGGGAGATGAGAAACGCATTTAACTATTTCCATATTGTACAACAACAACAACAACAACAACAATCAAATCAATTGAATAAGACAAGACACACTCACTTGCCAATAGCTGTTATTGTTGTTGCTGCTGCTGCGCTTAAGGTCATGGTGGCACACGAAGTATGTACGTATGTATGTACATATGTATGTACGTATAAACATAGGCCAACTATTAACAACAGCAGAGCGCAGTAAAAAAGCCAAGAAACAATCAGATAAAAAAACTGCAATTGACATAATTGCAACGGTAAACGTGAAGTCAGTTAGGATGCCAAACGGACACAGATTTAATTTTCTATATATATTTTTTTTCGTTTAATATAGCATTTGACCAATACACCAGCAAATTAAACCCATAATTTGTATGTAAAATATAAGCAAATTTAGTTTTATTACTTGTGCCGCTCCCACTATACTTTTCCTTATTCTTTTTTTTTTTACATAATAATTACAGTTCGTTAATTAACAACATTGAAGATCTTTAACTTAATGAAAAGCATTCATGCGCTTCGATTTCTTATGAATGCAAAACAACCAACAACGAAACACAAACACACGTGCATACATAGGCATGTAAGATTTACAACAATAATTATTGACTGTCCCCTCTGTACCATTTTACCGCATAGTTATCCGACAACATCTTTGCTTTGCCGGCAAAAAGCGTTAGAGAGAGAGAGCGCGCCTTTAACTTGCATGAGTGAAGTGTGGGAGAGCGCAAAACTAAAAGAGAGTCACATATTGACATGTGCTTTGCCGGTTAACAGTGACAGACAATTTAACATGCATTTTTATGCCAACAACATTTCAACGTTCGTTGCAAAATTTTATTTCGTTTTTTGATTTAAATAAAATAATAGTTAAAATAATTTTACGGCTGGTTTTTTTATAACAAATGTGTGCACGTCACTTATCTTCGTCTGACGTCAGACCACATTCTGATTGCCGCCATAGTTTTTTCTCTCGATAAACCTGAGAAGATCATTTACCAGCGTTTCTAAGAAATACTAAGAGATGAAAGGGGCATGGTTAGACGACGATAATGACGATGACGACATCGGCAAAGTCAGTAGAGCAAACCCAACCAAGCGTCGAGGCAGTCGCGCCCTAACGCCGCACTACACTTTCACACCTTATGCGCAAATCGTGCTTACTACTTTGTGGCAGCCGTGCGGCATTTGAAGTCCTAAGTTGATGCTGCACAAGACCTTGGATTGAACATTTGTATAAATGTTAAAAAATTTAGTTTTCTAGTTACAAGTACGAATAACTAACACCAAACCCTTCTATTTTTCCTTTTTTTTTTTGTGAAATTTTGTTACAAAAATAATAAAAAAAAAAATGCAAATATTCTCTCAATGTTCACTCATGCGCATTGGCAACACTGACATTTAGACGTTTAGAGTTTCTACTGCTGAAAACAGTAGCTGTTGTAACTAAAGCAGCATCGCCAACAACAACAACAACAACAACAACAGCAACAACAATCAGAACGTTGATGACACACGCAGACGACGCACACATACATTTACACAAATAAAGTGTAAAAATGCTTGCACTTTTTGGCGCGACTTCGTGCACATTGCACAGCGTCAAACCTCATCAAGTCACCTCCCCCCCCACAGCAACACACACTGTTAGTGTATGTGTGTGTTTGTGTGTGACCATTAGAGCAATGATGCACTTATTGTCTGTGGTCTAAAATGTTGGCTTGTGTTGTTGTTGTTGTTGCTGTTGTCATTAATCGCGTGTGAAACTAACAGAAGCACAGGCGTATAGAGTTGCCATTGTGGCGCAGCGAGTGACGACTAAGCGCAGGGCAAGACGTGTTATTGAAGGTGTAAGCTCACTTAATTTTCTATTGGTATTAGAATGTTGTTATGTACGTGCGTAACTGGATTTCATTAGTGCTTCTATTTTTTTATACTGTTATTTATTAACACTATGTCATAAATCTAATCAAATGTATTAACTTACAACAGATGTCAATCAAAATGCTCTTTTTTTTAGATTATTCAATTTTTTTTGCAGTTAATTAATATGACAGTTGATAAATGTTAATAAGTGTTCAGGATAAGGAAAAAAACTAAACTGTAAAATGTGATTTCTATTAATTAACATACACATGTATGTATGTGTGTAATTATCATGTCGCGACTGTTAATTAATGTGAATGGCAATTTTTTAGTGTTGAATTTTGGCATTTTCATTGTACAATTTGGACACTAAACTTGGTATTCGATAGAAAAAGTTTTGCAAAGAAAAAATTGACACTAATTGACCAACGAGTAATTCATATTTCAACGGTTGTTGCTGTGCATGTGTGTTTGTGTGTGTGTGTGCAAAATTGAGCAAAGCTTATTAGAAATTGTGTCTGTCAATGCGCATTGAAGCCAACAAAGCAATGAAAATAACGCGAATTGAGTATTTACAAATACCTAACAACAATTGAGGCAACAGTTGTATAAATATAAAGTAAACAATGAAAAAAAAAAATGAAAAGAGACAAACTATACACCTACAAGAATGAAAGCAAGCTGAGTAACATGACACAAGAGACTTGCAGATACATTAAAAAAAACACATTGAAGCCAAGGAAGCTAATCAAACAAGCAGCAGAAGTGGAAGAGAAGGCAAAAAACCGGCTGATGGTTATTAGAACCCGCATCTGACAACAACTGTCAGCCGTGCAGATGTTAACTGTCAATAAAAGTTGTAAATTTGTGGTTGATTTCATTTGCAGTTTGTAGCAACGAAGCTGCAAAGTTGACGACTGCCTTGACCAAATGCTAACTCAAACCGTCGTATGCGATATAAGTTGAAGTTTAGCATGCAACGGAAATGCAGAAACTAAAGCAGAACCGCCGACGTTGTCTGGTGACAACGACAACAACAACAAGCGCTCATGTTCTAGGAATGACATGGGAAATGACGCTAGGAAATCGCTCGTAGGCAAAGTGGACTTTAGCAAGCAGGAAACACATGCAAAGCACACACACAGGAACCGTCGGACGGAACGAAACGAAACGGAAACTAATGAAATGTTGCGTCGAACTAATTTTATAATAAATATTCAAATGCATGGCAAAGTAATTGTATATAATATTAAAAACTTATAATTACTGCGATCTGTAAAACTGAACTGCACTCAACTCATGTTGTATGTGAATTTAAAATCATTTTTCTGAGTTTGTTTGTTACGAAAGACACTTCAATACTCAAGCACTAATTTTATAAAAACATCACAAAGTTGTTAAGATAAAACATTATCAGCGTAGCACATCAAAATGAAACGAACATCCAAAACAAATGTCTTAGTGAAGTCAAATATTGTTAAGTAGCAAAAAAAAAAAAAAAAATCAGGACAAAGTTCTTTTTGCATTTCGCAGAAACTCTGATTATCCTAACCTACGCCACAATAACAACACCAACAACACATTGCCAAACACATACAAAAGTCACCTCAACTCATATCATATCATATCATTTAACGCGCACACAATTATCGAAATGAAAACGATAAGACTTTTGTTTTTTTATTGTGTTTATATAAAAAAAAACAAAAAAACAAAAACAACAACAGCAAAATAAGTCAGGCAGATTGTCAACTTTTGTTGTTGTTTTTATATGCGGGGAGGAAAAGCAAAGAAGAAATTTTGGCAAACGAGTTTTAAGCTGAAGCAGAACGGTAACGGCAAACAACATTTGCGTTTTAACTAATAACCAGAATAATATGTTAATAATGCTACTTAGCAGAAAAATAATAAAGCTTTAAAGCATACAAGAATTCAAATAAAACCCGTTAGATTGCAGGTGACAAAGCACGATTTCGAAATTATTAAGAAATGCCTCGCGTATTTTTCAATTGAATCTGACGCCATTTCTATCATATATCATATATGTATACTAATTTTTACTCTTCCAGACTAATTGCTTCCAGAGTTACATATATGGCTTTTCTATTCAAGCTACAAAAATGTGGGCGTGGTCATGCGTACTCTCTCCTTTATAGATTAGTAAACCATTCTAAATAGAAATCACTTCTATCGTCAGTTCCTGCCTTCACATATGGCGCTTCAGGGCAATCTTCATTAAACAAACAAGGACTCTAACCTATAACCGCTTTGGGGTTCCAATTGATAGTAACTGTAACATTACCTTAGCTGAAGTCCAAATACCAAAATACTTCAAAGGCACTTGTGAATTTCAAGAATACTCTGATTGATGTATGATTTAAATCGACACGTGATAGTTAACCATTACGTAAGATAAATTCTAAGCGATCAGATTCTCTACTATTGATTGTAATGATTGACTGCACAGAGTGTCATGGCATTTAACAAGCACAACAAAACACATAAAAAAAAAACCGCTAAATTTTAAATTCAAAAATCGCAAACAAAAACAGTATGTTTACTACACAAACTGACAAACGCATGGAAAAAATAGAGGGGTGTGGGCACGCATACCTGTTGAGAGGGTGCAATGCCAGCAAAAAAAAAAAAACAAATAAAATAAATAAATAAAAAGAGTTGAGAAAAACAATAACAACCAACAACAACAAACCAAACAATAACAACAGAAATAAAGTCAACAAGAAAACGACATTTCAGTGCAAGCAAGATTGTATCCGTTGCGCTTAAATAGTGCCAAATGCAAAAATGGTAAGAGCGGAACGACGGGAATAGAACAAATGCAAAGCGCTTGCTTGAATGGTGGAGGGGGGTATTCAAACTACTTCTGCCGCTGCCGCTGTTGCTACGAGTAATTTACGTTCTTCTCGTTTGACGAAACCTTTTTTTATTCTTTCGCTTTGTTTTTGTTTTTTTTTTTTCATTTTATTCTGTTTCTTTGCCCGTCGCCATCGACTTATTCGTTCATTGGCATTTCATGTTTGTGTGCATTTTTGTGCACAAACACACACACACACACATATTTATGTAAATATATTTGTACGCATGTATTTATGTGTTTTGTCGTCTTTTTGTAACATTATCATTTTATAAAAATTATGCCAGAGCTTAAAATTTTCTTCTCAACATTTTTGTTTTGTTTCTTTTTTTTTTTTTTGCACAACTACGCTAAATGCGTACTTTGCGTCTGCGTGAATAGATGAGGTGACGCCAACGACAGCGGCAACACCAACAAGAGCAACAGCAGCAGCAGCATCAAGATTGCGGGTAGGCAGCGGCAGGAATATGAGGAAAAGCAGACAAGCGAAAAAATGCTTTAAAACCGGTTTCAATAACGCAAAAAATAAAAAAGCAAAAACAAAATAAAACTAACACGCGCAAAACAAGGTAAACAATCAAAGACATTCGATTGCGAGGAGTGAAAGAGACACGAAAAAAAAAAACAACATTTCAAAATAAGCTACGAAAATATGTTTATTCATAATCAGACGACTTCAGTCATCATGTGGTAAGGACAATGAAAGTTGCTAGACATAAAATAAAAAACAAAAAAAAAAAATGCAAATTTACGTATATTCATTTATGAGTAGTAAAGTAATAAAAACAAATACACACACACATATATGTAAATGTGAATATTTTGGACAAACAAAAATGCCACAACCGCCCACTGAGCAAACTTAATTTGAAAACGACGGACGGACGGCAACGGTAGCCGAAAATGAGTATATCAAATATCAGCTCGATTAACAACAAAAACAACAACGATGCCGCACAGGCATGCCATCGAACAGGACGTATCGGTCAGTTTAGCAAAGCGATAATTTTAATTATCACTAATAAATCGAAAGAGGAGCAGCCAAGCAATCGAACGAACGACAAGTTATCGATACTCTAAATATGGCGCCGCTATGCTGCGACCCGACCGCAGACATCGATGACAGTGTATTTTGGTTTCGGTTTTTTTTTGTTGTTGTTTATTTCTTTAAAAACAAATTAGGTGCTAGACACGCGTGGCGACGAGTCTGTTGTCGAACGAAACGGCAAAGCCGTAAAAATATCGTTAGTCAATTTAATCAAACGTTGCCGATTTGAAAATGAGCTGAGTTGTTGTTGTTTTGTTTTTGTTTGGGCAATGCTAAGTAGTTTTTGGTTTACTAAAACGAGTACGGGTTTTTGTTGTTGTTATTGTTTTTTTTTTTTTTTGTTAAGATAGCGCCAAGACGCCAACGACTAAACGTAAATGGTCAAATTAAAGTTGGGCTCGCTTACCTTTCGTTTCTTGTAGTCGAATTCTCGCTGCGCCTTAAGTGTTTCTTTAATCTCGACCTCCTTCAGCTCGTCCAATATGCGTTGATACTTTTCGCGATTTTCCACATCGAGCGCAACGTGCAAATAATCATGCCAATTCCGTGAATCGAAACCCCAATGACAGGTGCGATTCTCGAACTGACGATGCACGTGTCCAACGAACTTTTGCGGCGAGAACCAACCGTCGCACTCGAGGCACTTTATGCACGTCGGCTTCTGGTACGAGTACATGTCCGGCGTGCAGATGCCCTCGCATTTGCCAAAGCACTTGTGATACACATGAAACGACAATGCGCCCTTCGGTAGACTCTCGACCGGTATGTAACTATTCCGATCGGAGCGATGTAGTAGCGCCGCACAGAGACGCTCAGCATCGGTGCGCGTTATTAAGCCGCTGGCCTTCACGTCCATAGGCAGTATTTTGGCCGCCTTAAACTCGTTCAGCTGATCGGGCGTACACTGTGAACAATAGATGCCCAATTCATCGAAGATGCGATTGATCTGTTCCAGCGTAAAGTCGGCGAGCACATTGTTAAGAAATTGCGGCAAACAGAGACGCATTTCGCCGCCAAGTGAAAAGCAACCGATTGTTTTGCCCTCGAGACGCGTCTCGTACAATTCACCCGAACCGGAATCGGCCATTGACAATATGGGCTGTGATAACTCCGGTGGCGGTGGTGGCGCATATATTTGTGTTGGCGGCGGCACCACCACTGTTGCTATTACGGCCGATGCCGACGCCGCCACCGCTCCTGTGCCTGACATCGGCACAGACTCATTCTGTTCGTTGGGTTCCGGCGAGCTGAGTATCTCTTTTTTGATTAACGGCACTGCCGGTGTCGTTTGTTGTGTTTGACACTTGCCAGCAATGTCCGTTGTGCTTGACGCACTGCCCGTACCGACGCCAATGACGCCACCCACATCGGCGCCCACATCCAGCAGACAATTGGCAGCTGCTGCGGCTGCGGCCAATGCATGACCGGGTCCTTGTAGGCTCTTGGGCGCGCTATTCTGGTACTTTTTGAGCACGCTGTGTATGTTAGGCGTGACGTACTCGGTCATGTTTCACGAAACCGTAAAATTTGTCAGTTTCGTGAAACTGCAAAATGATTTGCACGCGCGCGCGCCCCCCGTGTAACAAACAACACTAAACAACTACGAAAACGATACAAATTCAATTTCAATTCCCAAAAAAAAAAAAAACAGTACTTTGTAGTCGACGGCGTTTTATTTTGTTTTTTTGTTTTTTTTTTTTCTAACCGATTTAGTTCACGGTATATAGAAGACGTTAGACTGGCAACTAAACCCGATTATACGTTTCGCATACGAACACATTTTACGCACAACTATAAGAGCAGAGATTGTGAACTTTTTTTTTTCTTTTTTGCACTTTTTTTCAGATTTATATTTTCGTTAACAATTTGGCACTTTGTACGAAATACATATTTCATCTTTTCTTATTGAAATTTCTTCGCCGTTTTTCATATGAGGCGCGTTGCTCTCAACGCCTTCTCGTCGCCATTTCAACGACGTGCCGCAAATACGATTATATTTAGAAACAGCAGCACAGCACAGCACAGCAAATTATAATATTTATTTTCGTCGGTTTTTGCAGTTTCCACTTTCGCGTAATTGTCAAGTCGAAATCAAAGACGTTTCGTTTCCTTCCAATTGGGATTTAGGGCTATGCGACGGCAACGACGACGGCAACAGCGGCTGCGGCAGCGCAACGTTGCTGATGCTGACGCTGATGAATATGCTGCGTACGCGTTCTTATATCTATTTATCTATCTTTTCTTAGACGTTGTAAACCGTTGTTGTTATTGTTGTTGTTGTTGCTGCTGCTGTTGTTGTTGTTGTTGTTGTTGTTGTTGTTGCTGCTGTTGTTGTTATTGTTGGTAGTGTGTTGTTGCACGAGCGAAAATCCCAACGCAAAGAATTTGAAATTGTTTCTAAATTTAATTTGTGTTTTGCCTAAAACTTGTGCGCTTTACTTTTCTTCGCTTATTTCTTTTTTGGCTGTTTTATTTATATATGCTTTAATATTTTTTGCAGCTTTTCTCACTCGGCGTCACTTACTCACTTAAGCACAATTCACAATTTATCTTATTTGAATTTTTATTTACTTTGTGCTTATGCCTTTACTTTTATCTTTGCGCCGCGTCGCGCACACACACAAACACAGACGCAGCAGACACAGGCCGCCAGACAGACACACTCACACAGACGTACTTTTTATCTTCCTCTCTACTGTTCGGCGTATGCGCTATTTTTAAAATATTTTGCAAGTTGGTTTTTTTATTTCTTTTATTTTATTTTTTTTTTTTTTGCAATCTCAATTAAATTTCAATACTCTTTTTTATATTTTGCTCTTTGATTGCTTTTGCACCAAAACTATTTCACAAACAAATACGTCAAAAGGCCGTCGTCGTCTACCGCTTTTAATAATTTATGTCGACGCATTTGCACCAGTTTTTGTTTTAATTGGCGGCTTTTTACTTATTTTTGCACAAGCGCATGTAAAAAATCCCGTGCCGGACAACCAAACAAACAATGGCTAAAAATCAAATCTCTGTTTGAAATGCAAAATGTAAATATACAGTTTACATTTGCAATTAAGAGCATTCAGTTTGTTTTTTTGTTGTTTTTCTTTTTATTATTTTATTTTGCTACTTTTTTTCACTTCACTTCATCACTTCGAGACGCGCGGGCTTCTCACACACACACACTTCTATTCACGTTTCGTTTGTCATCGTACTTTGCTTTTGTCGATGAATTAAAAGTTTTCGCGAAAAATTTTGCGCGAGATGCGAACCGTTCAACAGCTGACAGCGGAATGAAACGTAAGATTCTGGTTTCTTGCAGTCTGCTAAGTCCGCTGCTAACACTCTGCAAGTGCATGTTAACCTGCCACAGACTCTCTTTTCTTGTAGGCAAATTGCTCTCCAGAAATGGAGTAACATTGGTACAAAAGCGTCACACTTGGCGCAAGTGATTCACTTTCCTAAAAACAAACCACAGACTCTTTTCTAGGCTGTGTTGAATTGTTGTATGTCGCGCTACGTACTACTAGTCATGCGTCAACATTTTAATAAAAAAAATCGATTTTCGGAACTTTGACAATTTTTTAAGATCGAAATATCTTATGTGTCGTCGACTTTCATAGACATATCTGCCGAAAATGCTAGATGATCGGCGCGCTAGCCACTTGCAAGCTTTCGTTCAATTCCTTCCATATTTTTAAATGGTAAAATTGCGCTTTCACAAACTTCGGTAAATTCCCTACGACTGAAAAGCCTAATAAGCTAACAACAAATTCTATTCTATAATTAACTCCTATTAAGCCAAATAATTAAATCAATTTGTAACATTCAAAAATTTTGTACAATTTTGCGTTTAGAAAAAACAATTATTAATCGTTCAATAATAATGTCCGTGCGATTAATTGCAATTAATATTTTCTTGATCTAAACAATAATTTGATTATTCCCTTAATTAACTATTTTTGCCATCTCCAATGGTACTGTTCTGAAATATAAGCTGCGTTTAATGAGCATTTGATGACCTGCAACGTTTCGTCGACCTAACGGCCGAAAAAAATAGCCAGGATGCCAGATGGGTGTGCTGTTAGTGACTAGAACTGCGGCTGTTTGATATCTAGATCACTTAAGACCAAATTTAAATAGAAACCATCTGTAAATAGTCAGAATTTGGAAAAAAATAAAAAGAGAACAAATGGCAGCGTGCGCATGAAACACAGATCTGTAATCTGACAAAAAACCGGTAGTGCGCAATTCTTCGTCTTAGTGCCGCCTGATTGAATGAATTGAGTAAATAGCTTGTAATTACTCGTATCGATTGATCCCTAAGTGTTTAGTCCTACTACAACATAACAGCTGATAATTATCTGTTTCTCATAATTATCTCGGAAAAGGTGCTACATCTTTAAATATCTCTTCGAAACCATAAAAACAAAGCATATTCATAGCTGCCACATTTTCTCTTCCGTTGACGTCGGTTGTCTAATATCAATTTTCATATTTCCAGACGCTTCACAATGCCGGAACCCCGTAGTCCAATGGCAAGCTTTGCACAGTCCGTGCAAAATATAATTGATGGACCCGTTACATGGTTCAGAGGTACGTACCAGCCTAGATGAAGATGCAACCTACAATGACAAAAACTCTTTGACTATGAACGAATCTTTTTGAATGAAATTTAACATTCTTTCAAACAGTTTTTAAATTACATAACATAACCTCAACTCATTTGTTTTCATTTTTGACAGAAACGATCGTCGAGCCGAATCAAGAAAAATATCCGTGGTACCACCAAAAATTACGCCGCGTGCCCACCATCGACCAATGCTACACAGATGATGCTGTCTGCCGCTTCGAAGCAGATCAACAATTCCGTCGCGATCGTATGGTAGACAACGAAATAGTCAATATTTTGCGTCAACGATTTGAAGATTGCGTATTGTATGAGGCACCCGATCATATGGTAAAGTGCCGCCCATTCTTGGATCAGTATGAGAAAGCTACGGAGAATTGGTTTATCAAATGTATGTAGCTTAAAGTGAAAACTATGAATCTTGGCTTATGTATAATTTACAGATGGTGATTTGGGTGGTTATGCTAATGCAAAAACCGCATACATGAAGCAAAAACATCGTATGATCTGGGAGCGTCGTCATGGACCTGTTGGCAGTGGAATGAAAGACGAGGAATCGGTTGGCCATTAATCTGCATCAGCTTGATGAAATCTTTTTAAGTGTTATCGCTGCCACAAGGCAAAAAGTGTAATAGAACATTTATGCGTGATCATTAAACCCATAATCTGAAATGCCTGCAGTAGACAAATTTATTATCAAACATGCCACGATATTGTAAGTTGGAAATAATTTTATAGTCAAATAGTTTGAAAATTATACTAATTATAAAATTTGATCCTATTGGGTAGCAGCAATTTTTGCAGTCTTGATTGTTTCTAGCTAATTGATACAAGTGGTTTGTTCATAAGGCTCTTTTTTATCTTACTTAAGGCGCTGACACCAGTACTGCCATTTGTCACCTTCTTCTCTTTATTCTTTGCGCCTAACGGTATCATTGTTATATCGTGAAGTCGACGGCGGAAATGCTTATAGAATTGCAACACTTGTGGATTGGCCCAAACTTGTTTCGCATCAAAGTCGAGTATTCTCACCGAGTCTAATGATTTTGCACGAGATAACGCCACATAAGCTTGGCCCGCTTCGAACACCTTTGACAGCGACATTTCTACACAATCCAATGTGAGACCTTGACTTTTGTGTATAGAAAATGCCCAAGCGAGTTTAAGCGGCACTTGTCGTCGTGTAACAACGCCACCAGTGGCCGTCTTGATGATCCATTTTTCATGTTTGCACACATATTCCGAATTATTTTTAAAACGCACAACTGGCACACCTTTCTCGATACGCACAACAACGCCGCGTGCGCCATTTACCAAGCCGGCAGATATATTAATGTTCTTTAACAACATCACTTGAGCATTGACTTTTAGATATAGCAATGACGGCGCCTGTACTTGTGAATCCAGTTGCTTTGTTATGTGTGGGTCGGAATCTTCTGCGCGGAACAGCACCTTCTCGCCTTCTAAGTTTTCTAGCTTTGATTCATTAATTGAATTGGCGTCGTTTGTGTGCGAACATAGCTGTGTTGCCAAAATCCCATTTGTTTCGATTTTCTGTCGTGAAGTGGTGACTAAACGCTTTGTAATGTCCTCATTTACGTGGCCAATGCGCAGATGATTGAGTATCTTGACGAATTCTGGATCCGATTGTCGATGTACTTCTTTTAATTCGTAGAAATATTGGACGCACGATTCCCAGGCACTTGACTGAAAACAGAAGCGTTGTTGCGGCACAGAACTAGACGAATAATCCGTCTTTACTACAGGCGGCAACTGCAGAAAGTCGCCGCATAAAATCAACTGAATGCCGCCAAAGGGTCTATCATTCTTACGTATGTGACGTGCCACAGCCTCTATTTTCTATAAAATATAACAATTTGAAGACATATCGCATCAAAGAATAAAATCATACAATAACTTACCTCAAAATACTGTCCATCCACCATTGAGATCTCGTCAATGATCAAACGTTTGCACTTGCGCCATGTTTGTGCCGATGAGGGTCGAGAAGCCAACTCAAAACAACGTTGCAGTGTTGCATCCCCGCCACCAATGCCCGCGAATGCATGTAATGTCACACCACCGATTAGACAAGCGGCCACGCCGGTTGACGCAGTCGCAATTGTTCCTTCCGGCGGCAATGCTGATATTATCTTACGGAGCAGAAAACTCTTTCCTGTGCCAGCAGAGCCAGTAAAAAATATACTTTTGCCTGCGGTACATGCACGGAGTACTTCCATTTGCTCAGCACACAACCGGACTGAATCTTCGGTGGAAAGTGTCGAGGGTTGATAAAGTTTCTTGGCTGCAGGCAAAGCCTTATCGCCGATTGCCACTTCGTTTGACTTATCATCCAAACGCCGCTTTTTGGAGGCTAGTGGCGACGGTGTCGTCACTGTGCCACGTGACAGTAAGCTTGCTTTTTTGCGCGCCAAAATCATTTCGGCTGTAGACACCGGCGATACATTCTCGAAAGAAGTCGGCTTGCCTGAAAGCAAGTGCTGGCGTATTTTCTTCTGCATCTCCGCTTCATCTGGTTGAGCATCACTATTCCCTCCATTCATCTTCACAAAGATTATACGTAAAAAGCACATCAGCGTGCCGGGCGGTGCATTGCTGAGGTACAAGGAACATTTCTCAGCTTTGAAATTAAACGTTGCTTTACCTTCTGACATGAACTTTTTGTGCACCATAATATCCTTTAGTTTAAACTTTTGTGGCTTTAGTTTTTCGGGCGTCACTTCCAAAAACAATTCACGAAGATTGTTTCGTATTAATCGCAAAGTCGCCCGCCTATATGATAGTTTACGCCCCGCCTCACCAACCGCGTTAACCCATTGCATATTGACAGCACATGTTAGAACGGCATCTTCTTCATTAAATTCCATTATATTATTATAAGTAAATAATAAAATAAATGCACTAATCCGAAATCGTTCGACAGTCCCTCTACTTCTCCCGCCAAACAAACGCACAGTGATGCCACAAATTGATATTTTGTGCAGGTACCCGTGATCTTGCCGGCAAGTATCTATATTGAATTATCTCAAGTTTTGGTTGTCTAAACCAACACATTCAACAATAAGATGTTGTGAAGAGTAGATGTTAAACAGAAGTGTAGTTCATGCACACTCGTTCTCGATTTTGTTGCCGAATTCCGCTCTTTCTAATTTCCAGTTGCATTTCTTCTCGTTACGCTGCCGAAACGCACCCGTACCTCAAATTCCCGATAAACGCATCTCCATACAACATCATATTGCCATATGTATTCGCTTAGACAAGCAAAACTTGGGATAATTCAATCCGTGAAATCATGATATGAAATTTGTTTACAACAGAGAGCGCTAAAAATGTTACATTTTTTCTGTTACATTTGAATTTAGTAAATTTGTTACTTAATAATAACGTAATATTATAGCTGATAGTTCTGTTCTTAATCTATTTCCAAAAGAACCAATACAATTACTTGACTATTAATGATAAACTATTTATTAAATTATGTATTAACTTAACGCACATAAAAATAAATTTAGTTTGTCACGATTTCTAATATTTTTGTCATGAGCCCAAAAACTGGGCATTTATCGATAGTGACAACATCTTTTGTGTGTTCGATTTCGTAGTTGTTGGTCGTAAGGTGAACGAGGCATTCTTATCAGAGATAAATATTTGTATCTTGACATGTGTGAGAACACCAAAGAACACTTTTACTAATGAACACTTGCCGAAATTAGTGCACATCAACAAGATCAAACACGAAAAAATGCCAACAGTACTTCCGCAGGCGGTGATTGAGCAAAGACGTCGACATGAAAAAGCGATATGTTAAACGACTTGTACGAAAAATTGCATTCTTCGTCCTGACCATCGCCTTTATATCGATCGTCACTACAATGGTCGTAGAGAAACGCTTGAATCAGGGTGCGAAAAGTGAAGATGTTGAGAATATCGACGAAAATGGCGATCCAATCACACAGCCATATTCGGCACAACAAGCCGTGATAACGCCACGTAGGCCAAGACCGCCTTTTCAGCCACGTAATGTGCCAGAGGTCTTCCAAAAAGTCGAATTTGACTTGGAGGAACTGTTGAAGAACGATGGCGATACACAATTTCAACTGCCGACACCGCAAGGATCCAAAAAAGACTGGCACGACTACGAAGCGATTGAACGTGATAGGCAACGTGTCGGCTTGGGAGAACACGGCGCGCCCGCGTACAACGACGAATCGGAAAAGGAACTCGAAGAGGAACTTTTCAAGAAAAATGGTTTTAATGGTTTGTTGTCTGACAAAATATCTGTAAATCGCTCCGTGCCCGATGTGCGCAAAGAGGAGTAAGTATGGCATTGATCGTGAACGTGTTTTTATGCTCAAACATATTTTTCACCAAACAGATGCCGAACACGTCAGTATCTTACAAAACTGCCAGATGTCAGTATTGTCTTTATTTTCTTCAACGAACACTTCAGCGCGTTGCTGAGGAGCATTTACAGCGTTATCAATCGCTCGCCGCCCGAATTGCTGAAAGAAATCATACTCGTCGACGATGGCAGCGATCGCGAGAGTCTGAAAGCTCAACTGGACGACTACGTTGCATCACACTTTCCAAATCTTGTGAAAGTCGTGCGTAATGCCGAACGCATGGGTCTGATAACGGCACGTTTGGTTGGCGCCAAGGCCGCGACCGGTGACGTAATGGTCTTCTTCGACTCACACATTGAAGCTAATGTGAATTGGCTGCCGCCCTTGTTGGAGCCAATAGCCATCAATAACAAGATCGCCACTTGTCCGATCGTCGACATTATTGACTACAACAACTTTGCCTACAACGGCGGTTTTCAAGAAGGCTCACGTGGCGGCTTCGATTGGCGTTTCTACTACAAACAGTTGCCCGTGCTGCCCGAAGACAGTCTGGACAAATCACTGCCATACCGGTAATGATAACTTATGTGGTAAAACGTGTGTCTAACGCTTTGACATTTAGGAATCCTGTAATGATGGGCGGCCTTTTCGCAATTGACCGTAAATTCTTCTGGGATCTGGGCGGTTATGATCCCGAACTAGAAATATGGGGCGGTGAGCAATACGAGCTTAGTTTTAAGATTTGGATGTGTGGCGGCATGCTGCTTGACATACCTTGTTCACGCGTTGCGCACATTTTCCGCGGTCCAATGGAGCAACGTCCCAGTCCCAGAAACTTTAATTTCGTTGGCAGAGTAATTTCGTTGTAACTTATCAGCATTGCCAGTTTACAAACCAAACGATTTCTTACAGAATCACAAGCGGGTCGCCGAGGTGTGGATGGATGAGTACAAGCAGTATGTCTACGACCGTGACCCAGAAACCTATAACCAAATCGATGCAGGCGATTTCAGCGCTCAACTTGCGATACGTGAGCGTTTACAGTGCAAATCATTCCATTGGTTCATGACAGTTATTGCGCCCGATTTTCTGAAGCGTTTCCCACCCGTCGAACCGCCCAACTACGCACAAGGCGCCATTCAAAATCTAGGTTATCCACAGTATTGTCTGGATACCATGAATCACGGCAGCAATCATGCCGTTGGTCTCTTCGCATGTGCCCACAACTTGACACATCCACAGAAAAATCAATTTTGGGCGCTGACCATTGATCGTGAAATTCGTATCTATCAAGCTTCCGACTGCTTGGATGTGCAAGACCAGTCAGCCAATGCAACGGTCTGGATGTGGTCGTGTCACAACGGCGGCGGCAATCAACTGTGGCACTATGATCGTGAGCATCAATGGCTGGTGCACGGCGTCGATGGTACCAAGTGCATGGAGGCGTTGCCAGGCAACGATGGCAATGGCATGTTGGTAGTTACGAATGTCTGCGATGCCAGCAATGAAGGCATGCGCTGGCACTTTGGTCAAGTCAATGACGCTCTGTTGGACAAACTATATGAAGGTATCACAGGTATAACACAATAAATAAATAAATGCTTTAAGCCTCATTAGTGTAATGCTTAGCTAACTTAAAAAGAAAACCAAATATACAATAAAAATTTGTCTCAAATACGTAATTGAAAGTTAATCTAAAACAAATGTTGACGGTTGCAGATACGACGGCGAAACGGTATCTCGTCGTCGCACAGCACTTTCGATAAAGCTGTTCAAGTTCAAAGAACTGAACATATTAAATCGGAAAGTGTACGACAAAAAAAGAAAGAATTCGCAGACGCGAGCAATGAAAGTTCGCTGGCCGCGCCGAAGGTCCCCCTTGCATGCTTTTTGACCTTATTTCGGGGAAACTGCAATATTCGCGAGCTATAAATATATTGGCTTAAAAACAAATTGCTATTATAATTAACATCAGTTTGCAATATATTCAATTTATATACAAATGGCACAAATTTTATGCTTTATCAGTTATGTCGTTAGATTTTCTCATACATTAGTTTTTCAAACAACGTTGTAATTCTTATCTATTTTTTTTTTTTTTTTGGTTGAAACATTTTGATAAATTATATTTAGAAATGAGTAAACGCACATTGGCGCACGTCGGCCCAACCGATGCGTTCGTCAAAAGATACAAAAAGATATTCTATAATAACGAATGCCAAAAATCAGGTCATTAAAGCCATTCGACAATAACAATAACAAAAACAACAAACAAGAAGCACAAGACCTAATAGACCAACGGACGTAAACAACAAGCATATTTGTTTTTAAAGCATGAATAATTTGCTTGCGGGTGCGTTGTCGCCCCCTTTCATGCACAAGCATATGGTTCGATGGACATGTATGCGTCCGTTTGTTCGAACTACGCTTGTTGCTTGCAGGTTGCAAACACACTTGTTTGTATGTATGTTTGTTTGTTTGTGTTTTTTTAACACATTTTATTGCACTTGTCAAATGGCACTTGAATTTTGTGCGCACACCAAATGTATATCACGTTTATTCGTCTAATTCGAAATACGAAAACAAACTCTTTTATCATTTTTCATATTTAAAATACATGAGTCATATACTTTTCGCCAAAATTTGATCAACGATTGAGCGTGTTTGTTGAACTTGTTTGTCTCTTAGATAAGTTCAGTAGCACTCAATAAGCGAAAAACAATTTTCTAAGTGCTTACGAAGAATTGCCTGCAATTATAAATAAAATATTCGAAATTCTTTCAAGCGAACTGAAATTTGATTAGATATTTTAACATGTTTCATGAACTTGAGCGAAAAGGAATCCCGTTTGAGTTTACGCAGTTAACTATTTTCTTTTACAGCCTCTTTCTCTGCCGCTTCTTCTTCTCATATTTGTAAAAATCTAAGACGCAATAAGCGTGCATTGTCAGGCGCAGGTACAAAAATTCCATCAAACGGACAGACAAAAGTGCGTCAAACCGACTTTAACATCGAACTTTAGGGGATGTTCGTTACGTCAGTGCTGTTTCCCACTGTGCTGCCTATGGTCTACGTGCCTTAACACATGAAAACATCACGCGAGCATCGCATTTTATATAAAACGTGAGGGGTTCGGCCCCTTTTCCTTCTTTTTTGTTCTTTTTTATCGTGACAACTTGTTGTAATGTGAAATGACGACGGATACAACAACAACACAAATGCTTATCTACGCAGTGACGCTTCTTGCGTTCGTCTTCTGTTACTGACACAAAAACGCATAAAGTTACGCGACCTTGTACAATATTTCTTAAGCAAACTATTAATAGTTGTTTATTCACGAAGGACATGATCATGCGAGTTCGCTAACCAACTGATCAACATTCGCATTGACACGTGGCCATAACTTACAACATACTTATACACTTCGCCACTTTCATCGGGGCATCGTACGGTGGGGCTTTTGGACAAGCCACGCGCATATATTTTGGGCCAACGTCACCGAAATCGTCATCCGAAGTCAACGCGCCACGTGGGTGTGTTTGTTTGTTTGTTTTTGCTTGTAGTTTTTGTTTTTTGTTCATGCGCTGACCGTATCCGTGCCTGGCGGAACGCTGCGTCGTGTTTTTTTCCGTTTCTAGTACGTGATTAGTGGCGCAATAGGTGCTCATAGTATTGCATCAGCCAAATACTTTGTTCTAAACCAATTTATTTTGATTTTGATGATATTTTTACGAAACTTTAAGTCAGCTGTTATTAAATACATATAAAGATTACTAATTTTCAGCACAACTGTGCAAATAATATTGTTTATAAGAAATTCCCATGAATAATGAATTTACCGTTTTCATAAAAGACGTTGCTATCGATTCCAAAACCCCCAATAAAAAAACTGTTACTAAAACGCCGGCTGACGACGACGTCTGTTTAAGCATTTAGACTTGTTTTTATCTCATGCTTCATTATAATTTGTTTACAACTAAGCTCGTTTTTGTTTATAACAAAAAACTCAAAGAAATATATGCTTGCGATACAAAAACAATGCACCAACAACGCGTCAACAACTTCAAGGCAGCGCACCCCATCCGTTGTTTGCTGGCGTTAAAAGACCGGCGTCAGCTATGGTCATAGGTGTGCGGAGTGCGAGCGGGTACCTTCGTCTCACAAACAAACTACGCAGAAATGCTTAACAAAATGTAGAATGACAACAACAACGACGACGGCGACTACGAAAACAACAACAACAAAGTAGCAGCCAATAACACATACACGAATGTGAGGCGATGGGGACAGCGCTTGCGCAGTGCGCAATAATTTTATACGTTCTATTTTTTTTGTTTTTTTATCACACGCGAAAACCAAAACAACAGATAAGCGCAACAACAACAAAACAACAGGCGATGTGGGCGAGAGAGCGAAATGTGCGAGAACGTGTTAGAAAATAAAGAAAGAGGAAGCGCAACAGTATAAATACGTGCACAAAAAACGATGAGCATTCAAAACGTTTGTAGCAACGGAGTGAGTAAGATCGAAGCATAAGTGTGCGGAGAGAAGCAAAAGAAAATTATAAAAACAAAACACTTTTGTGAACTTTAAATAATTAAAAATCTTAAAGAGCAAATAATCAATATTTGTGCAATAAAATCGTTAAAAACGAGTTAAATTCTATTTACTTAAATCAAATATTAATATAAAAAACCACAACAACAACATGTCTGCATCACCAACTGCACGTCAAGCCATCTCGCATGCATTGCCTTTGATGAAGACCAAAAAAATTGTGGTCACTGATCCCATACAAATGCCAGAGGTGTACTCATCAACACCCGGCGGTACGCTCTACTCAACAACACCCGGTGGTAAGTTGAAATTTCAACGGAATATGTCATCATCTTCGCACGATATCAAAATTCAGACAAACAGACAGCTAGACAAACAGACAGACATCAGCAGACGACACAGCTGATGAAATTGTATTGACGAAAGGCATCAGCCACAATAGTCGCGATGCGTTGCGACTTGTGAATATTGATAAGACAAAAGACGACGCTTTCATCTTACTATATGTTAATTTTGCTTGTCACGTGTAACTAATCTCATGCGTTTGCTTCATGTTCTCTTTATAGGCACTAAACTAATATACGAGCGTGCCTTCATGAAGAATCTGCGCGCATCACCATTGAGCCAGACGCCACCCAACAATATTCCGCTCTGTCTGCAACGCGGTCAACCACGTATGCCCTTCCGCAAGTGTGTGCCACCGCCAACCGATTTGATCAAGAAGACCGAATCGCTTAAAATCGAAGATCAAGAGCAACTTTTCCAATTGGAACTGTAGAGCGTTTATGTACATACATTCAACAGCCATCAAACGTCACACACAAAAGCAAATACAACAACTGCCTACGTCACGCAATACTTACACTGTTGTATATGTGTATGTCAAACTCATCAAACAACCAAACGCACTGAAGAATTCACCATAATTTTTGACTGCACATGACGTTTCAACCATGAACATTCATTAGAATTTACTATCTTAGCTCTTACTCACTCAATTGAAAGAAAATTATTGTTTTAGGCTTAATTAGTTTCCCGTCAGTTTGATAAAAAAAAAAGAAAAATTTATTATTTTGAAAAAAGCGTTCAGTCATATTGACTGACAAACTGTATATTAGTTTATTAATTAGTTAAGTGTTTAATTATTTAGTAAAGTCTTAATAAAGTTATTTATTTAAAAAAAAGAAAAAAAAACTGCCATATGTTATTCTTTCAATAATCAAGTATTGAATGTCGTTTATCGGTAAATTTCAATTGAAAGCGACGAAAGACCTTGAGTGATTCACAACTCTCGCACATGATTCATAACTTTAAACAAAGTAATTGCAGTGAAGAAAGTCTTTATCATACAAAGCGGTAAAATCACGGCTATTCAGCAACGTTTAATGTCCCGCTAAGAAAAAAGCACAGTGGCCTTCAACAACACACCGGCAATGAATGTGCTTTGCAGTTTCGACAACTATTAACTCATGCGTCTACACACACTACAATCAATGAGAGGGAGAGAGAGAGACAGACTTTTGCACAATATTTGTTTTCTATGCAAACACATGTACACACATAAGTACATATACAGGTGCAAACTGTGTATGCATGCGAAGCCGGCCGGAATTCAACTTTGCTATTCAAAAAGAAAATAAAGTTTTTTAAATAAATAAAACCAAAAGAAAACAAACAAACAAAACAAAGCCGATACTTCTAATCGCTTAAGCAAACATGTGTTACTCAACCCCTCCGCGAATTGATATAAAATTATTTTACTGCGCAGTTTTGTGAAGAAACGGCACAATTTTAATAATTTTTTTTTTGTTTTTGTTTTGTAAGCAACGAAGGGTGCTTGAAACGAACTTTTGAACGGAATACATGAAAGAAAGGAAGGAAGAGCGAAGAATTTCACTTGTTTGAGTGCATACGCGTTCAAAGTAGTGTTTCAAACGTCCATAGTGCTTCTGTTGATTAGCTCGGCGGGTGCGGCTCAGAATAGTTTGAGAGCACGTTTCATAACACGACGATAACAATTAAAAAACAGCGCATGAATTATTTAAATACACAGCCGCACTTATTTGCTCATGGGCTGTATAAACATACAAACAAAATATAAACACAAACATACATACACAGAAATTACAATTGATTAATACGGGACATGTTCCTGAAATCAGTATTGCGCAGTTTTTGCACGTTTCATTTAAATTTAATTTATAAATACATTTTGTCCCAAGTAGGGTTGGATTTAAAAAGACACATACAGCAACTTGTCGCCCAAGCAAATTGACGTATGTTCGTTAATGATACATGAAAACTAAAACATAAAATCGATTGGAAGACTCAGTAAGGGCAGACCTAAAAAATGGCGTATCACACCTTTTGATCTATATAAATACTTTTTAATTCAGGGCATGATATTATCTACCATGTGTGCAGGGTATCACATTGTCGAGTAAGACCGACTGTATTGCCCTTTGTTTTCATTTGTTTAGATACTCTGCACTTGACGCATGAACGACCTATCATAGTATCAAGCTAAACAGAAAAAATATGTTGCATACTTTTAATGAACATGAACAATTCTTAAAATCGTGCGGAACGGAAATCTCTATTCGAAATAGAACAAAAATATTACAAAGTTGTGACGAAAAATAGATGGGAAATCTAATTTAAATTTCGATTTTGATACATTCAAAAATTTCACTGCAAGCTTATGATTCATGTGCCAACTCGAAACATACGTCATGATAGCGTTAAAAAACAATTTGACACTTACGCAAGAATATAAAAAGCAACTAATTTGTTAATAAAGGCAATCACTTTAGAGAAATATAATTTTACAAGCAATCGGACTTCAGATGTCCAAACTGTTGACAGTTGGTGTTTGTACTACTACTATTACTACTTTGAAGACCTAAATCAAGGCGTGTTCATGTGTAATCTTACGTTCTACCACTGCACAGACATTGTAGCGCACACACCTAGATCATGCTCTACGATGAGTGCATAAAACTGCGGCCAACTAACTCAAGTGTATGAATGCTTGACTCAAATGGAACTCGCACAAAGACACAACGTGATCAGCGACAAGCAAAAGGGCCAAAGTCAGCAAAATATACAATTCATTGAAAGTCAACACTTTTTTTTTTCAGAATATAAACCTTTATTCGTAGTATCGTTTTTTGTCTTATGCATAATGTTTGTATGTCTGAACATTTTTCTTTTGAATTGGGCTTTTTGCATCTACAAATTATACAATAAATTTTATAATATTTATTTTAAACAATTACATAAAATTTTAACGCTAAAATTATAGTTTGTATTGCAAATTTTCATTTCGAAAGAAATTGCATTATCTGTTTAGCTTATTGCTGTGTAAAGTAACATTTATGGCTATGGCAAAGCAACATTTGTGATGGAATTTGTCAAAACAAAATAAAGAAAAAAAAAATAACATTTGAAGTTAAGAAGTTTACAGAATTTTTCTTTGATTTGCAACAAACATTTTTTTTTTGTATAACTCTTAGCGTTAATTACTAAATAACTAATTTATAAAAAAGATACAAAAAAAAATTCAATTGGTTGGTCATACACCGCCGCAACGCCTTGCACGGCAACGCATAACAAACGCTCACTGCGGTTACACATGGTAAAAAAAAAACAAGACAAAAGATCGACCAAACGATCGATCGGTCTACAAAACGCATTTGTTTAAACAAATAAAAAGTAATGCGCGCCTGCGCAAAGTTTAACAAAAATAATATGTCAAATTATGGCAAAAATTTTACACCGTTTGTAATACGACATGTGCTTTTTGTTTTTGTTTACATTTTTTACATTTCTTTTCATTTCGTTTTGTTTTGTTTAAGTGTAAAACTTATAAATACTAGAATATACGAGATCCCTGAAATCTCATAGAATTAGCCAAAGTTTAATGAACAGCATATAAATTACAATTAATTTGTTTTGAAACAACATGTTTTGAAAGTCATACGGAAGCACATTTAACACATTATTTGTTATAAAGAATTTTTTTAAATCAAAAAGTATCGAGTGCTTTTCTTTTGTTTCTTGTTTATAAAGTTTAATATTGCCAGTTTTTTCTTTCTTTCTTTTTACAAAACAAATTTTTAAAGCATCTGGGCTACGAATATTAAACCTTTGTTGATTGCACTTTGTAAGTTATTAAACTCTTTAAACTGTAGTTTTTTTTTGTTTTTTGTTTTTTGTTTGTTAATTTAACACAACTTTAACAAATTTTCATAACTCTTTGTAATTTAATTCATTGCAACGAACTCAAAAATATTTAAATAAATTATTAAAAAAAATATATGTATATATGTACTAAATTAGCAACAATTGAAGTGATCACAAAGTGTATGTAAGCCAATAACTTAATTTTACTATAGACAAATCGATATTTCATCAAAGAAAACAAAAAAGTGGTTATAAGCAAAGGATTGACAATTGATTAACTATTGTACGGTTTATAACGACCAATAATAATAATAAAAAATTATTTTAACAATATGTTGCACGAATAACTTTACATGAATTTGTGTTGCTGTTTTTGTTATTTTTTTCGAAAGCATTTCCAAACGGCATATGTACAATGAACATTTTGAAATTGAACATAATCATAATCAGTATTTATATGTCGCGGACGTTGCACACTCATTATAGTAAACAATATTTAAAAAAAAAATAAAGAAGCCTTTTAACAATTAACATTTCGCAAAACGAAATATACGCGCATATAAACATATCTTGAAATATGCATATATATGTATATATATATATAAAGTAGTACATATATGTAAACCTATTTTTAGCTTTTTTGTTGATTTTTTTGTATGTTTTGTTTTGTTTTTTCTATAAATCTAAGTAAAAAAATTGTTTGTTTTACATCAATATGCTTGGTCACTTAATATATCACGTGAAATGCAATACACTTTATACACTTAATTCTTTTTTTTTTTGTTTTTTTTTTTTTCGTTGCTTCATTGTTTGACAATTACGCAAAGCATACAAATTTGCTTTGTCTTGGTTGGCTTTTTACGTAATTTTCGTTTCTTATATATTTTTTGTCTTTACAATTACAAAAATTTATTAAAATAAACAACATCAACATGATCGCAGCACGTTGCTTCATATACGCGTATTATATATGATATCAAAAATCGTATTTCATACAAAACGCGCGTCTACACACATTAGAAGGATGAGAAAAACGTTAACTCACTACCAGTTGCACTGACAGCGACGATCACACACATTTTTTTTTTTATAATTACTATTTTTTTTTTTTGTTTTTGTTTCCTTTAAAGTTAGTTAGAGAGAACGACAGAGATTTGGAAGAAGTGTTGTATTACAGCAAACCGATCTACGGCAACGTTGTTCTTAACCTTTACGTCCTTTATGACGACAATGAACTTACAACTGTGTAGCTAACAAAGACAGATTTCACTGCGATGCACTAAAATTTGAGGGCGAACTGGAGGCCGGCGGTGTTGCATTATTGCCGCTACTGCTGCTGTGTGTGAAATCAATAAGATCCAAATCACCAGCGGTATGACCGCTAGCACCCGAAATTGGCATGGGCGCTGTGGCGTTGCTATGCTGAAAGTTTGATGATGAGGGCGCTGACATAATCAGCTCATGTTGCTGTTCATATTCGAGCTCCTCTTGTAATTGCTGCATAATCAGCTCCTTGTTCTGGTGCCAATACATAACCGGTATACGTAGCGTTGTGGTGAGCGTATCATTGTGTTCCTCTAACGAATTGGTCGCATAATGTTCGACTAAACTCAATAAACTGCCATAGAAATTATATGGCGCTGCTAAACCAAAACCACTCTCGGTATATATAATACAATGTTGTACAACTGAATTGCAGACAATGGAGAGCGCAAAATGGCCAACTTCGCGTGGTCGTATCAAGAATGTACCTGTTGGCGCGCCCCTTAGCAACTCTTCGGCATCATGACGTTTAATATCCTTGAGCAACCAAAGTGATTCGTTCTGATGTGGTTGATTTGAAATACGATCGTAACGATGTTTCCACTCATCGAAGCCCTTGTCGAGTATCATTTTAAGATCTTCGTCCGTGAAATTAAATTCCTTTAGACGTCTGAAATGTATTAAGCGCAGAGTAAGTATAATTATGACAACAGTCGTTGGTTGTTTAATGTGTTAGTTGAGTTAATAATATGTATATAATATATAAAATATATATTGCCTAAAGCAATCAAATCAAATATTGCTTATGTACAGCCGTCATGCAGTCTGTTACTATTTCTACATCGACACAAAAGCAGGCCTGTCGTCTCCTATCAGTAAACGCGTTGTTAACAAAGCGCATGAATCACATTGCCACACATCGAGTTGTTCCGTTTGGCACAAAGCAGGCGCGGCGTGAAGTTCACTGATATACGTGTAATAAGCAAAGGTCTTGGCAATTTCATATCTTTTATTGTTATAATTTTTTTTTTTTTTCTTTTTCTTTTCTATAATCAATAAGTAATATATAACTGCATATAACACTTGGTGAGCTCATTTTAGCCCCCCTCCCTTAAAGAGTGTTTCGAAATACATTTGCAATTTATTTTACTAATTTGTTCTGCATTGTATTTTAATCTCTAATCAAGGTCAGAATTTACACTACGTCGAAACTAAGTGACGTGTGAGCGTGTAGCATTTTAACAAAGTCGCGATAAGGGGTTCAAATAACTTAGAAGAAGTAATGCTTTGATTAATATGGAGCAAAAAGTGCTTAGCAACTAATTAAATTGTATTACATAAGAAAACTAAATTTGCACTCAATGAGTAACGCTTTGAGGATGCCAAATACAACTCTTACTAGTCACACTCTTGTAAACCTGTTGTTGCAGCTGTTGTTTTTGTTGTTGTCTGTGAATTTAGCGTAGCTAATTTGTTTTCAAATATGCGAAGGGTATCAGGTATTCACAGACCATGTAAAATGAGCCAGAAATTTATACATTAAACATATTCTTCTATTGAAATACAATGAATTTTCGTTGGAAACGAGTAATTTTTTTTTTAAAGTTCGAAACTAAAAACTTACTCAACATATTTGTCCTTTCGCATCTTAAGTGTTTGCAGCTCTGGTTTTGCGGAGTTGATTTGTCTATCAAGTGCTTTGTGTTTCTCCTTTTTATCCTCCAAATAGTTATTTAGGTTTTGCATTTGGGTTTGCAACAATGCGAGGTGTGATTTTAACTGTTCTGCATTCTCCACTAATTTATCCTGATCCTCGTGACGTGCTATATTATTACAGGATGAGTGTAAACCATTGTTGCCACTTGAGGGTGTGCCAGCCGTAACTGTGGCGTCAGGTGGTGATTTCATAATGAACGATTCGATGATGGTTACTTGATTTTGAAACATGTGTTCGGCACGTTTGAAGACATCCTTGTGCACTTCTTTTTCTTGTATTTCGGCTTCGATGAATTTATACAACTCAACCTTTTGGTCGAGATTCTGCTGATGTGCTTGCACCATCTGATGTATTTCAATAAATTCCTCAATAAGGATACGTTTATCACCGAATGGCTGTGTCGTTTCCTCTTCATAATTGTGTATAATCGGATTGCTCAACATTATGTCCAATGTTTTATTATAAATTTTCAACGAGTTTTCTTTATAGTAGTTTATCATTTCGACAACACTGTCGAATTTACCCTCAACAAATCCGTACTTTCCCTTGATGCAGCAAATCTTAATTAGCTTTTCACTGCCATCCTTAATCAGTGTCAGCGTGTATTCACCTTCCTTGGAAAGTGCATCGCGTACCAGGAAACTGCCGTCCGGCTTGCCCGCTAATATATTTTTTGCTTGTTCACGTGAAATCTTGCCCCAGTACCACTCAGCGGCTCGCAGTTCGCACTCCTCTTTCGAGTTGTGTGTAAGCCCAGCAAGCGCTTGCGGTCGCATGGTTGAGTAGTGCAGCGGCGATAGATGATGCACTGAACAAAAATGAAAAAAATGTTTAGTTATTGAGATGTATTAAACACGAAGTCGGTCATAGTATGTTAGAAGTGTATGTATGATATTCGGGTTTCATGTACTAAAAGAAAATTGTTAATTTAACTTACTTTTGCTAATTTTTATCCTTTATCTTTTTCAAACAGTTCCTAATTGCTTTCAACCGTTGTAACTCGGTGAAATTTATTTTCTTCTGCTGATTTGCTACCACTAGTTTCAGCTAAACGCCTTATAGCTCCTGAATCTGCGGTCTACGGTTGATTTATTTTGCCTTTTTGCGATTCGCGTTTTCTACTCGTTTTTATTTTAATACCCGGAACATCACTCGTTCGTTTTCGCTTTGCACGTATGTATGTATGTACATATGGCCGAAAAATTACGCATACACGCGCAAGATACACAGCACTCTTCCACACTCGCTTTAAAAAACACGGTGCTTGACAAAATTATACAAATAAAAATATGGTGTCGATGTTTCTTTATATTCGATTCAATTGTTGCCTTTATCGACTACACTTTTAATTGATTTTTAATCAAATTATATTAAATTAACTCTAAATTCGTCAAACACCAAACCGAATCGCCGATTCGCCCATCTTCTCAAAGAAAAGAGTGTTGGGAAGTTTAAGTACAAATGTGACTTAAAATACCAACATTTTTAGCACAGTGGTCAATTGGGGAGTACCGAACACAATCAATGATACACCTTAAATTATGTAATTTGTAAACATTACAGAAATCTATAAAAGATCATCGTATTAAAAAAATGTAAACTATGATAATCGTATTAAGCTAATTAAGAAACAATGTTAAATAACTTGTTCGATGTTATAGAGCATATTTTGCATAAGACAAAATGTTTTCTGAACCAATCCACTATGGATTAAGTTAAATTGATAATGGCCCCGAACTATAAAACGGGGTGTTGATGAAATAACTATTTGAAATTTTCAAAAAACAGAATACTCACAATATCCGGAATATTTTTTAATAGTCTGGCAACTTCGGTAATACACTGCCTTCCCAACTTCCCCCCTTCACACATCTTGTCTAAAAACAGCAAAACAGCACCAGAAAAATTCAATCAGATCTTCAATTTTATAACATTTTCGACACCCAAAATGTCGAACATTAACAAAAATCACATACGGGCATCTGTCAAGCTTTTTTAAAACAATATACATTTTTATTTCCTCGCTAAATTCAAGTTCTGTTTTGCCAAATTCAACGTTTTTTTCTCCTCATTTAATTTTTGGCCCACTAAAAAGCGAATTCCATCTATACACGCCGCAGTGCCGAAAAAAACTTTAAAATCTAATTGGCAAGCGAGACTACTTGTAATTAAAGAAAAAAGTATAGAGAAAAGGAAAAAGACCGAATCAAATGAACCAGAACCGGAGGAGCAACTTACAATAAATGTCGCTCAAATATCCAACGAAGGAGGCTTACTCAGCCGCTGAGGATCGCTTGCTGGATATGTTGTCACCACGTTCCTTAAATGCAATACAGCCAAGTACGTCAGATCATGAGATCTTGGAAGTAGAGGTGTCGTCAACGGATGACGAAGATGAAGAAGAAAATAAAACAACATCAACGTCACCTGAACAATTATCGCCTCCACTTCATTCTAAATCCTTAACGAGTAGACGTCGTCAATCCACAAGGAGGCGTGGTGTACGCACTTATGGCGTACATTGTCCGCTCGATCCATCTGTCGATAGTGAAGTGCATCTTATTTCCAGTGAGTCTGAGACTGCGAGTAACATATCTGATGAAGATTTCAAGGGCTTTTCGGATGTCAATGATGTTGACGATGAAGAGGATAGAAGTACCGCGGGTGTATTCGGTTTGCGGAGACAACGTACAACGTTGTTAACTGTGAATCACGATGAGGCTATGGACAGTGTGCAGGCACATGACCAAGAAAATCAGTTGTTGGATGAAGGGCTTACAATCACTTCTCCAGACCGAGAAAAACATTTGGAAATAAGTAAGAAACACAACGAATAAGATTTTCTTTCATATATTGGTTGAAACTAATATAATTTTAAAACTATAGCAACACATTCTGCAAGTGCCCCGTCTGCTGTCAGTTGTCCAATTCCACCAATTGCCGACCAGCGACTCTATGCCTTTGAAAACAATATCATTGATATTTATGCGGAACAGACATCAGACTACTCAACCACAGATCAACAAAACTCTGGTGATAATGAGGAGCCATGCGAAATAATACTCAATAATCCGTATACTATACAAACCTTTGTGACAAATGCATCACAGCAATGCATCTTGTACGACAATACTGCCGCTCTAGATGTCGAAAACAATGATGTTTGTATTGTAGAGGTACCGTACAGTTCAAATGTAGTAGAAGAAGTTGCCGTTGAAAACAACGTGAGCTTGCAATTCGCTGCGGCACCTAATAATCTTTGCATTGTGAATGATACTCTCGGAATACATAGCGGTAATCACTTAGTCGCAATTAGTAACATCGAAAATGAAGTTATGGTAAACCAAAGTCACCAACAGACGCATGGACAGTGTATGATAACAACAGATGGTGGAAACATGGTAAACGCGCAGAATCTTTTCTATGGTGTCTCCGATGTGACTTCAGACCATGATGTTATAATATTAAGCGATGAAGTTGTTGAACCCATAAATGAAGTGTACATAGATAATATAATCGATAATGCAGATGGCCAGGTATTAGGCACCATTGGTAATGAGGACGATTTATGTGTCGACCCGTACAGCGACGTAACATTAGAAAATGTAGACGGAATAATCGACACAACTGACGGTATTGATCTGAGCAGTGAAGGAATTGAAAATGCTACAGAAGTGGTTGAAGACGGTGAAGTACTTTTACAATCCCAACCGGATGATAATCATTTAAATAGACTCTCAGGTAATGAATTAACAAATCTGTTCGTCGAAACAAATGCGTGTATGAGTGCGCCGCCTGTTGAAGAACAGTTCCTAAATATGCCTTGTACATCGGCAGTGGTAAACGAATATGATGGCGATGAAGTAGACAATGATATAACCGAAACGTTAGTAGAGAATGTAGAAAGAAGTGAAGTGCAACTATTACCAGATGAACAGAATAACGTCATGAGTGTACAATCAGATGCTGTAATTGAAGAGTGTGTAAAAGTGCCGGAAGTCGTGGACACACCTGCTGTAGTTAACACATTTGTTGGTGTTGTGTGTGAGACACCGAAGACAGAAGTGCATAAATGCTCCACTAGCACGACTACTGAGTTCCCAAATAGTTCGAATTCGAATCAGCTTTGCAGTGGCGACGACCTCCATAGTTATCCACAACGTACACCAATGCTAAAGAATACACTTTCTGCGGAGGCTTTAGATCGTAAACTAGCAACAATTTGTCAAGCGAATCCACAGCCAACTATTGAAGAAAAAATCGAAAGCTGGAATTGCAACGGTGAACTTAGTGATGTAGAGGACGTTATCTCGTTTGATAACCGTTTTGTGAGTCGTGAAGCAACAAGACGTGAACAACGTGCCGACTCAACCAATTCCGAAATTCATGATTTCTTAAAATTTCAAGAGATGATGATTACTAATATGCAAAAATTGAAGGAAAGTTATCTTGACGAACAACCGCGGGATATGAAAGATCGTAGCTCCATGACCAGCCTGCAAGCTAAGGCACAACGCATGCTCCAAAAGCGACAGGCAACTGATACGCTCAGTTCTTCGACAGCGGACAATCAGCGTTTCTGCACGACATACAAGCATCTGTTCCATGCTGTAGGTGGTGGCAATTCAAGCAGTGATGTTACACACAAACCTATTAGATTAGTACAACAAAATTCTTCCGATGCGACACTAGTGCCGATGCAGAGCAAGCAATATATACGGAAATCAAGTCAACCAAAAACCACAGGTATGGTCACAATGAATACACAGACAGTGAATGATGTGATTAATGACCAACCGCCAAAAGGGAACATTGCCACTTCAACGACCGATCTAATAATGCAGACTAATATTAGTGCTTGCAGTCGTGGTGGTGGCGTTTATGTGCCGATGTCTTCAAATGCTTTTCAATTAAACACGAATGCACATGAAGTCTACAATAAAACAAATTTAACTTTGCCATCATCAACTTATAGCAGCGGCGCTGTCGTCAGCATGGGCTACAATTATGCAATTCCTCCACCGCCTTATGTAAAGGAAACCTCAACGGAAGCTAGCCAGTCAATAGTTGAACAGTTACCAATATCTTCGGTCAATGTACCGCGTTCGATGCCGCCAATGTCCAACGCTGACAATAATAATGAAGCCTTATTCTATCAGCAACACGAGTTCTGCAATTATCTTGGCCTTACCGGGCTTGCGACAGCAAACGCCGTGGCAATTGCTATGCAAGAATTAGCCAACAGTTCAATAGCACGACGCTCATTGCGTGTGCGTAGCCAGCAGCAGTTGGAACGTATGCGTAGTGATTTGTCGCGCAATCGCAAACGCGCCGAGTCGAAACCATCGGCAACTGGGCGTGTGTTGGCTGGCGCCAGCAGTAGTGAACCACCAACGGCGGAGGTAACATCCACGACAACAGCCATACAAGTGCCACTGGTCAGTTGTGAAGAGACAGCCGTCAAGCCGACAACCAGTACTAAAGGAGTGTCCAATTCAGACTTATCTGACAGTGGCTCATTGAAAATTATATGTAAGATACCCGCGAAAAATGCAAAAGAAAACCAAAAATCTGCGCAACTATACGATTACTTCTTCAATGGCGGCTTAAAGGACAGTAAACATGTACAGCAACAAATATATGCTGCACAAACGCACGTCAGGCGTAAATCTGCTGTTGAAGAGCTGGCAGCTGGTAAACGGGCACAAAGGCAATCTGTATCGAGTGAATCGGCAGCCTCAAGTACGTCATTGAAGAACGGTGAAAGCCCTGAGAAACAAAGTATCATACAAATTGATACAACGCGCCTCGGTAAATTACAGAGTCCAAATAAGATTTGGCCTAATCAACCAACCACCGAGAAACTGCATGAGCACATACAGCAATGCCTGAAAAAGGCACGTGAAGCTAAGCCTGCCATCTACATTGTGCAAGCGATGAACAACGAGAAGAAATTAAAAGCATCGCCGCCGATGTCTCAATTGCTTGTGCCGCACCCATCATTGGCGGCTATTAGAAGATCATCACACTCAGATGAAGTATTTGTTAACGAATATATGCAAATGCCCGATGCAACACCGAATAAAAACGAGATGCCTCTGGCAACATCCATAGTATCAATGTCAGAACTACATAAGACAAATCACTTACTGGAATCGGCCACCAGCTTTAAGAGACCCTTACGTAGGCTACGCACACAAAATGATAGCCGCACAGAAACTGCGAAGCATCGCAAATTGAAGACGACAGTGCGGTCGCGTAGTAAGAGCTCTACACAAAGCGCAAATTCGCGTGGTCTAGTTACACGAATGACAACCAACATGAATTCAAAACAGTTGCGCAATCGTAAAATTAGTCTTATGAAGAGTTATTATTTGGTCGATGAGACACGTGGCAAGCGACTGAGTGGCGGTAGCACAGCTGCCGTATTTGCAAATGCGAAAGCGCCAAAGAAAAACCGCATGGATCCGTCAACGGTGAGTTTTGCGATGTCATCGGAAATGGCAACGACGGGCCGAGAGCAACTATTGAATGAAGGTAAGCGAGTTGCATCGCCTACTGAATCAGGTAAACTGAAAGCGGAGGCAGACGTGAAGAAGAAAAAACTAACAAAATCAACAAATGTACGCGGTGGGCGTGTAACGGCTGCCAAAGCGCATGGACAACAACAGGAGTCACCAAAGAAAAATGCAACAACGCGCCTTTTAGCACGGAAAAAGTCTTTGCAAGCGCAGACTGGCAGAGCAGCAATGGCAGCGTCACCAACGTTGGAAACGTTTACACCTAAGAAGACTGAAGGTATTAAATCACCATCCATACATGAACAAAACACAAACAGAGAACGTGAGGTTGTGACTTCGCCAAAATGTAATATGGATGTGACACGTCAACTGGACGCGCATGAGTTTATAACGACCAGCTCCATTGTATGTCCACCAGCGGCAAATGCAGCAACCAGGCGGTTAATGCGTTCGCCAAATTTAGAAGAGAATGAGCCACCGTCATTGCTGCGTTTCGAATTGCCCACTCCAGCGCTTAGATATCCAGCAGCTTCGCCGCCTAAGCAAACGTACGTCAGCGAAAATAAAGTCGATGCGCGGCCTAAAGCCGGCGAATGTGAACCTGCCATGGCGGGCATAACACGCTTAACGGTCGCATCGCCAGCACAACGTAATCCACTCGTCGCTAAGCATGGCAAAGTATTGTATATTTACTATGAACAAGATGTTCTAATTGTCGTCCAAGAGAAGCTAGTAAGCTTCTGGAAATATTCAAAAATATTTGGCGTTTTACGAAGAAAGCTTGATGATACAAGTGGTACTGTCACCTTGGACGGCAGCACTGCCGACGATGACAATCATTCATTAAAAAGTTCATTGCGGAGCTCGATATCAAACGATGAATCAGAAGGCAAAACCAACGAGAAACCAAAACAGGATTGGGTGCATTTAGGTCGTGCTCGACGTATTACAAATGGTGAGTCTAGCGTGACGACTGATGTGTTATGTTATACTTACCTTTCGGTTTGCTAATACAGATGTGGAAGTGAATACGCCGTATCCGAATCGCATATGCGTCAACAACTCCACGCCACTGTATTTGGAAATGCGTTGTCGTCAATTGGAGCACAATCGACGTGAGGGTAAACTGCTGTCGACATACGTGAATGTTTATTACTACAGCGAAGATGACTTACGTCCGAAAATGCACTCAGTACACTTGGATGCAGTGCCGGGGTGAGTTACTCTTTTTTTTCTTTTCAAAAGAAATCATGTCTTTAAATTTGTCTATAAATCACAGCGAAAGTTCAGGCATAATGTGTACGACTATAACAGACTCAAGGTACTTTGTTATGGCTTGGCCGCAGGAGACAATGTTAGGCAAGGTACGTACTGGTTTGTGCAAATATTCGCTCACACCGACACTCGACACGCTTGCAAGTATACGGGAATTCAAAAACATGAAGCATGCGATACGTTGTATCGAATGCTTAGGTGGTAAGTGTCTTGTAACACTCATTCTATTGAATTGTACTCTTATGCGTAAATTTATTTTGTTTTTGCCTTTAGAGGATAAACTAATCGGCTATGGCACAACACGCGTCACTATTTGGGATCATCGCAGTGGCGATACGATAATGTGTTACGACCTAGGCATAGAATTAGGAAGAAATCTCGGCGCCATGTACTATCCAAGCCTTGACATAGGTCAGAGTAGCATGTTGGTGCTTTATCAGCATATAAACAATTCTAATGATGCGTCAGAGTTGAAGATTATTGCCTGCGAAGTATCTTGTGTAACACCAACACATCGAGTTTTACAAGTGCACAAATTGCCGTCACCAGGATTTAATGATGACATACTGTCGGTTAATACCGGCGATCATATAATTTTACGATCAAAAGCTAACGAAGAGATTTGGATAAGTGGCGATGATCCACAACTGTTGACATTTGTTACAGTGCCAAGCACACAACGTTTTTATTCGCGTAATCGCACGCAAATGGTTGAACTTGGCAAAAAGACACTGACGGTGGACAGCATTGCTAATCATATGCTCAAACTGGCATCTACAAATCTTGGTATTGGCATCGCTGCAGGCCGTAAGTGAAATTGCAAAATACAGAAAAGCTTAATGAGTGCTTAATATCAAATCGTTTGTTATCAGCAACGTTTATAAAACAGAACCATATTTCTATGTATAATTTTTGGCAATGAGTTTTTGTTAAGTGCAAAAAATGTCTGATTAATTAATTGCAATTATTATTCGAATTATTAGATTTTTTGAAGAAATACAAAATGGATTTAATCATTAATACATTATACTAATGCTTTAATTGTTGTAAATATTCATTAGCTGTTAACATATGTATGAATTATTATTATAATTCATTATTTTTTGGATTTAAAGCAATAGCATCAAATTTATTTCGTTTTAGAATGTAACGCCAAAACAGCCCAGTTAATTGTAAAAATAAAAAACCGAAATTTGTTTATCCCTAAGTATTTTTCTAAAACAAAATCATGGCGACAATTGATAACGTGAATTTCAAAATATGAAAAGCCATGGTGCAATAGACATGTATCACCACTTTTAGTTTTAAATTTATTACATAGTAAGGAGTGAAATTGAAAATAAAAACTATTTAAAACAAAAAATATTGTTTTTGATTTGTAAATGGCGGGAATTTAACTTCGTTTTTTAACTTCATATTTATTGCATTACTTTACTCTTTTCAATACATTTTCTAAATTCAACTATGTTTAAATAATTGTTATTATTACTTAAAAAATGAATAAAAACATTTTCGCTCTTCATCAAAAATCATGTCGACTGCATGTTAAGCATGTCACTAAAGTCACGCATACGACATATTAAATTCTAAATTCAATATTAATAGTAATTACAGTAAAACTAAAATATACACAAGTCAAATAGGAGTTTGGTTAATTTTAGTACAAAAAGAGTTGTTGTTCACTTGAAGTCGGCTTGCTTAATAAGATTGCGCAATAAAATTGATTTCATATTAAAACAATAAGCAATAAATAAATGAGTACAGCACACAAATTTGATTTCGTTATGTTTCTATATGCACATGCAAAAATGAGAGCGTTTTGTTAGATGGGTGTGTATCTATAGTAGTCATAACTATGTATACGTATGCATTCTTTAATGCAATTAATTGATTACATTTTATAATTTACAGTTGAAATCATACATACATACATACGTATCCAATCATTTTATTAATTTTTTTTATATAAAAACTGCATTTTTAAAATACAGCAAAAAGAAGAATATAGGACTTGATTTGCATACTTTGATGAAAATTTTATCAGTATATACTAACAAGTTGTGTTTATAGCCTAAATTTGACACTTTAGCACTTATTATACACAGTATTTAAAGTGATAACATAATGAACGTTACTCAGATTTGCTTGCGTCTCAATTGCTGATCAGCGGTCGATGTTCGTGTAAGCCTTTTCAATTTATACACTAGACACTACAATTCCTTATCCGGTTTTTTTTGCGCTGGCGTCGTCACTGAAGCTGAGGGAGACCGCGAAGTAGATGTTTCGTTTGCGTGCGCCTCTTTGGCTAATTGCCAACGCTTAAATTCGACCATTTGCATAAGACGCACATGTAATTTTGGTTTTTGTTCTATTGCCGTATCTAGTTTGTTGAATTCTTCACTATACATGAACACAACGGGTATGCTAACATCGTCGATGCCATCACCGGACATAGCAAACATCGGTTGCGATTCACCAGAAGATCCTGGTACATTATCACAGACAATTAATGCGAGTGCGCCGGATGCTTGAGCCAATCGGGCTTTGCTCACAAAGGTACAGTCGCCACGCTCTGCAATTACGATTTTACCACGAACCTGATCAGCGTTTTGTAGCTTATCTGTGCAAGCACGCCATGGCATTGCGTGGATCACTTCACCTTCAACGAACTGTTCGCCAGTGAGTTCTGGACTAAAATGCGAAGGTCCCGCCATGATTGCGACCCAGTCTTGTGATTTGTCGTCAATGGTATAGGCAACGGCCTACAAGTACAAAAAAGTATAATTAATAGCAAAGTAAGTGGCAAATGTCAAATGATTGAACTCACTTGCAGCTGAGCCAATTGATTCATAGACTGCATTTTAGTCAATTCAAGCATTTCTTGCATGAATTGTAGACCTAATTCACCCTCCTCAGGACTCTTAGCCTATAAGTAAATGAAAACATTCATGATTAGTATGTCAGTTTTAAAATGCTAAAACAATTTAAACGCCAAAATAAAAATCAAATCAAAACTGAAAACTCACATTATAAAAGCTATGAAACAGTCGCACCTTGCCATCACCTAATGAAACCATGGTAACGCCCATGTCGTAAACAGCTCGCAGATGATCAGCATTACTCGCTTGAAAATCCAATGCGGATAATCGCTTTCCGCTGGTTGTACGCGGGCACGAGCCCGTAATGAAGTTGCGCAGTGGTTTGCGTACTTGTTCAGGAAAAAGCTTATTGGAACTGGGGCAAGTTCGCATGTAGTCGAGTACGTTGTGCTCGTCCGATTGGCGAAAGCCTGCAACAAAAAAAGAAATAATACATTAAATTTCTTATACTCATTTTTATCAACTAAACTTTCACACTCACTAAACGTCGCATTCCCTAGCTGTGCAATAGAGAGCGGCAATAAATGGGCCTCCGTCGTAAAAACAAACTCATCAACGTTAACAACAAGATCTTGCGGATCGGAAAACAGCAAAAAGAGATATTTAAAGGTTTCCGATAGCACAAATGAGTCCATACGATCTTCATGTTTGCCAGTACGCACATCATTTACGGCGGCATAGCCACATGGTACTCTGGCATATGCCTGCAACGTTTTCAGAGCTTTTTTCCCCACTTGCAGATAATGATGATCACCAGTAGCACGATATAGAAAGTATGTGGATTCAATAAATTCGGGACGCAAATGATGCTGCCCCCAGTGTATTTGGAAGTCTACAGTAAATGCTTCTGGAAGTAGGGTGTGCATTTGCATAACCTGATAAAGCATTTCATGTGTTTGTACGGCAGGCTTCAAGTCACCGGAAAGTACTTGTAAGCCTGGCCAAAATGCAAGGAGTGAATCCATAAAATTACGCGATTTGGCATGTGGTCGATGCATGAGCACATCAAGTAACATTGGACCTTCACTGACATATTTCATTATGGCATTGTAGTGACGATTGAAACGAGCTAAATACTTGTCATCGCCGAGTAGCACATACGATTTAAATAAATACTCATAATAAGAATCGATGCCTGCGCCGACACCAGAATCACGGCGAACCCAATCGCCAGAATGCACATTTAGCACGGTGCCCATGAGATCAGAGCCACGGTGGCGTAGTTTCCAAAGTGCATCCATCGCGGCATGTGCACGTACCTCAAAAATAGGATCACCTGTGTCGGAGAAAATCATTAACATTTTGTACTCAAATTTCTCTCAAGTCAACGCACCTGTTAAACGTGACAGCGCTGCGAACTCCAGCAGTATTGTGCCTGCACATGCAGTACAAGTTTCCCGGGATTTCTTTAGTTGTTCGTCCTTCATCCCCAGACGTAAATTGACACGGGCATGCGGTATACCTGTAGATGTATTAAATGCCGGCAAAAGTCGATAACCCAAATCACGTGCCATCTCAAGCAATTCGCCTTTGTACCAAGGCATCACCTGCGCTTGCTTCTGTATATACTCAGCAAGTATATGCGCTGATAGCAGTCCTCCAACCATTCGTATATTTGTCTCAAAAACAGAAACAATAATATCACTATCAAATTGTACATCGCGTATCACTAGTTTTACTGCATGCTCAAACTCAGAGAAATCGCCGAGAAGCACCAGTGTATCAAGAGTATCAACAAGCGTCATAGAGAAACTAACGAAATAAAATATTTTATACAACGTGCTGATAAGAAAATAACTCGTAATTACACTTACTTGCCAAGTATATCATCCATGTCGCCACGAGATGGCGTTACGCCCCGATAGCGTCCTGCGCACGATAAAGGCATTAGTTCATCTGCAGGATATGCGTTTTCCATATATGCATGATATGCATGGTAGAACATCTCACGCGACTCCTCGCTTCGATAATGAAAGAATTTAAATGATTACAAAATTTCAAATGATCCCGTTTCAGTCATGCACACACCGGAGTTCCGCACGTTCCTTGTTGGACATGTTTTGCGTTGGCATTGGCAAGGAGTCACCGGCCACAAAAGCTATGAAGATTGTCAATACCATCATCGCCGCCAGCAGCATATATTGAGGTGTAAATACATTGTATATAGCATAAGTTCCACTTATAGCCGCCTGTCGGCAGAGCGATCGTCTTGCGTTGGTCGAGGTCATTTTACGTTCCCTGACTAACGTAACCAACAATCAAGCTATGTGTGGTTCTGCTCTTGAGAGCAGGTTAAATATTACGTTTGTGTCAGTGCAGTTACTCTTTTGGTTTTTTATTGTTTTTGAAACGTATATTCGTGACGTTGACCTTCACTTTGAACGTGTTAATATTTTGTATTTGTATTTATTTTTTTTTTTTGGTGTTTCTGCTTTCTTACTTGTTTTAAATTTTAAATTAATGCATTAATTAAACTTTAGTCTGTGTAAGCCAAAAGATAAACTATAGAAAACCGTTTATAAGTAAAATACACAAAACAAAATCGGATAATCAGGCACAAGGCAATGCGAAAATCATTAATAAATCTAAGTTAGCCACTTTCGCATATTTTGTAAACTTAAGTAATTATGTCCTGCTTTCTGATCGAATTCATTATTTCACCAAAACGAAAATGCCTACACGACATATTTAGTTAGTGCCAACGCTTCAAGACTATGAGAACCAAACACCAGCCGTTCTTTTATCACATACTACAATCACACTTGGCATTGTAAAATATTTTTTTATATTATTGCTATTAACTCCAATAACAAAGCACCACGACTTTACAATTCACACTCCGGAACCAGCACCGGTTTACGCCTTCCCCGCATAAATACAACCACGATTTACCCAACAAATATTACGCTGCATCTGCAAATGCTTCATTCGCGTGCAGCCTATCTCTTTTGTTATAAATTTTTAATATAACTTAATTTAAGTCATTTTGCAAAAACGAACTGTGTTTTGACATTCACAACGAATGAATTAAATGTACTAAAGTGACTGTTTCTGAAAACAACTAAAACAGAGTTGCACTTTTTTGCCGCGTATTTTTTTTTATATTGTAAAAATGGTAATTTAGAAAATAAACAAATGAAATCAAGAGTAATAATTGTGTTTATCTACTTAATCACAGCGTCGCAGTTTAGCGCCTAGCCAAGTACATGGTACAAAACTGAAGCCCAACTGCGATTTTACATCACCTTTTTTGAACAAGCGAAAGCGAGAATGTCAGGAGCAACTTCAAAAACGTCGCCAAAATGGACAAACAAGTTCAACATCGTTGCCACCGGCGCGCTCCATACCGCAAAGTGATTATGAGCAAGCCATTGCAAAGGTGCTATCGCAGCCATTCAAAGTGCCTATAGCCAATTACGTGCCAGATTATGGAGGAAATCGCTGCTTGGGTGTACGACGTAAAATCGTGCGGCGTGCACTACACGATCCATACGCTTGCAATGCACTCGTCCTCTACGCGCCGCCCACATACACTGAACACGAACGCATGATGATGGATTCATCGAAAATTCTAGTGCACGTCGTTGTCGATCCACTGCTTAGCAATATATTGAGACCACATCAACGTGAAGGAGTTCTTTTTATGTACGAGTGCGTTATGGGCAAACGGGGTAACTTTAATGGCTGCATAATGGCAGACGAAATGGGCTTGGGTAAAACACTGCAGTGCGTAACTTTAGTATGGAGTTTGCTTCGCCAAAGCCCCGAATGCAAACCGACTATTACGAAGGCTATTATTGTGTCGCCCTCATCGTTGGTGAAGAACTGGGAGAAAGAGTTTGCTAAATGGTTGCAGGGTCGCATGCATTGTTTAGCTATGGAAGGTGGTTCCAAGGAAGATACGACACGCACTCTAGAGCAATTTGCTTTAAATACAAGTCAACGTTGCGGTACACCTGTGTTACTAATAAGTTATGAAACATTTCGCCTATACGCGCACATACTTTGTCGTACTGAAATTGGCATGGTTATTTGTGATGAGGGTCATCGTCTAAAGAACAGTGATAACCTTACCTATCAAGCACTAATGGGACTTAAAACTAAACGCCGCGTGCTACTTTCTGGTACACCTATACAGAACGATCTGACGGAATATTTTAGTTTGGTGAATTTTGTTAATCCTGAAATGCTTGGCTCTGCAGCAGAATTCAAGCGTAATTATGAAAACGCGATACTTCGTGGGCAAAACGCGGATTCAAGCGACAAGGAAAGGCAACTGGCTGTCACAAAAACACAAGAGCTTATTAGTGTTGTTAATCAATGCATTATTAGACGTACAAATCAGATATTAACAAAATATCTGCCGGTCAAATTTGAAATGATCGTTTGTGCTTTGTTAACACCAATACAGTTAGAATTGTATACGAACTTTGTGAAATCAGATAAAATCCGAAGAAGCTTAGCGGACTGTACTGAAAAAGGTTCACTAACTGCATTAGCGGACATCACAACGCTGAAAAAGCTTTGCAACCATCCAGATTTAATATACGAAAAAATTGTTGCACGTGAAAATGGCTTTGAAAATTCACAGCATGTGCTACCCGCGAACTACAAACCAAAGTGAGTAATTAAAATAAAAAGTAAGTTCTTGAATTTAACAAAAATTTGTTTACAGAGAAATAAATCCAGAATTCAGCGGAAAATTTATGTTACTGGACTTTATGTTGGCTACAATACGCACTAACAGTGACGACAAAGTTGTGCTTATTTCAAACTATACTCAAACATTAGATCTTTTTGAACAATTGGCGAGAAAACGGAAATATACTTTCGTACGTCTTGATGGCACTATGTCAATTAAGAAACGTTCTAAGGTCGTTGATAGATTCAATGACCCGACTTCGGATTGTTTTCTTTTTATGCTTAGCTCAAAGGCTGGCGGCTGTGGTTTAAACTTGATTGGTGCAAATCGTTTGTTTATGTTTGATCCTGATTGGAATCCTGCAAATGATGAGCAAGCAATGGCGCGTGTTTGGCGTGATGGCCAAAAGAAGCCATGCTACATATACCGTTTGGTAGCGGTAATAATACGTTTACCTTTTCGAAATTATAACTTTTATTTATGAGTACACAAACATTCTTACAGACTGGATCCATTGAAGAGAAGATACTACAAAGGCAAACACACAAGAAATCGTTGTCCAGTACGATTATCGATAATAATGAATCGGAGGAAAAACATTTTACACGTGAAGATCTTAAGGATCTTTTTCGTTTCGAGGAAGGTGTCCTATCAGACACGCATAATAAGTAAGAATATGCCTGAACTGTTTTTAACAGTTTATAATAAAAATTTTATTTCAGATTTAAATGCAAACGCTGCGTTCAAAATGTGCAAACAAAACCACCGCCGGAGAACACAGACTGTACATCCCATCTCTCGCAATGGTATCATTGTTCGAATAATCGTGGTCTACCTGATAGCGTCCTTGCACAGGCTTGGCAAACCAGCAAATGTATATCTTTTGTTTTTCATCATCGTTCACAAGAGCAAACGCAGCCAGTCGCCGAATTGGCTAATAAAGAGAATAATGTAAAAGAACGTAAACGAAAAAAATCGGTTGATTCCAATGAAAGTGATGCATCCTGTCATGAAGCCGACAGTGATTATGAATAGTACAAGTGCTTTTTATAGGTTTTTAAGTTTAACTAATTTATTAAAAACCATTTGAAAATGCAGATTTTATTTAAACAAAAATGAATTAAAACGTGTAATCCACACTTACACATATACAGTGTTTAAGGAAAAAATTCAATATTAAGGTATTGAAGTTACAAAAAAAAAAAACATAAAAATGAATAACAAATGTAAGTGTTATATAGTGGATATTAAAAACAATTTTTGAAAATAAAAAGAAAATATAAAAACATAAAAAAAATAATAATAATAAATAAATAATAAAAAAATTTCTTCTTTTATAACTTCATAAAGAGTGTGATCGGGCAGTGGTCGCTGCCCTTGCATTGACTGCGAATACAATTGTCGACAATGCGAGATATAAAACGCTCTGAAACGATAAAATAATCGAGTCGCCAACCGACGTTGCGTGCGCGTGCATTTGCCATATACGTCCAGAAAGTGTATGCACCTGTGCGTGTCGGATACAAATATCTATAGGTGTCAACAAAGCCCAAAGCCAACAGTTCTGTCATTTTATCGCGTTCTTCTTTAGTGAAGCCAGCATTGCGTGTGTTTGACTTTGGATTTGCCAGATCTATTTCTAGATGCGAAACATTCATGTCGCCACAAATAACCACCGGTTTAAGGGCATCTAGTTTTTTGACATAAGCTTGAAAAGTCACTTCCCAACGCATACGCATATCAAGGTTAACTAGCTTACGCCCTGAGTTAGGCACATACACATTTATCAAATAAAATTTTTCGTACTCGGCTGTAATCATACGACCCACATCGTCAAATTCTTCATGTCCTATTCCATAATCCACATTAATTGGCATTATTTTTGAATAAATCGCAACCCCAGCATAGCCACCAGGTTTACAAAGCCAATATGGATGGTAGCCAGGTAAACGTTTCATTTCATCCGGCAATTGTTCATTGGCGCATTTTGTTTCCTTTTTGAATAACGTAATGCTTTCATTAATACAATTTGCTATATTACATACCTATTTTTACTTACCTGTAAACAAAATATATCCGGTTCTTCGTAATCTAATAATTTTAAGCCATCCTTCTTAAGCCAAGCGCGGAGACCTGCTACATTCCAGCTTGACACTTTAAAATTGAAACGCTCTTCACTGCCCCCATCCCCATTGGATACAGACTCCAGCTCAAAGTCCGCTTTATTATATATTGTGTCGGTGGTATTAATTATAGCCGGCTTCTTAGTTTTAGCCGCTGGAAAACAGGAGTATACGATATTTTTCAGTCTGCTATAAATTGCACTACCACAGTTAAACGTACGTTTGGCGCCATCAATTTCACTCTCTTCTTCGTTCTGCCCAATTGTTTCGGACACGACCTGTTTGCGCCCTCGGGACTTTGCTGTTTGTAAAGATTTTTATTCTAGGTTTAGTTATGTGAATATAATATTCAATCATACCCGGCGTCTTCTTTTCTTTATCAAGTACTTGTACATTTGCATCCGACTCAGAAGCTTTCGCAGTACCACGTTTCTTCTTAGCTTCAACGACAGCAGTTTGTTCGTTTTCTAAAAAAGAAGTTTTAAATCATCAACCGTTTTGAAATATAAAATTTCAAACCTACGCTTCTCAGTTAGTTTCTTTTTAGTGCCTTTTTTTGCCTCAGGAACAACTTTGGGTTTAATGGGCTCATCATTTTTAGTTTTAGTGTCTTCTGTCGCTTCTTTCTTTTTACGACCCACAGCTGCAGTTAAATTTTACTATTAGGACAAGCTAGGACATTCTCAACAAATGCTTACCACGAGCTTTCGGCTCCTGCACTGCAGGCGTTTTGTTGTTTATTTCATTCCCTGAAGATTCCAAAGATTGATTCAATTCAACGGCAGTAATTGGTGGAGTTTTTGCTCGCCTTCCACGACTTTTTGGCACTTCTAAGTGAGTTTCTTGTGTTTCATTCTCGACTGCGTTTGTTTTTGACACCTTTGAACTTTTTTTTTGCTTGGTCTCCAAAACCTGTTCCGTATTGATCTCATTTTTTTTACGACCTACAGTTAAATTATGCTATTAGTGAGAGTTAGAACATTATCAACTGAATCTTACCACGTGCTTTTGGCTCCTGCACTGCAGGACTTTTTCTATTAATTTCGTTCCCCTCAGGAAATTCTACAGAATGATTGGGTTCATCATCCACACTTAATGGGGTTTTTGCTCGCCTTCCACGACTGTTTGGTACGTCTAAGCGATTTTCCTTATTTGGTGCAGCTTTTTTATTGCTTATCTTTTTAACCACAGGTTCTTTGTCCTCTTTCTTTAAGCTATTTTTTGGCTGGGATTCCACTAATTGTTCTGTTTTGTCTATAGCTGTTGTGGTTTTTTTAGTGCGTCCTTTTTTTATCGGAGGTTCTTCTTCCAAGCTTCTAACTTCTTGATCCGCCTTTTTTATGCGTTTCTTTACTATTTTTTTTACTGGCTCTGTGTTTTCTTCATAATAATCTGGTTTCTTTATTTGTGATTTTGTTTCTAGTCGTTGAGATCTTTTAACTGGTTTTACAGGAACATCTTCGACCGCCGCCAAAATGCTATTGGTCTTACTGTCAATTTCATTAACACTTTCATTTTCTAAAGCAGGCGTACTTGTTTTTGTCTTTTTTGGACGTGACATTTTATTTTACCAGTATTTTTTATATTTAATATATTCTTTTCTCTCAAATTTGCTGATCGGGACTAGCTCAGATTTCCAAGACAGCGTTTTGAACACAAATAAAAATTGCAAGCTGCAGAGTTAGAAAAATTTAAGCCGGCGTCGCCGCCAAAAATTTCGCAACTAGTGTTGAAAAGTGTGTAGTGGAAATTCTGACATTACTTAGAATTAACCTTTATATTTCTGATACGACATCAAAAACTGCCGCCTTATCTTTTTAGTCCAATAATTTAATAATTATTTCATAATTTATAGTAAAATCTCCTAGCATGAGCCCAGTTTGTGGTTTCTTCAAAATCACACTGAAATTCATGAAGAGAAAAAAGGAGTTTAAATTTCAAAAAAAGACCTCACAATATTTTTTTCGTCACTTTGAAAGTACTAGTATTAGGGTTAATACACTAACACTAGTAAGGAATACTTTTATTAAAATTTAGTAGCCGCAGAACCGCTGGCGCTTCAATTTAAATTTTTAGATTATAAACAAATCTAAAATAAATTTTATATATATTGAAAGAGTATATTACAACAAAATTTTAATTGACAATAATTGGACAGTAAGAGTGAAGTATTGTGGGTCCACAAATAAAATCATAAAGGAGAGTGTCATTGTCTAAAAATGCCAAGCGAAATAATTACTCTGCAGCTGGGTCAGTGCGGCAATCAAAGTATGTATAAATGTCGTATTTCAAACGTCTGGCATTGAATGCAAAATTTCAATCTATGTGTTAGTTGGCTTCGAGTTCTGGAAGCGACTTTGCCAGGAGCATGGCATTTCGCCGAATGGCGTTCTTGAGGATTTTGCTACCGATGGTATGGACAGAAAGGATGTGTTCTTCTATCAGGCAGACGATGATCACTACATACCACGTGCAGTGTTACTAGATCTGGAACCGCGTGTTATCAACACAATCATGACATCGCCATACTCAAAGGTATTGATAAATTTTCAACCAAGAATCAATTAAGCAAAATAAATTTTCCGCATACGCTTTAGTTATACAATCCTGAAAATGTGTACTTGTCAAAACATGGTGGTGGTGCTGGCAACAACTGGGCTTCTGGCTACAGTCAAGGCGAAAAGCTTCAGGAAGAAATATTTGATATACTTGATCGAGAGGCAGACGGCAGTGATTCTTTGGAGGGCTTTGTTCTCTGCCATTCCATTGCTGGGGGCACTGGTTCTGGTATGGGTTCTTTCATAATGGAACGTTTGGCTGATCGTTATCCAAAAAAGTTAATACAAACGTATAGCGTTTTTCCGAATCAAGACGAAATTAGCGATGTTGTCGTGCAGCCATACAATTCATTGCTAACATTACGTCGTTTGACAACTTCTGCAGATAGCGTCGTCGTTTTAGACAACACAGCACTCAATAGGATCGCTAGCGACCGTTTACATATACAGAACCCAAGTTTCTCACAAATTAACACTCTTGTGTCAACTATAATGACTGTAAGCACAACGACGCTACGTTATCCGTCGTATATGAACAATAATTTGATCGGCCTGACTGCGCCGTTGATCCCGACGCCACAGTTACATTTCCTAATGACTGGTTATACGCCTCTGACTAGTGAAAGTGATGTAAGTTTTCCATTTGTAGTTGATGAGTTTGTAAATGTTATTGCTGAAAAATGATTGTTTGTTACTCTTCAGGCTGCAGTTAATGTACGAAAGACGACTGTACTTGATGTAATGCGTCGCCTCTTGCAACCAAAAAATATGATGGTTTCTACTGGTCCTGATAAGACAAATCATCACTGCTATGTATCAATTTTAAATATAATACAGGGCGAGGTAGATCCAACGCAGGTGCATAAGTCGTTGCAGCGTATTCGTGAACGGAAACTTGCACAATTTATACCATGGGGACCGACTTCAATACAAGTGGCATTGTCACGCTCCTCCCCCTACGTGCAGAGCAATCATAGAGTTTCGGGTTTAATGTTAGCCAATCATACCAGCATTTGTTCTCTATTTGAGCGTGCTCTTAACCAATATGACAAGTTACGCAAACGAGGAGCCTTTTTGGATCAATTTCGACGCGAAGATATCTTTAAGGATGACCTATCTGAGTTGGATGAGTCACGTGAAGTGGTAGACACACTTGTGCAAGAATATGAAGCTGCGACCAGATCCGATTATCTACAATGGTCGGCTAAACGTGATAAGCGTGACGTAAATGACGTGGGCACAACTGATGCTTCAGCAACTGTTAAAAACTAGAATGCTTTATGTATAACCGTTAACTCAAGAAATTTATGGACATCTGTTGACGCTTACTATCTCGATTTTTTCTTTTGAACCAAAATTTTATTTGGATATCATTAATTTTAGTTAGTACTAATGTTACTCTATGTTCGAGTATATAAGATTTATGGAACGTGTGTTAAGTTCGTTTTGTTGTACTATATGGTTGTTTTAATAAAACATTGACGCACCTAACATTATTACGTAGTAGATTCATGTGTGTATAAAATACATGTTCAAGAATGAACATAAGGCCGCCTATCATGTGCTTTCTGGCGATAGAATGCAAAACCTCAGGCGTTACCACGCGAACTAGATAAACGACCAATGGAGGCTTAGGATTATAATTATAAATACAGCAATTCCGCATTGGACGATCAGTACAACTTATAAGTTCAGTGCGTGCTCATTAAATGTAAAGTATCAATACAAACATTTTTCAAATTTGGTGCACTGTGGACTGAAACTATTAGCTACATAATATAAAAAAAGAGGAAATTGAAGCAATAATATACACAGATGTGCATATGCCTGACTTCAATTAAAACAGTTTTCTTAAATAAAGCTAAACAAGAAATACTAATATGCTGTTGAATGAATGTGACAAGATCATAAAAATCGTCGACAGTTCAATTACCAAGTTTAAACACAATTTCAGTTAAATTTAAACTTCACCACCCAAACAAAAAAAAAAAACATAAATTTAAATTAGAAAACATACAGTTGTTCTCAGCTTATTTCATCCAGCACCTTTTAAAAACATTAATCAGCTATGATTAAATTGAAATTAGTGTATTTTAATTTGGTTGAAATGCAGTCTAATAAAATGTTGTTAAAACATTTTAAAACTCTAAACGTTTTTTCTGATGCTCGTTGAAATTAGCTATAAGTCTGTATTTCAGCTTCGTTGTGAATGGCAAAAATACATATAAGCATTCTTATATGTGTACAAATCCGTGCATGAATGCGTCACGTTATTTACTAACATTGAATGTTTGTGGTCTAAATTTTAATGTATATTGTGAAGAATGAGTAAAAGTGATAAAGTCAATGTTAATGAACTACACAACACTATAGCTACAATAGCTGTAATAGACCTGGAAACATGTAATTTGCCGGCACACAATTTTAATAAAACTAACATTACGGAACTTAGTATTTACGGGTTTGCAGCAAATGAATTAACAAGTTGTAAGCCTACATCACCAGATGAGACTAAGGATGGAACCTATCCCATACCGCCAACTCCGCGTGTAATGCATAAATTGAATATGCTGTTTAATCCACGGATGATTGTTGAACTAGGAGCGGAGGAAGTAACTGGTATGTGTTTATAACGTTTTTTTTTATAAAATATTTACAATATAAAGCTTACGGATATTTTTCAGGGTTAAACAACTACATTTTAGAGCATGAAAACGCGCTTGACGATAATGCTGCTAAAACAATTATCGGATTTTTGCAGCATTTACAGCAACCCGTTTGCTTGGTAGCACACAACGGCTTGATTTTCGATTTTCCGATTGTGAAAAAATCATTGGATAAAGTAGCATTGTCGCTGCCTGCTGGACTCCTTTGTGTTGACTCTTTACGCGCATTTATGGCGATTGATAAAGTGCTTGACAATAATATATTTGTCCCAAACGTAGTTTCTACAGAAGTGTTGTTGTCAGGTTGTAAAACTGAATGCGATACAAATAACTTACCTCTTTCCTCACTTAACGACATCGCACTGAAAAAAGAGCCGGAAGAAGTGACCGATCGGCGCAAAATTAATGAGACGACACCCCGACGGCCAACGATGCAGAGTGAAGAAGCCATAAAAAAACGCAGGCAATTGATTGATGGTGAAGAAACTCCAACAGATAACCATGGTCAAGAGAAACCAGCTGTCAAACGTTTATGTACACTGAAGTCAAGACGTGCTCTTTTTACGGATAATAAACCTGGTAGAAAATATCCGCCCAAGGGTGTCTATAAGTTGGGCAATATGTACCAGCGAATCTTTTCCCGGCCTCCAACGAATGCACATCAGGCTGAGGTAGATGTCTGCATGTTGACTAAGATTATTCAGCATTACGGCATTGATTTTCTTGCTTATGCTGAAGCTCAAGCAATTCCATTTGAAGAAGTTGTGCCTCTTGGCACTAAACGTTAACTAATTACGTTTGAATTATATGTTTAACTATTACTTATTGTTAAAAATTCGTAAAGCATACATTTTATCTAAAGATTGTCTATTTTTTTACCAAGTGATTTGTAATTATATCAATAAAAGTTTTATACAAACGTTCTTTTTATTCTATAATATTCAAGGACAACGCAAACACAAAAATTATATTTTTGGACACTCATATCTTCATAACTTAAATACTCTCTTATTAAATCTTACAAAATATGTTCAAGAAAGTTAAGAATCCCAACGAAGACAAGGATCTATGGACAAAAGATAAAAAGTAATTCCTAAATTCGAATAAAGCGAACAAAAATGTTGTCTTATCTTTCCTAACTTTGCTGTGGATGGTTTGGCAAGTTTGTTGCTTAAACAGTGAACAGAACAAAATCTGTAAAACAGCATAATTTATACTTAATGTTATTCGCTATTGCATGCTTAAGCAAATTTTGAAGTACAATTCGATTTTTTAAAGTTTTTATTATTTTTACTTTTCAATTGTTTAATTAAATGATTTTCTTTTTGTTTGTTAAAGGTTAACTTCTAAATACATATTAACATGATTTTTATGCTTAATGAATACAATTTTATCTATATTATTCTTTTAAATATACACAAGTACTCTTTGTTGTAAAAAAAACCGAATGCAACTAAACTCATGCTCTTTACTGTAAAAACTCACACATTCGTTTATAAACGATCTCAGCAGTATAATGTACAAGAATTTTTAAAATCATATTTTCAATAATAAACTTTTCCCGCATTTTATTACATTAGACATTTTTTTTGTTAATTATGTACGTTAAAGAACATTAAAACTTACAGTATTTTTAATATTTTTAAATTATATACTTAATAGATGCCTTAAGATTAAATAGTTTAAAGTTTTATTTAACTTAAATGTCTCATTTTAATTTTTACTTAAAACGAATGTTACATAAAAATGATGCGGCTGCTGTGTATACATGTGGATAATATAAATGAATATGTAGTTGAGAGGAAAAAATATTATGAAAAGAAATAAACAAATTTGATTGAATGCGTGCGGTTAAAATTAATGTTCAAGATATGAAAAACGCGACCTTATTATCTAAAAGGAATCAGGCTTCCGAGCACTATGAGTAAGACTACTTATAACTACTTTATACAATCATGTAATGCCTGGTTGTGAGTGTGTGTGTATGTGCAAAGATTTCAATTATTATATTTGTAACTACGGAGAAGGCGGCGTTAAACAATGTTCAATTGGACACTTTGAGTTTGTTTATGCTGTATGTTGTTACGGCATTTCACGTTTGTTGCCGCCGATCATAATCACTGCGTCTATAATCCGAGGGATAATCACGCGATGGCCAATCAGCGTTCGGTGCATAACGAGGATCACCACGATACACATGAGAGAGACCAGCGCCTGGTATAGCCCCATTGGGCATGTAATGCATGTGGTTTGGCAGGTAATGTCCGGCATAAGAGTGTGGCGGTAAATGTGAGGGCGGGTATCTAAAATATATCAAAAATTTAACATTTAATTACTTTATGTATTTTTACTCCACTTGTACTCCTACCGTCGTTTATCAGGACGTCGTTCACGATCACGTTCACGATTGTATCCGCCACTTCGATTATAGCTATCATATCGATCACGTTTGTAGTCGTTACTGTATCTGTTTTAAAACAAAAAAAAAAAAAAAGATTATGTTAAATTATTATATGTATTTTTAATAATCATTTTAGTCTATAAATCTCTCGTACCGATCACGTCCTCCGCTATGACCCCAGCGATCACCACCATCAACATAGGGTGACGTGCTGGCGCCAGTACTTGGGGTATACCCAGCGCTGCCAGGAGGCAAACGAGAATTGCTCATGCCAGGACGGTTAGTTGTTGTCGAAGGTGAGTTCAAAGAATTGCGGCGTCCACTGGCATCGTAACCACCAGCACTACTGCTGGCATAGTAATCATCGCGATGATGTTTCTTCCGGTCATCATGATTGCTATAGATGGAAACGATATCAGTGAAGACAAATTATAAGTTCATTTTTTTCTTACCGACTATCCATATTAAGTCGCTTGTAGGCTGTTGATTTCATTTCATTCGTACCACCGACACCCAAGTCATTTTCATCTCGTTTGCGTTTTATTGGTGAATCAATTCCATATCGTCTGGATTTATCGCCGCTACCGCCTGAGCCAGTTAACCCCCCGCCAAACCGATCATTGTTCCCTTGCATTTTATCGCGATCTCGTTCCTTATCTTTCTTTTTCTTTTTTCCAGTCTTATCTCGATCTTTATCATGTCGGCCGTTCTCCTCCATTTTACCGACGTTTATAGTTTTATCGCCACTCGTCGCCACCGGCTCCTCCTCACTGGATTTAAGTGTGTGTTTGTAGATTTTAAACAATTTTTTCGCGTCAAACTCCGTAAATTTTGACACGAAATACCATAGATTGCTGCGCCATTCTCTTTTTTCAGGTTCTTTGTACAATTTCAAACAGGCGTCAATTTGTTTACCAATCAATAAAAGGCATTCTCGCGTATGCTTTACTTGCTCCTGATTTGAAAGACTTGAATCGGGCCTATCGAGTGCCTTTAAGGCTTTTTTAACTGGTCTCATTTTCTCTTTACATTCATTAAATATATTTGGATCCAAATCACCGAGCACTTCGAGTGCTCTCGGTTCATTATTTGCCGTAAAATGCATTGGCTTGTTCGTATTATCAGCTGCGCTGGTTTTCCTCGCACGTGACGCTTTGCCGTGTTTATTCGACTCATTACGTTTTGTTTTCTTTTTTGCATTAACGCTTAACTCGCCTTCATGTTGCCCGCTTCCAATTTCAATGTCATGTGATTCCTGCTTAAATGCCCCGTCTTTATTTCGGGATTTACGTGCGTCAACGCCATCACCCATTTGAGAGGCATCGTCACCGGTTACATGCGTTTCCGACAAGTTACGCGATTTTCGTTCTGGCGTTCCAGCTGAAGCAGCACCAGTCGCTGTTGCCTTTGATTCCCTTGGTTTTCGCGGCTTACGTTGTTTACGTTGATCTCCTTTTTTCAGTTCGACATTCTTTTTAATTATCTTTAAAAGATATTCGGCACGTGACTGAAGATGCTTTGCTTGTGGTTTGCGTGTATCATTTAAAAGAATTTTTTCTGTTAGCTTCAATGTGGGATCAATTTTCATTTGTTCCCACGAACCGATGCCGTACTGATAAATGCCGCATAGCAGTTTGGAATCCTCTTCGACGCCCCATTCGACATCGAAATTGGTAGGACGTGTTTTTATGTTGAACGTCCAGTTAAGTCTTTCGACAGCTGTATTAGGCATAATCTCGTTTAGTGGTTTCATTTCTTCCTCACACGCGAGTAGTGTTTTTGCATTGAATGAAACACCACCCAATTTAACCGAATACGTAGCACGCGGACGCCTTTGTTTACCGTTCTCCTCGTTTGCACCAGCACCAACAGCAGTCTTTGCTTCTTCCTCCTTATGTTCTTCAAAAAATTGCACACAACGATCATGTAGCATCTCTCCGATGCGTTTAAGTTCTGCTAATGGTTTCTCTTGTAGCTCAGCATCACAGGCAATCGCTTCTAGCCGCAGTAGCGGCGCGGGGAACTTTTTGTATGAGCGGATAAATCGTCTTATTTCGGCATCGTTGAAACCATTGATTTTTTCCTTCATTGCCGGTCGACCACGTTTGCGTGGACCACGACCTTCTTCACCGCTCGCATCAGAACCAACTTCGTAATCGGAGTCACCACCAGAGTCATACGCTTGCTTTGGTTTTCCGCCTTTGCCACGCTTTAACGGTGACTCAGACTGGTTGTTAGCCGTTGTTTTTCTACGCGGCGGCAAATACAAGTCTTCCATTTCTTTGACACGTTCCTGGTTTTCGACGATTTTCCGAAAATCTTCAGGAATGATATCGTCCCAGTCTTTAGTATCATCTTCATCGTCCGCGTTGTCTGTATGTGTCTTAGGCGTCTCGCTTGGTTCCTCATCGAAGGCGGCTATACTTGCTACCTTAAATGCTGATAGAAGATCATCACCAGGCATTTCAGGATCTTCATTTCTTGTTTCGGCGCGTCGGAGAATCTCATCTATATCGCATACGAGTTCATCGTCGTTTTCTTGTTCATCTTTGAACAATTCTTCGGCACCGAATTTTAAAATTGCCGAGAGATCATCTTTGTTAAATGGTGTTGTGTTTGATGAAACGCCACCTGCGCTTTTATCTAGGACTGTGCGGCCCGTTGTGTCCATACGCTGAATAACCAAATGATCAAGCACCATTTTCTGTTTAGCGCGTTCCACAATTTGCTCTTCCACTGAACGCGCGGTAACCAAACGATAGATATTCACTTGGTTTTTTTGACCGATACGATGAGCACGAGCTTGAGCTTGTAAATCATTTTGCGGATTCCAATCTGAGTCGAAAATAATAACTGTATCGGCAGTTGCAAGATTAATACCCAAGCCACCTGCACGCGTCGACAATAAGAAGCAGAAGTCTTGACTACCCTCAGCGTTGAAATGATCTAATGCTTGACGACGCATTTCGCCCTTGATACTGCCATCCAACCGCTGAAAGGGAAAGTGACGCTTTTGCAGGTAATCTGCCAATACGTCCAACATGCGTACCATTTGTGAGAATATCAAAACTCGATGTCCAGTCTCTTTTAGACGGCACAGCAATTTATCTAGCAAAACTAATTTACCAGAACCTCTAAGTAAAGTCTGTAGTGCCTCCTCCTGATGTAAGCCCATCAATTCAAACTCTGATGGCCGTATGAGGGCAGCATGATTACAACATTTCTTTAACTCGATCACAATATTGAGGAACGTTGATGTAGAACCCTTTTTGCCCTTACGTAGTGCATCGAAGTTCTTTGTGAGTATCCATTTGTAGTATTGCTTTTGTGGTGCAGTCATCTCGACACGTAAAATTTGTTCTACTTTGGCTGGCAGAGACTTCTCAACATCCTTTTTCACACGACGAAGTATATATGGCTCAAGCTGTTGGTGCAAACGTGTGTACCCTTTGTCTGCAGCATTGCCATGTTCAGATTCAAAATCTTCCCATGTAACAAATTTTTCAGGCATAATAAAGTGCAGCAGAGCCCAAAGTTCTTTGAGCGAGTTTTGAAGCGGCGTTCCGGTAATAAGGAGTCGATGATTGGTATCAAACTCTTTTAGTGACTTGTAAAGAAGCGAATCATCGTTTTTTAAACGATGTGCTTCATCTACAAGTAATGCAGCCCATTGCAACGTACCAAGAAATAGTTTATCCTGAAAGTATAAAGAAAAAGGTACTTAATTTGGAAAGTCAATTAATAAAGACGGTTTTGTTCAAAGCTGCGAGCTAAAAGCTAGACCTACTTATTTCAAATGTACTAACCTTCAGCACAATTTCATAAGTCGTAAGAATGCAATTGTATTTCAGTCTTTTCGATTTGTCAAATTGCCACTCGTATTGACGTATCATCTCACGAGACTTTACATCGCCTAGGTAGGTGACCACATTCATTTCAGGCGCCCACAAGTCAAACTCCCGCTGCCACGCCGTCATCGTACTGAGTGGTACGACGCACAAATATGGCCCATACAGATGATGAACTTTAAACAGTGAATACAAAAAGCATATCGTCTGTATTGTCTTTCCAAGGCCCATTTCATCCGCTAATATTACGGAGTTCTCTTTACACCAAGAATGCAATAGCCAATTGAGGCCATCCATTTGATAATCACGCAGTGAAAGACCCTCACATAGAAATTCCGGTTGACCTTTGATTTTATAGAATTTTGGACGATATTTGAGCACTTTACAGTGACGTGAGGGTGTACACTTTGAGTTTTCCCGATCGTCAAATTGCTCCACACATCGTTTCCATTTACGGAGTACCAAAGCAGAATCTTCCCAAGTAGCTTCCGCATAAGGCAACGACTGCCACTTGCAAAGATATTCACTACTACCATCTAATTTTTCTTCGCGGGCCATTATTCGATCTACATTGTTATAAGATTTTAAAAGATCGTTCTGAAGCTCTAACTGACACTCAAAATAATCGATATCTTCGGGGCCTGCATAGCGGCGCCAATACTCAGTGTCTTGTTCCTTCTTTATGAAATTGTCAAGCTTCTTCATGCCCTTGACTTTTTGTTCACGGAGTGTAGCCTCTGACTCCCAGGTGTTGTGTATGTGTGACCAACCCTTCCATTTGATAAAATATTGCATTTCGGTAGCTTGAAGATCATGTTCATCAACACCCTCATTCGGATCGCAACCACTATCCTCAATCGCATAAATCGTTGTCTGATTTCCAGTGCATCCTCGCTTTCCCTGACGTTTAGCTAGTATTCTCTCAATGGTTTCACTTTTGTCTTCTTCGGGGAGTGCTGCTGCTGCTGCGGTTTGGCTCTCATCATAATCAATTTCGAGTAGATCTTCTGAACCAGTTTGTTCATCCTCCGTGGCCTCCTTGTAACTAACTGTGGCAGCTTTGCGTCGAGTGGCGCATCTAAAAAAAAAAAATGCATTAACAAACAATGCGCGATATACAAATGAATGGCCACTCGAACCTTTTACCCTCTTCTTCACTTTCATCAGAGCTGTACGATGACTTCACCCGTCGTCGCTGTTGTGGTTGCGATTTAATTGTCTTCACCGGTGGCGCCTTTCTCCGGTGTTGCATAGACTCATCGCTATCATCCTCACTTCCGTCGCTTTCATCAGAATCCCAGCTAAAGCGTGGATAGTGAGTTTAATTTAAAATTGTTTATAACTCAACGCGATTAATTTAATATTTACTTTTGTTTTTTCTTTTTTTTGGGCGGCTTTCTAGATTTCTCTGCAGGTGCTTTACGTACTTGACGCGTTGGTCGCTTTGGCTTATAATCTTCTTCATCGTCGTCCTGAGGTGCGGATGTGAGTTAACTATATCAATTGAACAATTTTGCATAACTTACACTACTGGAACTACTCGTTGTGACCGATTCATTAGCAGAAGGTGATTCACTAGCTTCGCTTTTAGCTTCGGACTCAGCTGACTCAGAACGTGCACCACGTGCTTCATTGTCCTCCGCATCCTCCCCCTCATCATCGTCGTCCGTGGTGTTTGAGGTATTATTGTTGTCTGTTGTTTCGGATGTTGTATTAAGACTTGTGTTGCGTTTATTCTGTGCTTTATTTTTGTTTGAAATCGCATCATTATCTTCGCCAGAATTAGAACCACTACTGTCGCTGTCTGAATCATTTTCATCTGAAAACCCGTTGGTTTTTGTATCTTCTTGCTGCGCATCGATTGCGTTTGGTGGAAATCCAGCCACCGATGTTGGCACTTTTGATGCAACTGTTTTAGTTGGCCCAATACTTCGTTCACCTTCCGGTGGCTCAGGAGAACTAATTCCGTCACTTGAATCCCCACCGGAAGAGGATGAACTGTCGGAATCGGAATCTGACCCTGAGGAAGAACCGCTACCACTGCCACTTCCACTGTCTGAGCCATTGGCATCATTATCACGAGTGTCTTCATGATCTTCTGAGCCTATGGTGTTTAAGGATTCATTGAGTGCCTAAATATATTAATGCAAAACTATATTACAATCTGTTGAAGAAAGTCAGTTGCAAGCGACAAGGAACCATTCTGGTATTTTTGATAAAAACTATGCAACTATCCATAAAATTGGAAAAATAAATGATGCTTTCCGATTGTGTTAGCTATAGTGGTGTGAGAGTATGAACCAGAAATGTGGAACAACAAACCCTATTTAAAAAGTCAAACTTCGGCAGCAATTGTTATATTAAATCCATTCAATAATGCAACTACTGACGTAATACCAGACAGCAGTTAATAAAAAAAAAATTGTGAATTGTATGATCTAAAGAATTGAAAGAATCCTGTATCTTATTGTGAATGTTACTGTGGCTATTTAATTCAAATTAATGTCTTCTGTCTGTTTTCTAATCTATATACGAAAGTTTTTATTCACCATTCGATCTATAGAAGACTTGACGATCCCGATTATGATTCTTTCCAGAAATGCACAATACATAAGGAATACTTTTTCAATGGATGATAATTGACTAATCGAACTAGGAAGTCCTGCCCCACAGTTTTACGTAATTTCTTAGTATTTCAATAATTCTATATTTTATAATGCAACACTGTCTCGTTCTTCCATATTTTTGGCTTCTGTTAATTCATTTAAATTATTTAGATTGAAAGCAATATAGTCCAAATGTTTCCCTGTCCATTCTCTATGGAAATTTACCAACTAAGTTGATTGATCGTAGAAACGAGGTTAATTGTTAACAAATAGAATTTATAGATCAAAAATACTGGAGTAAAAACATTCATGGGTTTTAAGGATTTGCAATACTTTATAAACTTTGCCAAGAAGAGTGTATGGGATTACACGATTAGTTATATTGTCTTCTATGGAAGATCTGTCGACGAATCCTCTCCAGCAATAAAACAGTATCTTTAAGCTTAATATTTTGCATAAATTCCATTGATAAGCCGAAGTTTCAACGATCCTCTGTTAATGGAAGTTTTAGTTACGAGCAAATACTTCACTCAAAACTGAAATTAAAACCATGGTTATTGTATGATCAACAGGCCTTGGTCAAAGAATCGCTATTAACTAGACTTCATCTGGAATATGACAACTTATTGCAATCAAGAAATGTGCTAAGGAACATGATTCTACACTACTACTAAGTCTAGAGTTGGTATGTCATCGTTCTCTATTAAACAAGGCACCAAATCCTTTCCAGAAACTGAGTTTCTTGATCATTTGCGTCTATATTTCCAAATAAAATAGGTTTTCATGTAGTTATACCATTAAGGGAACAGACAACTTGAGTGGACACACTGTAGTTGCTATATAGCTCCAAAAACACATAATCCAGGACAAGATTTGTCAGTTTTCCATGAAATATGCCAAAAATCCGACAGATCCAAGGCTTTTTGGAGCCACTAAGGGGTTTTCTGACTTGGCAATTGGTATTAAAAGGTTTCGGCAACACATGGCCAACCATTTTCTGCATATTTTTATCAAAAAAACTAACAAAATCAACCATAACTTGAGGCCGGTAGTTGTTTTATGGTCTCAATTTATATTAAAAATCCAAGAAATCCAAGTAAAGTCTTGGCTAAAAATTTTCCTTTGTCAAAATGTGATTACGTAATCACTGAAAAAATTTTGAAAACTTGGAGAAATCATGTTTGGAACCACTTATTGATGCATTTTTTAGCACGAATTCGGTGAAATAAAGCAAATCTTTGTTTTTTCAGCGAAAATAACTAAAATGGGTACCCAATGGATTTTCGAAAAATCCACATTTCAAGCCTCGTTTAAGCTTGTAGAACATTTTGGTAAGCTTAAAAGTGTGAAACATTACTAGGATAATGGATTGCAAGCACCTTTTACCAAAACGCCCAACTCGGGGATGAATAAAGTCCACTTTTCCCCAGAGAAGTCTCAACTGAGACTTCTAAATTTGATACTATTTGCCAGCCACACCCAACACGCGGAAGCACAAATTTAATGTTTAGCACAATATTTACAATTTAAATTTTCACAATATTTTCAAAAATACTGAATATTTACGCTTTTTGGCGGCAAATTAACAATTTTCGTAAAGTCACAGGTTTTTCAAGGCACACTCACTCACCTGGCTCATTATATACTTGTAGCAGAACAACCGAGTTCCGTATAGCAGACATTAATCATACACTTTTTCACTTCTATGTTTTATTGACCAAATTTTTTCAAAATCTCACATCAACAATATTGGACATTAATATCAAATCTAAATTTCTATTTTTTTTTTCCAACGCAACAAATTCACGTCGTATTCTCGTCTCATCAAAGTCGCCATATTGTTTTACGTGACAAGTGTTGTAAATTTCGAGTTAGTAACAGTGTTGCAAACACATTCAAAAGAAATAAGATTTCCCCTCTTAATCAAATTCGCCAACATTTTTGACGATAAGTGTCGTCACGTCAATTGTACATCTAGTCCACGAATACTGATATTGCGCCTGGGCCCCACAGAATAAGAAACATCAAAATAGTATTGACTTAGAAGCAATTCCTCTTATTTGGTGTCCGTTGCACCAATCGAATCCAAGCGAACGGTTCCCGTCATAACGTGATAGACTTCTTCATTGGGATATCTTCGAATCGTTTTAGGATCTGGTTTTTCTTTACAAGCTTATTGTTGGCCTAATAGATTCTACTGACCTCCTTAGTCAGCTTAGTGTTTGTGACCCGACGTGTTCAACTAGCAATATATTTCCATAAGCATAACAGAGATGTATTATTGTTCGATGGCGTCTTCAAGATTCTAGGAATTCTGTATCCGGTCGACGGTTTTTCACAATCTTATTAACAATAGATAAACGACTATTTATCATCGTTGATTTGATGTCGCTGATCACACATGGCTGTGAGCAGGGGCGTAGCTTGCGTAATGCAAATATATTAGCCCCCAAGGGATCATAGGCTGATTATTTTGAATATTGATAGTTTTTCTACAATTTATGCAGTTAGTTCATAAATCATTTGTATTAAATTTGTGTAAGCTGTAAGTTAATATTATTATCGTTAATATTAAAATAATAATAAACAATTTACGCTGGTGCCAACTTCTGTCAGTGCTGGAAATTTGCTGCAGTGTTTATAACAAACAGCTGATTCAAAACCCGACTTAATTTTAACGATTCGGTGGCAAAATAAATAAATCACATACCATATATTAATTAAGGACTAGTCAAACAAAGTTTGACAATATGTAGGAGTAATTCAGCATTAAAAAGGTATTGTAACAGTGCCCACGATGTCAGGGAACGAAGAAGCCAAAAATTTGCTTTTGCCAGCATCGCGCAACGTAACAGTCATAACTCTAGGAGCGTTTTTACTCTGCTTTATATTTTACTACTTTTATGGTGGCTATGTGACGTTTGCCCTATTTGCTGCAATTGTGCTAAGTGAGTTTGATTTGCAGTTTATGATTCAAAATTTCGATCTCTAACTTGTTCTTTATACACCCAGCCATTTTTTACTATGCACAAGATCTTTTTCTATATCATCCTGATATGCCAGCGAACTCTCGCATTTATGTACCCATACCGACTATGCATAATTTGCCACATTTAACAGTTAGCATTAAGACTCCCGACAATGTCATTCTTCATGCATTCTGGATCAGTCAACCAGAAGAGCGCTCGAAATCCGTGCCAACACTTATTTACTTTCATGGCAATGCTGGAAATATGGGCCACCGTATGCAAAATGTGTGGGGCATATACCATCAGTTGCATTGCAATGTACTTATGGTTGAGTATCGTGGCTATGGTTTGTCCACCGGTGTGCCTTCAGAAAATGGCTTAGTAACGGATGCACGTGCGGCCATTGATTATCTATACACTCGCCATGATCTAGATCAGACGCAAATAATTGTGTTTGGTCGCTCGTTGGGTGGTGCTGTGGCCATCGATGTAGCTGTTGATACTGTCTACTCTCAAAAGATTATGTGCGCCATCGTCGAAAACACGTTTACCAGTATACCTGATATGGCTGTCGAACTGGTGCACCCATCTGTGAGATATATACCAAATCTACTTTATAAAAATAAGGTAAGCCAAAATTTTAATGTATGCTTCAATTTTAATTAACCAACAACTCTGTGTTTAGTTTGTTTCATTAAGAAAAATTGGACAATGTTCGGTGCCATTTCTATTTATATCGGGTCTAGCTGATAACCTTGTGCCACCACGAATGATGCGTGCTCTATATAACAATTGTGGCAGCATACACAAACGTATGCTGGAGTTTGCAGGCGGCTCCCACAATGATACCTGGATAGTGGATGGGTGAGTACCAGCACTGTTGCATTAAAGTTTGTGCACCATCTTAGTAATCTTAAACAAACAGCTATTACCAAAGCATTTATGGCTTCCTTAATGAGCTGCAGGAGCAGATCGCTGCGCCTCTTCTAAAACCGCCAGAGAAAAGTAATGTGTGGCATGAATTACAACATAAAATTATTGATGTATAGCATCATGCGACGGTTTTACTGCATCTAACGACTGTTTCATGGCATATGGTATTATCTTCTATCTTCTGGCCACAAATACTTGTTTTATTCCTTATTAAGTACATAAATACATATTTTAATTAATTAAGTGAATTGTTAAATTGATTTTATTGAACAACCAAAAAAAAAAAGAAAAGTGTTCATCTAACGAGGCCGAACTTGTGTCGAACTTTATGAAAAACAATTAATAAGCTTTAATAAAAAAATATGTTAGACTGTGTAGGCTTGAACTTCATAACTTACACGTTTTAATAAAAATAAAATGGTTACTTAATTAAAAAAAAGGCTTTTAATGCTGGGACTTCTCTGGTGGTCTGATCACTCTCTGTGATATATTGTTATTAATTTTAATGAACTTGTATTTGATTTGTATTTACTTCTATAACCCTATGATAACAGAAGTACAAATAAACTATTCAGAAGTTAAAATATAATAAAAATCAATAATTGGCTTTTTAATTTGAACATTTTCAAACAAAAATGTTATTTATTTAATACATTTATTTGTAGACATATAATTACATATTCATATGTCATTCGATTTTTTTCAATATTTTATTTTTGTTATGTTCAATTGGGTTGGTTACAAAGATATCGTATGTAACCAAAGAAGGTGGCGGCGCAGTTAAAAAAACCCTTCAATATTCATCTTCATATCTAAAATGATTCGCGATAAGCATCAACTTTAAACTATTAAATACAAACACGAACCAAAAAAACTCATTTCATATTTTAAAAGTTTCAGCAAATGCGATAACACATAGATTATCGTTTAATAAATACGTTTTAAATACTTTAAGCTTGGAAAACACACATATGTAGGCTTAACTTGACTTTTACTTGAGATGTTAACTACATTTATATTTTTTATAGCAGTATTTGACTGCTGAAAAGAACTTATGGTAATGGTTGAGAATTGGGATGGAGTGTAAAACGTATACTTTATATTACCAGTGATTCGATTTTAAAACTAATATTTTGGACTAATTCTATGCTTCGATTATAATTATTTAAATTTAAAAAAAACTCAATACTTTAAGGATAAATGAGATAATAAATAAAAAATACATTCCGAGGACGATATAGTAGGCAAAGAGTAACATAGTCTGGCTGGATTGCGTATCTTCAAACTGGCGTTAAACAACAACTGCACCAGCTTCCGAACGACTAACGGGTAAATCGGGACAGTTCTTCCAAGTATCAGAGAGCGGATCATAACATTCAACAGCACTGATCGTTATTTGTGCACGATAAAAGTTTACTTCGCAAGGCTAAAAATTTCTAGTTTAATATGGTTTTTTTAAGACTTAATTTTCAACTCGAAACTTACCTGGTCGCCACCAGCGACATAAAGTAACCCATCGGCAGCAGCAACAGCTGGTATAGCTCGCGGTACATTCAGTGAACAGACCGTTACCCATTTATTTTCATCAAAACTGTAACGCTCAACTGAACTAAGTACATCCTGAGCGATGCTATTACCTCCGACTACATATAAATATCGATCAAGGACAGCGACACCCATTTGGCAGCGTGCAGTTTGCATTCTTGCTAGTTGTGTCCATTCTTTGGTCACAGGATTGTAACTGTAAGAATTTAATTTAAGTTAAACATTTAAAAATACATATTTCTTAACTTCTTACCTTATTAAATCCGGCAAATGTCTTGTTGTCGTGGTGCAACCGCCTACAATATAGATTAGTCCCTCAAAACTGACTACACCCATACTGAAACGAGGCTGTGGCATACTGCCAATCATCTTCCATACATCTTTCTCAGGATCGTAGCACTCCATTGAACCGCCAATATCATCACCAATCCATCCGCCAACCGCAAAAAGATTACCACCCATGGTGCAAAGGCCAAACTCGCAACGCGGCACAATCATGGGTGCTATGGGTGCCCAAATGTCATTCTGTGGATCATATACTTCTCCATTGGCCAGTATTTGTGAGCCTCGCTCACCACCAACTACGTATATTTTTCCATTTAAAGCTGCAACACCCGGCAAAATGCGCCCTATTTCCATTGGCGCTGTCTCCGACCACTCACGACGGAATATGTCAAATTTAGCTACCGTCTCAAAAATGCAATCGGCTGGATTCCAAGTGCGTGGTGTTTCACGGCGTGATCCGCCTATAATATAAATATTTTTTTTTGCCAATTGTCGTGGACAGACTCGTAGTGGCACCAACTGGCCCCTTTTGGATGCAATGTCGCGACAAATAGAACGTAAAGCGATTTTTACAGACATGTCACGGCAATCCTTTAGTGCCTTATCGATCACCTTCACGGGCACAAGTGCCAGTCGTACATGTGACAAAATATCAAAGACATAGCAACGACGTTGGGTAACATCGTGTTTGATCCATCGCAGCGCTGCTTGAAACACTTGTGACTCAGAATCAACTCGCAACAATTCAGAGTTAAGTAGTTGCGAAAGCAGGGATTGTGGTGTCTCTAAAAACTCGTCCTCGAGTGTAATCTGACATAGGACAAAAACAAAAATTGTAGTTTAGAAAATTAAGTTCATTGTATTTTCTTCCAATTTTTATTATATCATGCATTCTCTTATTTTATTTTGCTTTAAACTTACCGTTGGAAAATTGGCATGCACGAAATTTAAAGCGCTTTTTGCCAACGACTCGCAGTTGTGCGCTTCAGCAAAGCGTAAAATTCCCAAAGCATTAGTTGCGTGCAGTTCACGACAAAGAAACTCACAGCAACCATCAACCACCTCATTTAGTTGCAGCATATCGGCAGCCGCCAGCAGCTCCTGAACATTTGTCTATGTAAAATATTTATGTGTACATTATAAGTGACTCTATACCCACCCACTGCGTAACAAATAGTTGGAGTCACTCACCTGTGTTATGTCACAACGCCCAGTGTAAATGAAATCCAATAATATATGTAGTATTTCAGAATCTATTGTATGCAACACCACCGACTTTTGTTTGACTTCATTTAAACCAAGCTCGGGGCGGAACATGGCCTCAAAATAGACACTAGCAGCGCTTAGTACGGCACGGTGCGCATTATATGTGGTAGTAGTCTCTCCTGCGCCCGCAATGATTTCAACATCGCAAAAGCGTGATTCTTCACGAAGTTGATTAAGATTTGACAAAACTTTAAACGGGTACTGGGCACTGCAGTACGAGTGCAAGTTTGTGCGCTGCGATGATGGTGTAGTCTGGTGATGCAGAAGTGATGATACTTCAGAAACGCCGCTGCTGGTTGTGTTTCCGTTTCGACAATTCGCATTGAATTCATTATGTGGCGAATAACTTTTAAGAGGTGGCATTTTTTTCAAACTCCTATAACAATCAGACCCAACGCGATTTATTTAGCCCTTCAATTTTTATATTTTCTCAGCAAATGAATCCGTACGACAACAACAAAAAACGAAAGACAACAAAATGTATGTGTGTATATTAAATTGTCGTTAACAATCGCGCCCTATTTTCGCTTATGACGCCACGCCTGCCTTTAATATTTCGTTTACGAAAAACTACACTACTCTCTTGCATGGAAGCACTGCAGTTATAATTTTACTTGTTTTAATTGATAAGTTATTTTCAATTAATTCACTACCTCTTTTCGTTAAAGGCTGAAGAGCAAAAGATATATGTATAAATATATCTCTCAATGAGAGAGTACACAGCAGGTGTTGACACCTGTCCTATTTACGTTGCAAACAGAGCTGTCACTTCTTCATTGAAACAGTTGGATAGATCTACTAAAACATAGAGACAAACAATTATAAATGGATTATAATTGTTTCTTCCAATTATTTTTAATTATTTGTCGCGGCTAAGATAGATGGATGCTTCCCGAAAAAGGCTAAAATGGCAGCACTGCTTTCAATTGGTTGATACATTGAAACAGCTGTTATTTGTTATTCAATTTCTTGCACGAGGAAAACATTTCATTTCAATTTGCGGCAAAAACATATTGAACAATGTTTTTGCGAAGATTTTCATATAGAGGAGTTTGGTCCAAGCAAAATTGGAAAGATTTACTACAGACAAATTACAAAAAGAATTTTGCCAGTACCACCGGATCCGACATCCCTTTCCAGAATGTTAAACTGCAAAACTATTTGGAATCGTTACGTCAAGAGTTTTATGATTTACGAGTGAGCTCCGCCGGCAACGCTTCGGCATATGCGAGGATGAACGGTTTGAGTGGAATTGTTAATTCACTGGAGCAACATAGAGCGTTGCAAGGCAATCTTGCGAGCAAGGAGGACATTGAAAATGAGAAAGACGACGATATGCGGCAACTAATCGAAGAAGAGAATGAGGTGTACTCGAAATTGTTGCGTCAAAAGGAAGATGAAATTCTGGAGCTATTGGGAATGCTTACTGATGATGACAATTACCCCTCACTTATTTTTGAAGTCAATGCCGGTGCTGGTGGCCAGGAAGCCATGCTTTTTGCTAAGGAGCTCTATGAAATGTACACCAATTACTTTGAACATATGGGCTGGGATTTCGATGTGCTGACATTAGATTTTACAGATATTGGCGGCTTACGCTATGCAAATGTCGTTGTCAACAGTGAAGAAGCATTTCACTGGATGCGTTTCGAGGCTGGAGTACATCGTGTGCAACGGGTCCCAGTAACAGAGAAATCAGGACGTATGCATACAAGCACTGCTTCGATTACTGTGATACCACGGTCAGCTGATGTTGATGTAAAAATTGCCGATAAAGACTTAAAGATCGAAACGAAACGAGCAAGTGGTGCGGGTGGCCAACATGTTAACACTACAGATTCAGCAGTTCGTATCGTTCACTTGCCGACTGGCATTGCGATTGAAAGTCAGTCAGAACGTTCACAGCAAAAAAATAGAGAAATCGCTTTGAAAAGGTTGCAGGCTAAGCTCATTCAACAAAAATTGGAGAGTGCAGCAGCTAGCAAGCAAGCTACACGTAAGGCACAGCAAGGAAATCTAAATCGCAATGAGAAGATACGCACATACAATTTTGTACAGGATCGAATTACGGACCACCGCATACAAGGTGGTACGGTGCATAATTTGGAGGAGTTTCTCAAAGGCGGCGATCATCTAGGTGAACTAATTGGACGTCTTATGGCAGACCACCGCAAAACCAAATTAGTTGAGCTAATTGAATCTTGGGAAACTAACGAAGTTTCGACAAAAACAAAAAATTAAATAAATAAATTTATAAAAAAACAGTTATTTATTTCATCACATTTGCCCAATCTGCAGCGCCACCAATTTGTATTAAATGGCGTCGAATTTCATTCTCCATAATGTCTCGGATTTGTCGACATCCGGCGAGCGCTTGTTCAAGTACTGTCTCCAAATGATCGATGTGAAACCGCTGTGTCATCTCAACAAATGCGATCTTATTTGAGCTTGGCAAGGCGGCAACTGTTAGTGTCGGACCGCCACACATTTCCTCAGCATGCGAGACATCTCTTAATGGTATGCTATTTTTTGTAAGCGAAGCTGTGCACGCAACCACACATTCCTTAAGGCATATACCAGCATCGATGACAGCCAATGTGGCTGCGTTGAGCGCAACAGCATAGTTAGCACCATCAGCCTGTAGTACTTCAATATATACATCAATCTGGGAACGGGGATATAACTCGGTTTTTATTGCCGCCCGAATTGCCTGGGTTAGATGAATTGTAATTTCCTGGGATTTGCGGTCGCCACGTGGTCTATTCTTGCGTTCACTAGTTGAAAAAGTTGCCATGCTATACTGGCAATTGATGACTACCTCGGTGGCATCCATTACTTTTGATTTGGCCTGATGTGGTCCGTAAACTGCGGCCAGCACTTTTGTGTTGCCTTGTTCAATGTACGCGCTGCCATCTGGCTGTTCAAAGACGCCCATTTTACACTTTATGTGACGCAGCTCGTGAGGACGACGTCCATCAAGACGAAGTCCCTGTTCGCTAAGAAGCTCATAATTGGCCATTTTCGAAACTTAAAAAATTTATTTTTTTTATTAAACAAAACCGGCGTGGCCTCAACTGCAATGTTGAGCTATTATTAGAAGCTATAACAACAGATTAGAGTCTTTAAGCCTTAAACAAACAAGAAAGCCAATGTTGTTAATATGTGCTGCGCGCGGCCCGTTGAGTTGACCCAATCTGGTGATTACTGAGTATAGAGGTGTCACGCTGGATATATCCGGTTAATTAAACTACTAAAACCAAAGACCAAAACAACCAAGATGGCCACCTAGTGAGAAAAATCGGGAACTTGCGCTGTGTGCGGAATGTTAGCAACATTTAGTTTCTCTGTTAGCAACAGACGCGAGAAAGAGTCGCGACGAGTAAAGCGAGAAAGAAGTATAGAAAAACGCCGCTCTAATGGGGTCCATCAGCAATGTTTGAAAAATATCACTAACATCGATGGTGTTAGGCCAACATCTATGATTTTTAAACACAATTTTCGATAAATTTGAATTAAAACTTATTAAATAAATTTTAAGTTTGAAATTGAATAAGACTTGGCGCACCTACAATCTGAGTTATTCAATTATGATTATTTTTTTTATAGCTTCCTTTCATATAAGCTTATACGAGTCTTTGTCCTTCCAATATAAGTAACAACAGAATTTCGTTAGGAAGTAACAAAATAACTTTTAATTAAAAACAAATCACCTTTGTTTAAAGTATTTGATGTCTTTATATTATTATTCTTTTTTGTAGATATATGATTATTATCTCACTAAAAAACAATCCTTCAAATAATTGCAATTATTTTGTCAAAACAAAATAAGTACAAGTACATACATACATATTCTTTATTTTAGTCATCTTCAAACAAACATTAACATTATTTACCATCAAAACATTATCACTTTTCCCCTAAGTCTAACAATATTTTCAATACATTATAGGCCGTCGTCTGTCATTTTGACTTTATAATTGAAACTTAAAATGTTGATTAAATAAATTCTGATAGAATTCAAGTCAAAACAGTGATTGATAAAGTTGAATGTATGTATAAAATTTAAATTAAAAAAACGTATAATTATCTGTTTACATGTGTTACTTAAACGTACATCGAGCAAAATACCAAAGGTTGCGTTAAATTCGAATTAATTTCTGGTTCGATAAACGATAAGAGTTTCAATTACAAAATTAGTAGTATTAAATAAAGCTGGAAAAGTTAAAGCTGCTCTTTTTATATTTGTGATTTGGTCGTCGCTCCGACAAAATTTATAAATTTTTAATACTAACTTGTTTTTAAGCCAGGCTTTTTTTACTATCGTTTTTAAATTTTTAATTTTTTTTTTATGTGAAACAATTTGTTTCACAGGAATGAGGCCAAATTGGATTTAAAATATGCAATATAATAAAATAATAATAAACACAATAGGAAGAATCTTTGCTGTAATGTTGTTGTTAAACGAATAATTCAATTAATATGAAAAATTGTTAATATTTTTGATAATTAAATCATGGCGTGATTTTTTGTTTGTATAAAAATGCTGTTTACGTAACGACGATACAACAAAGACCCTGAATGAAGCCCTATTAGGGGTTTCACTAAAAATATAGTTAAATATATAAACTTGTATCTTTACAGACATTGTATGTATATAACATTTCACATATAAAGATCATCATCATCGTAAATATATATAATAATATTGTATAATATATGTTTTGTATATGCAGAGACATAGGCTTAATTATTGTTGTTGAATGTTGATTTTTGTTTGTTTGTATTTGCATTTAACTAACCTACAATTAAAACTGAAAAATTCTCAGACAAACTGAATAGAAAAGATTTAGAGCTTGACAACATTCACTTTTACAAAGCTTGTTAGTAGAAATAATTTTTTAGCATTCATGCTAATTATCTTCACATTAAAGTTACATACATACATTTTAGAATAAAAAAAAACAGTTCAAGGAAAATCAATTGCATTAAAACATCTCATTTAAACATTTGTATGGCCGGCCGAGCCGGAGGAGCCACCGGTAACATTTGCTGTGACCGGTGCAGAAATGGAGGATACAGTGCGAATTTGATTTGTATCTGATGCATTCACACCACTACTATTCGCTAATGTAGTGACGCTTTCCAATTTCAGCCTCATTTCCTCTTTACGAGTTTGAACAGTCAATAATTCATCGCTTAAATCATTACACAAACGCAACAATAAACTGTTTTGTTCGCGCAAACGACGCAATACATCAGGCATACTATGCTCATTTTGCTTAAAGGAGACATGACGCAGCGTCTCACTGATTGCCGTCACACGTTTCTCAAACAGATCGGCATTGGGCAGTGCCGATATTGTGCTTGTCGTTACAGTGTTTGCTGCTGCGAGCGCCGATGGTGGCAGCGTTTGGGAAAGCGCCGCAGCGCCAACTGAACCAAATGGTGCTGGTGGCGGCGGCTGGGTCGGCTGTTGAGAATAATGCTTTTGTTGTTGTGATGATGTTGATAATTGTGTTGGCGGCGATTGTGAGTTTCGAGGAGTATTTGGCTTACGATAAATTTCAAAAGCTGAGACTCGCTGATTCGATTGTAAAGACATGCGCGTCGGAGGCAAAGCTGCAATTGCAGGTGCAGCTGGCACTGGCGGCAGAGAATGCTGTTGCTGTTCAATAGTTGAGTCACTCTGAAAAATTATAATAATGAACATTATTTTATCATAAAAACGTAACAAAAGAAAAAAAAACATTTAAAACAATTATGCCAATCATTGTTTATAGGTAGTATTTGTTAATTTTGATTTTCAATTGATTGCTGGACTTACAACATTTGCAGCCGCTGAGCTGTCTTCGGGAAAGTGTGTGAAATCAGCAAAACCTGTTGAGGTTTGCAGATCGAAGCTTGCTTGCGCGGTGATCTTAACGTTTTTATTATGAACATATACGGTGTGTCAGGAATAATTGGTAGTAATAATAAATAAAACGAATTACAACAACAAATACATACAACAAAATACAAATTGAACAAATCCGTTGTACTTACCTCTGGCTGCTGATTATTGGACGCACTCATTTTGAACTTATTGAGATCCAAACTGCTACTGCGTGCGTGTCGGTGGGGACGTGGTGGCGGTAATGGTGGTGGCTCCTTTTTTAAAACATAGGTTTGATTGTTTGCTAATTCACTACTAGTAACAGCAGCGTCACCGGCACCAATGCTCGGTTCACGTTGAGGGGGCGGCGGTAGAGCGCCTATATTTTTTCCTGGCAGCTTTTTAGCCTGTGGTCTTTGGATAGCACGTAAATCGTTGTTTTGCGTTGAGTCACGATGATGTTGCTGCACTGGATGGTTTATTGAACTTTTTGTTGAACTTACTTCCAGCTGTGTTGTACTATCATCGTGGGCAGTTTGATGTTGTGGTACGTCTGTGCTGCCAGCACCACCAGCAGAAACTGCAGAGGCTATAAGTAAAACGTGCGTTAACATGACATTTAAGCTTTAGGCTATGAATTCTATACATACCAACGGGCGTCACGCGTAGTGGTACTGGATGAAGTATTTGAGGATTAGAGACAACTTCTTGTGTTGTTCGTTTAATATCAAAATTAACTGGTTTTAAACCAGGACTAGAAACTGTTGTTGTAGTGGTTGGAGATTCACTAAATTTTGTCCACTGAGCCGATGGAACATCAGCAATCCAGAGCTTTTGTGGCTGTTCCTTATTTTTGGATATTGAAGCGGTCGCAATTGCTGAGCTTGTTGTCGAAACTATGGCTGTTGCGGCCATATTTTGCGGTGTCGCTGGTTTTTCATGGCTTGGTGAATTTGAGATACTACGAGTTTTAACAGGCGGCGGTAATGGCGGCGTAACATTTTGTCGCGAATGGCTGCTAGCCTGAGATGATGTCGAGACTGTGCTTAGATTCATTTTGTTTTTCTCAATTGGCACTGACCGAGCCGTTATTGTGGCGCTGTTGTTTAGATTCCCTGAAATTATTGTATTGTCTGTATTGTCATCATCGTCATCATCATTCAGATGCAAAAGATCAGCTTCCGGCGGTTCATGTGAGATATGACCGGCATGCTGTAGAACATTTGGATGCAAACACGGAGGTAAAACATTTGGCAGCGGTATATTGTTGCGACGTAGGACGACTAAATGCATGGCTGCTGTAAACTCCGACAGACTAAGGGCACCGTCACGTGTAACATCACAAAGCTGCCAAATGTGACGGAGTTCTTCAACAGGAATACGACTCTTTTCAAAAAATATTCTACAAAAAGGAAAAATTAAAATTTAGTATATATAGCAATAATATTTATATTTACCTAGCCGCTTGTCCCGACAGCAAACCATTTGGATCACGCTGCACAGCCTTAAATTGTTTGTAGTAGTAATCACGTTGTTCGGAAGTAATTTGATACAGCGTCACCAACTCATTTTCGTTGTCTTCTTCATCACTGCTATGCCGATCAGATGATTCCTCTTCAGTGCCAAGTAATTGGCGATGCTCATCGCCCAGTAATCCGTGCCACAGTGTATCCTTCGCCCAGGGACGTTCTGCAACACTATTTGTAGGTGTTGGACTATCACTGTTAGTGCTCCATGCTTCAGGCGAACCTCCATCTGCACGTCGACGATGCTATATTGAAAATATGATAAGATAAATATAAAAACCCAAAATCAAAGGCATAGATAAGATACCGTTTCACGGCTACTACTGCTTGTAACACCACTTCCACCCGCACTAACACATTTGCTACTGCCGCCACCACCACAGCTCGACTCATTCTGATCCACCTCGGAGTCCGTACTCGGCAAATCGGAATTTAAAGCATCTTGTTGCTGTGAACTCCGACGGACATCATTACGCCTCTGCAGCGAGTTTCGACGATCCGTTGGCGGGGGAGGAGGTAATGCGCTTAAGCCATTTGCCAACTCTACATTAATACATGAGGGTGCATCTTTCCAGCTAAAACGTGGCAAGGCCAATTGCACTGTGGCTGCAATTAATTCTTGTCGTAGCGGTAGCGCAGCTTGGTAGGCGGCAATCAATTTTAGGCATGAGTAGAACTGCGCCCGAGAAATGTGCAAAGCTGCCGAAGGTATGCCCGCTAATGAGGTGATCTGACAAGGTTTGACGAAAATGAGTCATACATTATTTGCCAATATAAGTCGTACCATGACCTACCTCAACAACCGACTCATTAGAAATGTTGGCTGAATGAAAAAGCTCTTTAGCCTTTGGCCACGGTATTTTTCCACTTTTTTCCACATCACAGCATGCAAATAGATCGCTATAGTAGCGTGTTTCAGCTTCCGTAAGTGTTACTTCTTCCATAATGTGTGCTACTTGTTGCTGCAGCCACACGTTTGTTCCTTGTGGACACGGCAGCACACACGCCCCAACTCCAATGACAGCAGACCACTTGCCCCAATTGTACTTTCTTTGCAGATTTACCTAATAAACAGCACACCTAACTTTTCCCACACTTATATTTAATAATTCTTGCTTTATATTACTTGAAATAAGCTTCAAAAAGTAATCTTTCCTGTATTTGTCACACGTACACACCGAAAATTATCTGCCACCAGTTAAAATTTGCCTTATTTCAATGCGGTATTTTAAGTTAGAATGCCAAAGCTTTCGAAACCCTATTTTAATAAAATCTTTTTGCTCGAAATTGCTATTTATCAATCAATACAATTTTTAATTTTCGCAAAATTTGCGAACTTTTGACACGAACAATCCGCAAGCTCTGACGCATTCGTTCCGTTGACGGATCATTCAAAATGGAATTTATTGACAACTTGATTTAAAACACTTTTTCACATTGACTATACCTTGCAATCTAATTTTTTATTGTCAGATTGATGGTTTTAATTAAATTTACACATACTTATAAAAATAGAGCAAAACTTTGTTGAAAACTAATAATATTCTGAGAGCAATCATTCAACGGACGTGACGCATATTGTGGACAGGGCCCTCACGAAAACTTTGACAGTTAAAGCTCAAATACACAAGACCTGTCAAACCAGACAACAGCTTTAAAGCACTCAAAACAATAATATTAATAATTGCTACAGGCAAAAACGAAAATACATTCACAGTAGCAAACACAATTTCGTCTGCGCAGAATGTCTGCCAACGCCGGCGATGTCGTCTATTCAAGGCTTAACTGTCAAAGCTTTCATAAGGGCACTGTCCATAAAACGCTTTATGTCCGCGCACTTATAGGTTCAAGAAAACATTTCAATTTCATAAATTTTATTTAAAAAACGGCAATTTAGACGAGTTTATATGAAGATGAAAAAAATATTCAAGCTCAAAAAAAACTTTTTATTCAAAATTTAATTTTGGTCAGGAAATACTGACATTGGTAGCATTTTGGTATGAAAAATTTTACCATATTTTAAAAATGGTGGTACGAATTCAACATGGTCAAACTAAAGTCAACTTAGGTGGGAATTGAATTTAAGAAGAGATTTCGAGTTATGAATTCCGTTGCTTTTCAATATAAGAAAACTATTTTTGTATATTTTGTAATGTCAAATTAATCTTTATTGTATGGAAATACCATTGTGGTAAGATTTGCAAACAAGTAGAAAAACGTCTTGAAAGGTTTGACATCCAATTTAAATTGAACTATTAAAACCCAAACGATCAAAAACCGAAGAAGAAGCTTGCTGTCGTTTTGGGCCAGCGCCATAAATATTTGCCGACGCTGATGAGCTTCGCTTGATTTTATAGTTGTTTCGATGATCCGAAAAGTTGCGTTGAACAGCGCTACTCTTACGCAGCGGTTTTGATTGATCGCAGTTACCAAGACGTTGATGTACTGGTAACTCATGACGTGTCAACAGTTCATCCGACTTAAGACGTATTGTTTTTCCTTTGACCGGACTGATTCGAGTGTTGGCAGACGAAGCCTTCAAATTATATGTTTTCTTAGTTGCATGCAGTTTGCTAACTACAATATAGAAATGTGTGTTAGCTATAATTATCTTAAATTGTCAAACAATTGCACATTACCTATGCCCAAACGAGATTTAACTCCACTAGCTATGCCACTACCCTTTTCCCGTTTATAATTCGGGATTGGTGCAATTTCACGTACTTCCGCGGTGGATGCAAATTTTACAAATTTTTCTGTAGCTGGCCCATCACAGTCCATAGCCGAGTCATAATCATCTCCATTGTCACTGTAACTTTCTTCATCACTATCGCCACGTTTCACAGGCACTTTTGTAACAAGCATTACTTTTTGAGACCGCATAAGGGGAGATGCAATGCTCTTAGCTTTTATGATGCCACCGGTACTAGAGACGCCAGTGCCAGCGCTATTACTTTTTTGCGTATTTTTTAATATGGGTTTAATTTGCCTACCCATTTCATTGTCTGCTTTGCCGCCCAATCGAGCAAATACTGAAGAAGATCCGATGCCGGAAATACATCGTTTTACGACAGTTGCTGAGCTAACACCGGTAACTTCAACACGAACTTTGCCAGACTCATTACTACCACTACTGGACACGACGCCCTCGGAGTCGTCATCTCGTGTTGATTTTGAGCCAGTTTTTTGCTTATGTTTTGCTAGTCGTGAGAACACGTCTGTTTTACGTGAGCTCGACACACGATCTGAATACACTGCAAGAATTTAAACAAATTAAGCTTAAAAATGTAAGATAACCCTGCGACACAACTTACATTTCTCACGTTTGGCTAGTATTTGTTTACTTCGCTCGGTTGTTCCTGATGGTAATTTGATTTTGTATTTTCCCTCGTGTTCGGGTAGCACACGACGTGGTGCTTTTGGTAAGGGATGTGTTAAGCGACTGCTGGAGCTGTCTTGCTTTAATGATATTTTTGTAGAACTGCTTGATGGCTTTATAGCCGAAGCTGTGATTGTCGCAACTGGTATTGGATTCTGAACGCCCAATACTTTCTCTCGGGCATTTTGATCACAGACCGTCTTTGCATGCCGAAGTATTGCAATTATGTCACCCATACGTGTGATGCCCATTTCACGTAGGTAGTCCTTGTTAAGATCCATCATCATATCGCTCTGCATGCGGTTCTCAACAAATATGTGTGCATAACTTGCAGCTGCTGGTGACGGTATTCCTGAGGCATTGAAGAACTTCACCCAATGTGCTGAAAGCACGTCGAAATTATTTTATTATGACTTAATATTCTCTAAATAAGAAGCAACTTGGAGCAATCTACATAGGCCTTAAGCGTCCTTAGCCTCTTACCCGCACTGGATTTGGACATTTTAATTTGAGTAACTTGTTATTTCTCGACAAGAGTGATAGTTTTACGGTGTTTTCGTTTTTATTTACTAAATGAAAAGATTGAAATGAAAAATGGAAGTAAAAAAAACACCTAAAAATAAACTGTTCTTCCTCTTTTTAAATTATTATTCTCAACAAAAACAAACAAGAAGGCTACCTAGTGAGGAAAATCGCCAACTTGCGCTGAATGCAAGTGGCTATTCAGTAATTTAGGGTTTTTTAAGATTTTAATATTGTGTTGCGGTTTTTTACTGGAGGTGATTTGACACATAAGACAATTGTTTTTTTTAAAGAAGAGAAATTTTAGTGCTGGAAAGTGAATAAACACAGATGTATTTTGTAATACTATAGACTTTTTTATTTAGGGATAGAGCGATACCACTTAAGGGGTAAATTTTGATTCCCACCTATGTAACAAAATTTGTAATTGTGGTATAGGAAAATAGGCAAAAATAAATAAATAAGACATGGTCGACCTCATCCCCTCTAAATGAATGAATGACCCCATTTTAGAGTATTAATTTATTAAATTATTATTTTTTAAAATATTAAGTAGGATACCGAGGTAGTGTTTAGATACCGAGCTGGTGTTTAGATGCCGAGGTGGGGGTTTGGTCCAAATCGCACCAAGGCTCACAATGAGGGTACTAAATTTCAAGAAAAAATTGTCATGTAATTTATGGACGTCTCCTTTCTCAAACGGTAATTTCTACTCACAGTTTAAAAAGCAACTTAGCAAGTTGCTGAGTTTCGCGAAAATCTTTCTCGATAAATTGTGCATCCCTAGCACTTAATTTCGTTCCATTCCAAAGTAAAGCACTGTTTAACACTTGCGGGAATTGCAAGAGGCGTTTTTTAATTTATATTTTTAATTAATAAGCAAGTTTATTGCATTTTTATAAACTTTAAAGTGTCACAACTTATGTTGTGAAAGACGTGGCAAGTGTTTTCGTCGCAGAAAAGAATTTGGAGAGTGCCGTTAAAAAAGCGGCCGCAACAGAAAGAAAGGTAAAAGAAAAAACTGTACAAAAAGTAAAATGAAATAAGTAAACTATAAAAGTACTTGCATAAATGTATATATCAGGCATAGATGCGTGTAAATGTTCATTGCGTTGACGATTATTGCACATTTGCACAGTTCAATTAAATATATGACAAGGCGTGGTAACGAGGGAAGAAGATCGCCTGCAGCACCAAAAGTCGACGAAGAAACCCCAACTTGTTTTAAGGAGTCTCTTACAAAGAAGGCGCCAAATTTAAGTAATATTGAGACTTCTTTGCCCGGTAATACCGCCCCCCAGTTTATCAGTATGAGCAAACCTGTTGAAGCCAATGACACCTCTAATGGCGACGATGTCCAAGTTGTGGTATTGACTGCTGGCGACAAACAATCTTGCCACAGTATTTATGCCGAAAATGTGAAAATAATGACAAGTGCTGGCAAACACGATCACGGTTCATCGAAAGTTAAGTTAAAGAGCTTTGTTGATTACAAATGGGAGCAGAAATACTATCCGGGTCATTTAATTGCAGTACATCGTGATGGCAAGTACATTGCCTATGCTATTAATGGTAAGTGAAAAGTGAATCTGTTCTGTCGAATAAGAAGCTAACAAAATAGTTTCAGTCAATAATAAAGCGACCCGCATGGAGGGCATGATACGCGTTGTGAATGCGAATGCCGGCTTACGTGCGCTCATTAAGGGTATGTCCGGTGAGGTGCTTGATCTGCAGTTTGCGAATATTGAGAAAGATCATTTGCTGGCGTCGATTGATTTAAATTCGCTCTATGTGCATAAAATTGATATGGTCGATGTGTCATTGATCTGGAATCTTGTGCTGAAAATAGAGGATCCTTTAGCTAATTATATACCAAAATTGGATAAAATTTCATGGTGCCCGTTTATTAGCGCAGACGAGGAAGATGATGACGATGAGAGCCAATTGATTGTTTGGTCGCGTGGCAACATTTTTCAATGTTTTGATGTTAAAAACATTGTGTCGGAACATGGCGTAAGCATGTTTTATTTTTACAAATTTATTATATTTTGTAAACAAAATTTTACCATATAAATTAGACTGGTGTCACACAGACGTCTCTGCTTAAAGCAGGCTATATTAAATTCACCGAGGAATCGTTGATTACATGGGTTGCTCTATCGCCGGATGGCACTACATTGGCTGCTGCCTGCAGTGATGGCGTTGTACGTTTTTACCAAGTTTATATGTTTGATGATCAAAATTGTCGTTGTTTGCATCAGTGGAAGCCACATGATGGCAAACCTTTGTCATCGTTATTTTTCCTTGATAATATTAATAGAAACACAGTTGAGTAAGTAAATGATTATTGCGTGTCAAATATAGACTATTGATTAATGGCACATTTGTATGTTTGCAGCACCTATTGGAAATACGCGATAACTGGTGCGGATAATAACGCTGAATTCAAAGTTTGGGATTGTTCTTTATGGTCGTGTTTGCAAACTGTTACAATAAACACGGAGAATAGTATACAAAAAACACCACATTTCATAGCGGAAATCGATCGTTCGGCCAGTTACTTGGTTGTTACAAGCTTGGAGACACGTGCCGCCTACATTTTGCAAATACTAAACAACGCACATCATTTGCGTAAAGATTCCTCAAAGAATAGTGAAGGCACATCAGTGGCAAGGTTGGGCACTAGAGTCTTAAGTGCTGCTAATGGTAATAGTAGCAGTGACAGTTCAACAGGATTCTTATCACTCAATCGTTCGTCAGAAGCACTACCAGTCAGCATTAACAGCGTTGCAGAGTTTCCGCTTAGTTCGGGTATATTATCATTCTCGATAGTTGACGCTGCTGTGCGGCGTTTAAAATGCTCTAATGATAATTATCTATGCGAAGAACTGGATGATTATGATGATGAAACTAACTCAATATATTCTGTTGTGGTGCGAATGTTTGTCGTTCAGTCAAAGAGTATGCAGGAGTGTCACATTATTTATCAGCCAGCTGTTAGTGAGGATACAGATCTACGTAGCTCAATGTCACTTACACCAAATAAATCCTTAGATAATGCTGAGGTGAACAATCAAGACAGCAACAAGGAAAACGAACGTACTGAATTCGTCAATGTAAATGATATTAAACAGGAAAAACTATCACCAGAACCAAACACCATGAGTATGATATTTGCGGCTGCAGCAGCAAGTAAGAGTCGTCATAATAGAAATGCTACTGCTTCGTCATCCGCTGTTGTGGCCGTAGCAGCAGCAGCGGCTGCAGCACCCTCGGCCGTAGCCCAAGAGCCACAGCTGAAGTCACGTTCAGCTTCACCGCAAAGCGCTAAAAAAGCCTACTTAATGACGCCAGATGCGTTTAGCTCATCAACACCAGGCACAAGCACAAGTGATAAGAAAACACCCGATGTTAGTTCCGATGTGCTTAACACACTACTTATGTTAGCCAGTGTCACGGGTCAAGCGCCTTCGAAAGGTGATAATGTGAATTTGATAAATTTGGTTAACAATAAGTTGATAGAAGACCAGGAGCATAAAAAATTGCACTTAAAACAAAATGTCGATGCACATAAAAAGTTTATAGCTATCGATAGCGATCCAGGCCGAAATGCGGCTGAAACACTTGCAAGTGGTGGTTCCAGTCCAAGTCGAGAAGTACAAGAAATCATGTCCATACAAGATGATAAATTTCTCGATGAGCTATCTGAACTTATTGATGAATTGCCCATTTCGCCATTGACTGAAGAAACGCTTGCAGCCGACGAAAAGGAAATAACTGCTACACAAACCGCATCAGATAATTGGCCAAAAGCGCCTGAGGTGCTCAAAGTGCAACCTAAGCAATCCGTAGAGTTGCAAAATGCAGCCAACATTATGTCGCAAGCGGTGCATGCGACGAACAACAACAATGCACCACCCGCTCTTGGTGGTGTCGGTGGTCTTGGTGGCAATATCAAATCATGCAGTAATAATAATTTGTCGAATTCCAATGACTCCAGCGGTGTTGAGCTCAGTGATCTGAATTCGAAAATTAATCAACTAATTGGTGAGTTTTTATTAAATTCCATAGACTGTAATGCTTATATGATAACTAAAATTTTATAGACTTGGTGCAAGTGCAATCAAAGCAAATACATAATTTGCAATGTGAAATTGTTGAAATGAAGAAGACAAATCCTCTTGCCTCCAACAAAAACTTTTCGGAATTTTCTTTCAAACTCGAAATGCAATTATCAAAACTAATGGAGCAGTATTTAAAGCGGTTTGAGAATGAGCATAAGAAGAAACTGAGCGTGTTTATGCAGGGACGGTAAGGCATTCAAAGAACTTTTATGTGTTAATTCTAAACATAAATTTTATTTTAATTAAGGGATGTACAAAATCGTGAGATACGTGACACATTCATACAGATAATCAATCAGTATGTCATAAATCAGTTTAGCGATGTGGTTGCCAAAGTAATAACCATTGAAATGCAACGGCAGTTAGTGCCAATGTTGGCAGCCAAGATCGATCATATGCAACAGCAAATACAGATGGATGTCACACAAAAGTTAACTACATTCGATTTATTGCTCAAAGAGAACATTAGCCAAGTGTGCAAAAGCAAGGTAGGCAACATTTAATAGTAGTTAGAAGTTTATGCGATTTTAAGACACTGTTTTTTTAATTTTAAAGCATTTCATCGATGCTTTTGGCAAATCCGTGCTGATTGGTGTGCAGAACAGTTTGCAGGCGGCATTCATTGAGTCTATGGGTAGCACATTAATACCGGCGTATGAAAAATCATCACAATTGATGTTTAAACAACTACATGATGCCTTCAATGTCGGCATTAAAGACTGTAAGACATGAATTAAGGTGGTTATATGTTTTTAAGCTATTAATTTTTCGTACACCTTCATTTTCAGTTTTGGTACAATTTGATAGTTACTTGCAGCACTTGAAACCTATGCAAGATTCGTCTGAGCAAATGGTTGTCAAATTTGGCACATTCCGTCAGCATTTAGAAACCGCTTTAGCCAAGCACTGCAATGCCGTTTCAGATGCCATGCACGATACGCAGAAAGAAGTTAAAAGTTTGGAAATATTGCTGGGTCGACAAGTGCAAGAGACGATACGCTCAGAGGTAAATAGGTTTGCTTAAATATTTAAATTCTAAATAAATTGGTATTTTTGTTGTTCATTTTTAGCTACGCAAAAACTTCGATAGTCAAACCGTTGCGATGCGTTCACAAGCAAATACTCCAGCACCCACATATGATATGAAGCAAACTATTAAACATTTATTACAACAAGGCCAAATTAATAAAGCCTTTCATCAAGCGCTTCTGGCTAATGATTTAAGTTTAGTCGAATATACACTAAGGAACACGGATATTACGAATGTCTTTACGCCGAAATGTTGCTTAGAACAGAAGGTGTTGTTGTCACTCATACAGCAATTATCGGCGGACATGAGTAATCATAATGAAATGAAACAAAAGTAAGTTTTGTGTGATAACAAAACAAATTTGTGGTATTGAATGTGTTTCTTCTTTAGTTATCTCTCAGAAGCGCTGTTAGCAATTAATCCGGACGATCCGATTGCACGTGAACATGCGCCCAAAGTACTCCAGGATCTTTATCGTAGCTGTCAACTGTTTCTCAAGAACTATCCAAAGAGTCCGCATTGCAGCAACGTGCGTATGACTATGAAGGGTGTTCATTCCTATATAAACCAGTTTTAATATATGCGTACCGGTGGTCAACAAGCGCAAGCGTTTGCATTGGCCACCGACTTTTTAGCATATAGTAACAAAACTCAACTATATTCTCAACAACAACCACAACAATACTTACGGCAGTTGATCTCTAATTGCAACTGCTTTAGGTGCAAATATTTTCGCGACTTAGAATTGTTTGACGATCATTGAAGTGTCCAAATACTAGAACGCTTTACTTTTTACTCATTGAACTTTCTTCTACTTAAAGCTTTTTCTTCTTTCGTCCATTTGTACGTTCTATACGTTTTCAATTTTTTCTCCTGGATCTGTTTTTTTCGTTTAATGTAACTAGACGACTTTAATTTATTTTAACATAAAAAAAAAGTGTGCAACAAATATTTTCTTAAGTTCTCTTTTAGATTTCACTACACTAAGTTTACTTTTGATGTCGCTTACGAAGAATTGAAAAAAAAAAAAAAAATATCATATTTAAGTTCTTTTAAGTAATATTATAACAAGAAAAAAAAAAACACTCTGAAATTGTAACGAATGAGAATAAGATTAAGTTCATATTTTAGTAAGAGATTAAAAAAAATTGTAATAATAAAGCACATAACAATTAAATTGTATATTTTGAGATAGTATAAAAAATGAAACTGCTATGTTTAGGCACATAATTGGCTAATTAAATGAACTATAAACGATGATGGTTGAAAATTAATTAATCAGTTCCAGCAACGTTGATGTGCGCTGCAGACAACGACAACCACAGCCGGTCGCACAGACGTCATGCTTCTAATAAGGGGAAACAAAATGATTACATCAAATTATTGATATTAATAAAAGATATTGTAAGACTTACTTCAAACCATTGCATCAAGTGTTGAACATGTCCAGCATGCCCGCAATCGAGACATGAAATCGCAGCGCCTTTTACCGGCAGATAGCATAATATGCAATACAAAACCGGTCGTTGGCATGGACCACATGATGGCGTACGTTTTGTTTTATTGCAGCCATGGCATTCGGTTACGAATTCAACGCCTTGTGGCTGAGCTTTTGAGTACATTGTATGCTTCAGTATGAGAGCACGCTTTGTGAGCAGCTGCCAGCCAAAAAGTATGTCAGCAAAGGCACGCTTAAAGTTATCAAAGAGCGGCATTTTGGCGCGTCGTATCAGTGAACAAGAGTAGGCGTCGCCCTTAAATTGTTTTACATCAAACCAATCTAACGAATCCGACCATGAGTTGCTGCGTAGTTGTTTCATTTGCAAATTTGAACTGGAGGTGGCGGCACGTACTTGAGAAGCAGTACGAAAGTCGAGTGGTAAAACTGTGTGGTATGGTGACATATTGGGTGTCAGTTGTGCTGGCAACTTACAATGATAGCCGTCGTGCATTGTATCCACATCGGCAATGCCACTTTGGCATTTGTGAAAAATGCAGGCCAACATGACAGCCGTCTGAAGATCACCAGCGGTGGCAAAATGCATGATGAGCGCCTCGAGCAGGAATTTCTTAAACGGATCTTTATAAAAGAGGAGCTCATACTTTGTCTCGTTCGGTATATTTGGTGTGGCAATCATTTCGGCAAGTTGCCAAATGGGTACCAAATCGTAACGTCCATGATTTTCGCAAATTTGACGATTATGACGACACGTTTCCATAATATTACGTTTGTCCAATGAAAATTGCCAGGCCATTTCACGATTGATGTTGAGCAAACGGCTTGCATCATAGACATGCACCACCGGCAAGGAACTACTTGTTTTTTGGGTCGAACGATTTTTCTTTGAGCTCATGCGGTCTTGTAGGTAAAAGGAAGCATTTGCATCACGTTGCGTATACAAGACGGGTTGTGGTCCCATAACATTGCCAAGCAGACCGCCGCCATTGATGGCTGACAGCGTGCGTGGTGTGATGTGTTGATTGCGTAGCGTCAGACGTTTTGTGTTCAGCACCTGACCGAATGTAGCGAGCATGCCAATGGCATTAAACTTGACAGCAGATGTACGTGGAAATGGTATGCACGCATCTTGAAGAGCACCACTGCTCAATGCGCCTTCTAAGCGTGGCGATTGCAGACGCAACTGGGATTTGTCTGCGCCGAAACGTTTTTTCATGGTGGCTACAAGCGCACGTAGACATTGTTCCAAGCAGGTGCGCGACTTTTTAACACGTTGCATGGCATTCGTCTTAAGTACCTTTAGCAGCACCGTCGACAGATGTTCGTGTAGTGTTGTGCCTTGACAAAACGTGAATTCTGGACCAATGCTTGGACTGGGATATTCCATTGGGAATGTTACTTGCAAAATGACCATATGGCCACCAGCTGATATCCTAAAGATAGCATAGCGCTTAATGGCATCCAGGATATCGACTTCGACGTGCGGTATATTCGTATTTAGAAGAGAGAACTCGTGGTGTAGCGAACAAGTCGGCTGATCGGTGAGTGAACGTGCGATATGTGTGTCTTCTTTACGAAAAGAAAATCTTGGCGCGCTTGGTGAGCACGCCATGCTTGACACTGTCAATGGAACAGTGTCAATGGGTAGTGAGGCAGCCACACGTGGTGTCTTTGCGTTTGGTAGCTGTTGTATAGTTGGCGTTTGAATCGATTGATATTTAGGTGGCGTAGCAGGACGTACTTCAATTACATCATCGAAACGTGTATCCTCTTCCTGCAAGGGCTCACATAGTTTCAGCATCATACTGTCGATTTTCCAAACACGTAGTGTTCGATCACGTGACCATGTGACGAGTTCCTATATATGTTAAGAAATTGTATATAATAGTTTATTTGAATATAAATCAAACTTACGATTTCTGTTGAAGATTCTCGATTTGGTCGCCAGGCAAAATCTAATATAACATCCGTGTGCCCAACAAATGAACATACTGGATCAGTTTGTTTGCTGTTACTCCAAAGTAATAAGCTATTTTCGCCGCGTCCCAAATGTGGTACCACAATGCTGACCAAACCATTGCCAATTGGCTAAAGGTAATCAAAAAAGGAAACATGTCAAAGTTATTTGCTGTAAATGCTTACAAGTTTAATATTACCGTATATCTAGCACGCCAAACCGGTGATGAAGTTGTGATAATTTTCTCCGCACGCCTAGGGTTATTCACATCGAAGTATTTAACTGTGCCATCCTGGCTGGCCGTGGCCAGGCATGTTTCGCGCCGATGACTCCAATTGATACCATGTACACGATTTAAGTGTGCTGTAATATAGTGTGTGGGACAGGAGCCCTTCCGTATGTCCCAGATACGTAAATCTCCGTCATGTGCAGCGGCCAATAAATTGCCAGAGACTCTATTAAAACCCACTTGTGTTGCGCCCGCTATAATGGGTATAAAAATTAAATGTGTTTCCATTTTAAAAAAATGTCATTCCTTACACATGCAAACAGCGCTTAAGGAGAGACTTGGCTTGCGCGGCTCCCGCAAATCCCAAATGTGTGAGAATGTGTCAATAGAGCAGCTCACAAGCAGATTTGGATTCTTGCCATGCCAATCGATGTCCGTAATCGAGCGTGTGTGTCCGCGTAATGTATGAAATTGTCTTGGCTCGGCAGCGCCCCACGTTACTATATCAATGTGTTGACTCGTCTAAAATGTAATTCAGCTGGTTTAATTTTTCTTAACACAAATTTGACAAACATACGGCAATAGCACAAAATTCTTGACGGCTTGGACACACAGCAAATTCAGCAGCAGAAACCTCATATTTCGAGTTTGGATAGTACTTACGCAGTGTACCATCATCTTGGCCAAGGCGCTGTAGAGCAAGGTGACGTCTGCCGGCCAGGAGTACCCATTGGCCGGAGTAATCTACCGACATCGCAGTGGCAGAGGAGTCGCGATGCTCATAACTTTTTTTACTCTGTCGAATCAGATAAGTAGTCTGGTCGCTGCGCTCACTTGTCCGAAGTTTTTCGGTTGGTGCCATTTTCAATAAAACAAACTCTTTCACGCGTTAATATTATTTTTTCACAAAAGTATTGCAGATTTTTGTTGTTTGTTTTTCTACTTTCGTTCACTTTTGTTTTTTCCTGCTCGTTTTGTTATTTTTTCTTGTTGATAAGAACAGCTGATATAGTTAACTTTAATGTTGGCTAACAGCAGACTAGCAGCAGAGTGTTAAACAAGAAGAGATGATAAAAATAAATTCAAAAGCAACAGGCAAGCACATTGTTTTTGCTTTTCTTCTTTCATTCTGGTATCATGTAAACAAAAATCAATCAAGGCAAACAAAATAAAAAAACCCACAAGTCAAATTATTTTTTAATGTATTTAATACAATTAATATTTGTTACTTGTTATTTATTTGTAAATAGTTTAATATAAGTTGTTTGTTATAATATATATCATAATATATTATAATTAAATTAAAAAAAAAAAATAAAAAAAAAAAAAATTAATAAAAAAAAAAATTAAAAAAAAAATAATTATATAATAATTTATAAACATACATATTTTTATAATACACATACATATGTATATAATATACATACATAATGTAATAAATATTCACATATTAAAATAAAAAAAACATAACAAAAAAAAAAAGAACAAGAAAAAAATAACTCAACACCGCACTGTGCGACCGTCTTCTTGAAAAGACGGCGCTAGAATGAAAATTCTGCTGCATACTTTTTGTGCTAACAGAGCTCTGTTAACATTAACATAGCGCTGTTAATATTAACATAGTTCTGTTACCATTAACATAGCTCTGTTAACAGTAACGTATCACTGTTAACAAAAAAGTATCTCTGTTAACATTAACATAGCTCTGTTAAATTTAACAGTATTTAGTCGTAGCCCTAAAATCAGCAATAGATTTTAAAAAAATGACCAGTAAAAGATTTTGCTTTCTTCATCGTTTGGTTTTTTTTGGCTTTGAGGTACCAGGTCGAGCGTAGACGGGGGTAGGCATTGGATTTGTCCTGCCCTATTGTCAAATCCAATTCAAAATGTATGAAATTGCTTTTAACTTCCAAAACCGCGTTTAAAAAAAAGTTTTTAGGAGCAAGTTTTTAATAATAAAGTTTTGAGATTCGTGTACAAACAAAATCGATCAAACATAGTTCAAGTACATTTAGTATATGTTAAACAGTCGTAATTGGAATTGGAGCTAGTGTTTTTGTCTTCTTTTAACGATTATTGTCGCTAAGAAAATTATATAAAGGCTTGAACTACTTATTACCTATATATCATACAATAAGTTGTATATCCTAAGAGTGTCTACAATAATTTCATAGAAATTTGAATACGGTCACGAATTAGTCTTTAACTTAAAGCTATCAATTATCGAATTTGTATTAAAAACGACTTTAAAGTAATTTTAAAAAAGTCTTCAATTCGACGCTCCGTTTAGCGATGACAGTAGCAGAACATCTTGAGCGTATAGTCATTTGTGCAGTAAGATTGGCTGCCATAGAGATTAATGCGGCTTATTGTGCCCGTCAATGCGGTACTGTAGCTGGACATGCGTACCGTCGACTCGAAGATGCCCATGCCAGGCTTCGTTTGCAGCCGCAACGTGATGTCCACGGCATAATCGTTAGTCATATTCTTGACGATCTTGTGGTGGGGCGCCGCAATGAACGCCTGCAATATCGAGTTCAAGTAGAGGGTACGACACTGCGTAGCCGACTTCAAGCGCGCGTTAATCAGATGAACAGTGTAGCGAGCAGCACGCTGGACTCGACCATCGTTGGTGGCATATTCCTCACGCTGATGACAGGTGCACCAATGTGCGGCTATGCCGGCATGCTCACATGTCCGTTGCATCGGTATGGGCAGGAACAGACTAATGCCGCGTGGCAGCGTGTTCTCCGGGTCCAAGAGCTCAGCAGTACGTTCAGCAATGTTTTTCTCACCTAAATTATGTGCCAAATCCAACAGATCCAGCATTGTGGCATGCAGGTCAAAGGGCGTTATCAAACGTTTGGCATTCTGTGCCATATTCGAGAGTGCCAACGGATAGGCTTGCTTCAGCCAGGCGGGATAGAGTGCCATAAGCAAGGGCTGACGCTCCTCCATCATGCCCTGGTATGTTCTACGAAAGGAGCCCCAACGTAGACCATGATCGGACATGAGAAATATAAGCGTGCGATTGAATATGCCCGTGGCATCGAATGTGGCCAGCAATTTGGCGATATCGGCATCCAAAAGCGTCGGCATATTGAAGCTGTCATGCGTCAATGTTACCGTCCAGAAGAAGGAAAAGAAATGCTCAGCCTTCAGGCGTGGCACCAACTTCCGTATGAATTCGAGCACCACGTCTGCGGTGCGTCGGCCGCCCATGCACAGCTTCACGTTCACATTCAGCTTGTAGGCAATGTTGTGCTCCATCTCGAGCATTAGCGGACGCAGATAATAGTCGGTTGGCTGCTTCTTAAAACCGGGCCGACAAAAGTTAAAGAGACCCAGCAAGGCTACGTCCTCAGCGTAGGCGGTCTTAAAGCCCGCCTCCTTAAAACGCTTCCAAATAAACGAACAGCCATCAAAGCTGGGCTTAGTCAACGGCGCCAGGCACGAAATATTCAGCTCAGTCTCATCCAGACCGCTCAGCAGCGGCACCAGATTCGGATACGTGTTGTCGCCCACCTTGTTGAAGCCCCAGAACTCGATGTGCGACAGCTTGCGGTGTATATAGTTGGCAGTGCGTCGCATCTGACGCAGAAAATTCAAATGCGAGACGCTATCGATGCCTAGCACCATAACCGAGAGCCTCTCCGTCTCCGCCGCATTGCCATCGGCGCTTTGGTTAACATGCGCGCGATAACTCACATGCGGCGGCAGCGTCTTGTTGAAGCTAACACGTTCAAAGTTGCCCCGCTGCGCCTTTGCTGCCAAATTCGGCGACGGCGTTGCCTCATTTACCTTGCGCACATCGGTTTTCGCGATGGCAAAGAAGTGATAGTCCTTGTAAAAGCGCCGTGTTTTATCGAAGCACTGCACGCGCAGGAACTCCATGTCACTTGGCAGCCGCACAACGCCGTCGAAGTTCAACTTGAATGCCACCTCAGGCGCATATTCATTATGAAAGTCATTCTTACGTTGTATTTGCGCATAGCTGCAGCGCACCGTAGCCAAATCGCTGACATTGTAGTAGTCCAGGAACTCGGCCTCATTCATGTTCAGCAGCAGCACGGTGTCATTGTCGCTGGTGCTCGTGAGTGACTTGCGGCAGCGATAGCTCTGCGGTCTGTTCATGAACTGTAGGATATTGTCGTCGGTGGCGTTGAAGTAGGGCATACGACAGCCGGGCGTGTCCACAAAGTACGCTTGGCTAATATTGTATTCGGCATCGATGCGTGGTATAAAATCAAAGCGATCTCTTAGGCGCATCAGCTTCGTGCGCAGATTGTAATCGATGAAGACATACGAGAAGACGCAAACGCAAAAGATGATGATGACGATTTTCTTGAATTGACTGCGATTCTTTGTCATGTTGTAGTAACGGTAATAATGCTGCAGGTCACGTTTGGTCATGTACTTCGGATCCAAGAGGTATTTGCCTCTGTGTGGGAAAGAAAAGAAAGAAAAGTGTGAAAAAGAACGATAGCAATTAAAAGATACTTCAAAAAAAGCAAAGCACTTCCGTTTCCGGCTCTCGAGTGTTATTAAAAAGACAGCGACACTTACTCACACACGCACACACACTCACATACACTACACCAAACAACAACAATAAGAACATGTGCTCATTAAGTTGCTGAGCGTTTTATTCATCATCATCTTCGGCTGCTGCCTCTTCAGCTTGTCATATATGCACGTCCTTGAAGCTGCCGTGGCACAGCTTGTTGTTGTTGTTGTTGTTGTGTCACAAGTGACAGACGTTTAAAACACACAACGCTTAAATTTCTGCATGAGTGCGTGCCTCACCCGCCACAAAGGTGTAAACAACATGGGCGTTCTGCAGCGTCGCTGACCAAGCGTGGCTTCTAAAAAGTAGTAACCTAAATTTAGGCGCCGTGGCCAATTGTACAACTTGTATCTGTGTGTACTCGACTGTAAATTTTTGAAGGCCTTGTGGCAATTGAAGCGCACAAAAGAAATGCCATGAATGGAAAGCGATTAGAAGTGCTTAGCAGATTTGCCAAACGGCATTTATATGAGGAGAATTCGTTATTGAAATGAAATATTTCGGAAGTAAGCCAAAGCCTTTTGACAAACATTTTTCCGTTTCAAACACACACACACACACACACACACATGCAATGCTAAGTAGCACAAGCAGGTGTAGCACACACACACACACATACACATGCACTGGCGTTTTACTTACTCGTAGCTCATGTCGCCGCCATATTTTTGCGCATCCTTGCTGACGTAGGCACGCATTTTATTTGTCTTCGCCTTCTTCTGCCCTTGCAAGTCTAATAAGTTTGCTTATTTAAACTTATTGAAGACATTATAATTTTGATATATTTTCTTGGTGTTTATTTTTGTTGTTTGTGTCTTTTTCTTTGAGTTTTTTTTCTAAGCTAACATGAGCCAACGGCCACGCGCGTTAGATGAGCTCGCTGTGCTACTGAACTGTTTCACTGCCACGCAGAGGAAGTGTTTTGACAGATGCTGTGTGCGTCATTTGTGCGCATGCCTCGCAGGGATGCTGTACGGGCAGCTGGTGTGCGTGTACACTGCACGAAATTATTGTGTCGTTGTTGGTTTGTGGAGAAAAGTTTTGTTAGCATTTTTTCAAGTTGCAAAACTTATATTCAATTAAATATTAATTTGCAAAAAGTTGAAATATCTTAGGAACTTTTTTGTTAACAGTTTTGTGTTGCATTGCAACAATCGCAGTATTTCGAAGCAACAAGTCGGCTAATGAAGCATGCACATTTATTGCGCACTTTAGCTGAAATGCTTTTCATGTTTCTCACACCAAAGAACGCTTGTTTAATGCCGCTTTCAGTTTGACAGACGTTTGCTTATTGATTTCATTGGCGATAATTAATATTTGCATGTTTTTTTTTTTGCTAAATTAAAAGATAACTAATCGAAAGCAAAGTTCAATACACGGAATTCTGCGATAGTTCCTTGAACTTGATGAACAACAACTGATTAACAAGAACTTGTTTCGATAAAATATTATATTAACCTTTAAGAATGAAGTTCAAATACTCATCACGCCTTTTCTGTAGTATCACGCCTATTATTTCTCTTTATCTTATAAGCCTACAGAGCAGTTTTCACTGTTGCAGCTCATTGTGCTCCAGAGACATGAAAATTCGATCCTAAGTGTGCGTTGCCATGCCTATTTTTGAATCAAAAAAGTTCTCACGCCTCACTAAGCATATAATGGAAGATGTTTCAAGTCAATTCGTATAGAAACAAAATAGTTTTTCAGGATATAAGAATTTGAAATTGCTGAAGACTACTTTATGAGTACCATTTCTAGAGGTCGGACCATAAATATATTATATCTAATTATGTCAGGAGACATTTTCATAGAACGACTTGATTTTGTTCTTTTTTCTTCTTCTTTTTGTATGGGAGCTACCACTTCCAGCGATCCGATCAAGTCGGTTTTGAAACATGTTTTATAGTAATAAAAATGAAGACTTCGATAGCTTCAAAACTGTGGCAGGATATATATGCGCCGATAGATGTACAGAGGCACATGTCTATAGCAACTCAAATGTCTCCTTTGTTGTGTTGCAGAATTCTGGTTAAAGTTTTAATCACGGTTCAATGCGTGATGAGTATAAATATAGAACAAAATAAAACTTGTTTTCTTTTTCATTTTTGCTGTCAAAGCTTAAAAGCAACAAAAGCAAATAAATGAGAAAAAGATATTTAACTTTGATTTGTATTATTTTTTAAAAGGCATATAAGCGAACACCCACACAGACACACACACACACACGTGCTTGCACACACTCACGCAACTTAATTCTGTTTGTGGTTGATTGGCTGGCAGCAATAAGTGCCTTGTTGAGCAACCAATAATAATAACAACAGCAACAACAACAACAACAACAACCAAAGTTAAAACATGTGTCATTAACGAATAAATATGAAAGAACAAAAATGTGCCCCGCTTGACATGTTGAATCATGTCGGGCGATTGGAGGAGGCGAAGATCAATTGAGTGCAACATGCGCCGCGGCTAAAGTGCGACACACACAAAGGTCATTGTGTGTATGTGTGTGTGTGTGTGCGTGGGCGTGGGGCGGTCACGGGCAGTTGAGGAGCGCAAAGCTTGCAAATGTTGCTTAATTTCAACATTTTGCTGCAGGCTGCGTCAATTGCTGACCGTGTGCACGTGTGTGTGCGTGTGTGTGTGTGTGAGTTACATGTATTTATGTTCATAATTACAACAACAGCAACATAAGAACACGACAACAACAAAAAGGCGAACTTGTGACGAAAAAAGCATTTCACTGTTAAAATGGCAAATAAGCACAAAGAAGTAGAAGAAGCAGCAGAAAGCCATTGCAGGCAAAAAACACACACACGCACACACACACACATGTATTTTTAAGACGCTGATTAACAAGCATGTAACGGTTCATTAAAAAAGATTGGTCACTTGGCTGCTGCGTCAAAAACCGGCTATAAAAGGACAATTCACATAAAGAAGCAACTTCAGTTGAAATTCTCAATTACGGCGACGCAACGCAGCACAGTAATTTGAGCAAGGATACGCCATCAGTTGCAAAGGACCACAAAAACCACAGTCACAGTCAGCGGTAATTTGCTTGGAGTAACACCTGCCCATGATGTCGCTGCCCTGGCAAACTCAATTCGGCAATGCTACTTTAGTGCAGCATACTTTTCAGCGCAAGCAAAAAGTGCGACGCCTGCAGCAATTTCGGCCTGCGCTGTTAATTGCTTTGCTGCTCTTTATGCAGCACATCGAAATGCATGTGTGCCGCCAACTTATGGGCATGGATGATGGCGTCGATGTGGATGGCAACATGCCACTAGGCAACAGTTATCGTGGCACGGCGGCAGCCGAGATTATACATGGGAAACGCGCGCCCGAAAGTGGCGGACTCATCAGTCAGCCGGAGGAGATTTTCAGTGCGCCGACTGAGGGCGGCCGAGAAATCGAAATGAATTACGACTCAGAGTATCCGGTAAGTGGAAAATTTAATAATAACATTAAAGAAAAAAATAAAATATGCAGAGCGCATATCATTTTTCCTAATTTGTAAACCAACACGGATTTCGCCCTTGAGCGCTGTAAAACCGTATTTTTATTTGTCAATCATCCGAAAATAATGCGCCTTATTACGTATTATTTTTACCTGCTAAAAGTGTCATCAGCACACATAATGGAAAATTCTAAATAAAAATAATAATAAGAATCAATAAAAAATTTGATTACGCATACGCCATGTTGTCGTCATCAAGAACCTTTTGAATGACGCAAATCGTTTGCTTTTGTGTCACTTGCAGATGGTTGTGCCGAAGCGCGCTGCCTTGCTGCTCGATCGTCTGATGGTGGCGCTGCATCATGCGCTGGAGCAAGAGCGCGGTGGACACCGCATTAGCGACTTCTATGCCAATCAGCGGGGTGGCCAAAAAAGTGCCAGTAAGGCAAAGGACAAAGCAACTGAGAGCAGCAGCAACCACAACAATGACAATGATGGTAATAATAATCGAAGTGCTACCAGTGTTTCTGTGATATGTAAATGCGTATTTTGTTATTACTGCAGGCAGCAGCAGCAGCAGTAATGCCAACGCCAATGCCAATGCGCGCGCCAACAGCAATGCCAATTTTCACATGTACAGCGACGATGATCCGAACGTTATGTTGGACTACGATTTCAAAGATTTAAATTCAATAAATCGCGCCACCGGCGAAACAGTAAGTTGGATTATAAAACCCTGATTGCATTTTGACAAACATTATTAGTACGACATGTGTAAGAAAATTTCAGTTAATGGCAAAGAGCTTTCAGAGAAGATCAAATGCTGGCAATGGTAACGGCGACGGCAACGGCAATGGCAATGGCTTTGGCGAAGGCGCAGGCGATGGCAGCAGCAAGGGCACACATGATGATCACAGCGTTGCAATGTTAACGAAAGGCGCAACATTGAGCTTGGACAGTGGCGGCGGTGGTGGTGGGAGCGCTGGTCTTCCCAATGGTGGTGGCGATGGCAGACGTTATAATGTTGGCGGCAGCGGTGGACGCATGTATTGGCGTTGCTACTTCAATGCCGTGAGCTGTTTCTAAATGCAACAACAGAAAAAAAGAAGACGAAAGTTACAAAAAAAAAAAAAAACAAATGTTTATATAATATTTCTTTTCCTGTCGTTTGTCTGTCTGTCTGTCGGTCTGTCTGTCTGTCAGTTGGTCGATGTCGATGTCGTTGTTGATGTTGGTGTGAAAATAAAGTGAAACGCAATTAACTGAAATGTTCCAAACAGTTTCCAATTAAGCATACTATATATATATATATACATGCCTATACATACACATATACATACATATTAATATATATTATTGCAAGTATAAATCGCACATGTATTTATCTTGTCTCATAAATAAATAATTTATATGCAAATAATGCTAAAATTATTCTTTGTGACTTTGTTTCTCTTATCAGCGCATTAAATAATCTAATTATGGCCACTGAGACAGCTGCAGCAGTAAGTCAGTAGTTTGCTTGGCCTTAGCGCTTATTTAATACGCTACGCAATAAGAAAGTGTCCTCTAGACCAACAAGTGCTTCATTAGCCAATGAAGTTGCGGATACATGTGTCCCAACATTTCCATAGTGCCAATCAGTTAGCTATATGGTCATGTGCTTTCAGTGCTGCATGAGTCATGTGCTCTCAAATGAAGTGCAATCGCATGTTTAACATAATGTTAACATGTCTGTTTTGTTGCTATTTTGGGCCGCCAATAAAACCAAAGTTAAGCCATTTATAGTTGTGCACACAAAATAGCAACAAAACCAAAGTGTACTATGATTGTTGTTGCTTTGGCAGGTGTCTCATACAGGCGCTACTTGATTGCCTGCCATTTATGGCGATTTCACCATGCTCATGCTGCTTGCACTGCACTGACAATTGTGGCAGATGCAAAACTAATAAATACGCAATCTGCTATCAATTTATATAGAAGATAAAGTTGCCGTGCCGTGCCGTGGCAAAGCACTTGATCACGTCGTAATTGACTTCACGCGCCACTTGCAAGTTGCATTGACAGCGCTTGCATTCTAATGGCGGCCGCAACTCAACTCCCAGCACCTTAACACACCACATACACGCCGAGTGAAAAGTTTTATAGACTAATTTTGTATATTAATGACTTTTTATGAGCGTCTGCGTTTACTGCATGTCAATCGTTTTACTGCAATGATTTACCACCGCCGCTGGCAGCGGTGTCTGTGTGTGGTTGCTAAGCCTGCCATCCGGTCAAAGTATATGGTTGCCAACGTATATATGCGCTTCATAATAATTTAGTAAAAGAAATCATAAAGCGTTAATCTCAATGACATGAACTCAATAAAATATCTTATCAATTAGCATCATAAATTTCTGCCAATTCTAATATAAAAAACTATACTTTCCCTAAATTGGAAGTCAACAACATACATACCAAAAGTCAACAAATAGTTGAACCAAATGACACAAACAAAAACAAAACTCTTATCAAACAACGTATTAAGCGCTAAAAGACTTCCACAGAAGCTCGCATCAATACATGTGTAAAAGATAAGAGATTTTTGCCTATGCATGTGTGTGTGTGTGTGGGCGTATATTTGCAATACATACATACGTCACGAATAAATCACATAATGTATGCAAGTTGACATAACTTAAGCTATACACAAAGTCGCACCACAAGCAACCCCAAAAAGTATGCAACAAGTGCTCATACTCCCAAGCGGAAGTCTTTTGTCAACAGGTGTGCGTGTGTGTGTGTGTTTGGCTGTGTATTAACTTTATTTGTCGTGCTCGTTCATTCTACACACGGCGTATACTAAATACACTCGGCTATTTAACATTAACAGCGTTATAACAGCATGCTGTTATTAGCGCACTCACTCGCACAGTCACGCATTCAATGTAGTCTGTTTAACAGTTTAGCAACATGTTGCGCTGTTGGCAATGTTGCTGTTAATGATCAAGCGTGTTAGCAAAATGTTTGATCGAAATTGTTGCTGTTTTTTACGCTATTTGAAATGTAAATTAGTTGGAAAATATAATGTTTGTGTGTATATGAATAACCTTTTTTACTTTTGTAAACTGTTGCGTCTTTATGGCCAACGCAGTCGCTGCTGTTGCTGCTGTTACGCCTTTGCCTCCTTGCTGACGTCGCCGACGCCGTCGCTGCCTTCGTGTTTGCCGTTTAGGCGCTCGTTTCCTAACGTTTTCTGAGTTGGCTACGCTGCGCAGTTTGTGTATAAATAGGAAAACATTTCGTTGTCAGCATCGAGTTAACATTTTCGCTTCTTAGCGCTCACATCAACCAACAACAAGCAACAAGCCTTAGCCATCAGTTTAGTTAACAAGTGTTCTAACGGTTATTTAACTGTAAAAGTTGTGCGCGTTTCTACAAAACAACAAAATTATTAAAAAAACAAGTGTTATTTCTGGTGAGTTTTTGAATTTTATTTGAGTTTTATTATAAACTTTTATTTTGCATTAAATTTTATGCTTTATTAAACTTTTTACAAAATAAACTTTCGGGCATTGTAAGTTTCCCTTTAAGCAAATATTTTCATTTGATTTGTTACTTTTTCCACTTCATAAGCCACCAACTTGAAAGAATTTAATCAAACCTCATTGCAATTACCCTTGGGACGCAATTGTGAAATTACTTGTTTTTCAAAACTAACATGACTTTTCCTGCGGGAAATATTCGAGCTCAAGTCTGCCGTGTTGCAGTTGAATAATTCATTCGATGCAACGATTGATTGCTCTTTAAATGTTCTTGAATCTAAAATAATAATCAATTATGCAAAGGACCTTCTGCTGCTGCAAGCATTTCCCTTTTTTTGTATCTTTATGCAAAATATGCTACCAAATGTTTTCAAACATTAACAACAACTTAATTGCTCAACTTAATTTTGTGCCGTAATATGATATTTTAGCCGAAAGGCTTTCCAAATCTGTCAACTTGTCCAACTTGAGATTATAATAAATTTTCCAAGCGTAAAAAAAAAATTCTTTAGCTGTTTGAAGTGCACTAAAATATCGTATCTTTTTGTTAGTGTAGCTACTTCTTTGCATTGTGCCTGAGCCTGCGTAAGGACATGGGGTTTTGTTCCATTTGTTTTACTTATGTCGAAAGTATTATGTAACAAGTGGCGCACATATATAAATCACTGGGTGGTCGACATGATTTTTCGCTTGTTGGGCGGCAAACATGTTGACTTTTGTACACTTTTTGTGGCAAGACAAATAACAAGCGTAAATATTTAAGCAACATTTATTTATTATTTATTTAAAAGTTAATGAATTTTGACTATTTTTGTGCGAAAGCGTTTGGCCAAAAGCTCAAGACAAATCAAATTGCCAAATAGCCAAAGGACTTGTATAGAAAAGCGGAACTACTTCAAGGCAGACTGACAGTTTGTCTTTCTGTCGCTCTGACCGCTGCTTAGTTTTGTTGTATTATTTTTAATTAGCCTAAAGGCAACAAAGTTTGCAGGCAGCACGCCTCTGCCTCTCTGACATATTCCATTCAATTAATGCGCGCGCCTTTCAAACAAATATCAAATTACTAATTAACATTTGTGCATAATTAATCAAAGGCAATAACAGTCATGGGTTACAAATTGTTGCAGTTAAGCATCTTGTTATTTAAGCCGCTTTGCCTTCATGTCGTTGAGTATAAACTTTGTGGCAACTTTGACACCGTTGCAATTTGCTGCCAACTTTCTGAGGAGTCAAGTGCATTTAGTGCGTAGTGAAGCGCTGCAAGAAGTTGACTCCCAAGCAACAACTTTTCTGCATAGAGACGCCCACAAGAGTTACTTGACATATGCCACTGTGCACATTAAATATTAAAAGCAATAAAAGCGTTGAATTGCAAACTCTTCTTCTGCTCAACCGTTTCCGTTTCCGCTTCCGTTTTCATATTGCGGCCACTTTGAGAACATATTAAAATACGCTTTGAAGGTTAAAAAGGAAAGCAACAAAAACAAACATATAAGTCATTAGAAAGTAACTCATAACCGTAAATGAGCAGCAAACTCATCGGTTTTATAAATACAAATACACGCGCGCACATATGTATTAGTATGTGTGTGTGTGTGTGTGTGTGTGTGTGTGCACGTGTGCCTCATGCCTGTTGCATTATTTGCCACTCTGGGGGCGCCATTTTTGCCTCGAATGCTTCATAGCTTCAAGCTATTAATGCCAACGCCTTCGCTGCTTTGCTCGTGTGCCCCGTTCACACAACCCCCTCCCCCTCAGCCAACGTGTAATTGTCACATTGAGCAGAGGTGTGTCAATGCTTTTTTTTTTTTTAATCTTCTTCTAATTGCTGAAATATTAATGCGCAAACAGATTTGCGACAAATTCTCTTGAAAATTCATTACAATGATTAATGGAAGTCGTGCATGTGCGTGTGTGCGTGTGTGTACATGTGCAGACAAGTGTGTGTCGGTTGGTAGCTGCCCAGTGAAACTTTTGGTATCCTTGTGGAAAATTCAGGGATGCTTTGCCGCATTTATTGATCTAAGTATTCATGGGTCGCATATTGAATGCGTGTTGAATTGGAATAGGTTGTTGATCAACGACCTAAGGTCTGATCGAGCAAAATTTAACAATATAGATTGGATGCCGGTCTGAAGAGTTCTAAGTATGAAAAAACCCAAATTTTGTTGTTAATATAGTTCGTTATTAAAAAAGGGCTTTTAGAAGGACTTGGTTGAAATTACAATTTTTCAGGTCAAACTTGATGACTTAAAAATTCTTCCATGCTTGTTTCAAGATACCTTCAATGGTAAACGGTATTTGGATTTGAACCTGAACCTGAGACGAACGGACAGACGGTTTGGTTGGAACGACTGAACTGTAATATAAATTCTTGTTTAAACGCCTCTCATCATATCATGGCCACGCGCCATGTAAAATTCCACTGAGTTGGCCGCGACTCCTGCAACATCCTCGCCTACAATAATGCGTCATTTTATTAATAAAAATGCGCATAAAGGTTGTACTGGGTGAGCGAAATACATATGTATTACACATGCATTGACGTAAGAATATTTCGTAACGGTAAATGTGTCGTTAACTTAAATTGGCTGCTGTTGGTCCATCCGGTGTTGGGCGGGGGATTGAGGATGAACACTTACGTATGCAAATGTTGTGCAATGTTTAAGCCCATTGACAAACGCTTCTCCACTTAAGGCACATTGATCTTGTCAACAAAACTGCACTTGACCTTTGTCGTTTATTTGTTACTGTTGCTGTTGTTGTTGTCGCGCAAGTCACGTGCCAATTAGTTTCAAAGCTGTTTTGCAAAACGAAAACAGAAAGAAAAACGAAACGTAATCCTGATGACGCAATGAAAGGACTAAAGTGGCAACAACAGCAATAACAACAAGACTAACAAGTTTGAAGAGTAAAAAAGGAAGCCGTTTAGAATTTGCAATATACAATTTTTTTGTTGTTGTTGTAGCAAGTTTTTCAAATCCTTTGTTACGCTTTGCATTTTGAATTATTGAAGTTATTTCCGTTTTATTTGCGGAAATGCATTTATGTTGCATGCAAAATGGCATGAGCAAAGCAATTGTTGCAACATTTATTATAATTGTAGGAGATTTCATTTAATGCCATTTGAGGCTTGTAACTTCAAAGAATTAAGTGGTTTTTAAGTTTACATCTGCCAATTTTTATTCAAAGTCTTTTGCCTGAAAATTTCAATAATGAAATGTTTCATATTAAATCACAGCACATGGCACATACGACAGACTAGCGTTGGCATTAACATTGACATTTCTAAGCGTCTTTTTCGAATACTAGACTGATGTATGTATCGTGTCTCGCTTTGTAACATAGCAGTATTACAACTTAAAATAAAATTTCTTATGTCGTAATTTATTTATTTATTTCCATTAATTACAGCAACACAGCGAAAAACAAAAACCAATTGTGCAAATATGTTGAAGCTCATGCAACTTTCGCTCTGTTATGCGCTCCTCGCCACTTTGCTCGTTGCGCTGAGCGAGTCACGCCCACCACCAAATGTTGACGCCAATCAGGTAAATTCTAAAAACAGCAAATCAATCCTAGAAAACAAGAAGTTTATATCTTTTTTCCAACCGAAGAACGGCGAAAATGAAAGCTTGGCCGCCGATGACATCACTGCTGCTTATAACTATGAGATGCCCGCACAGGCGATCTATCCGAGCGTGCCCTTGGACCGTCTGCAAATGCTGATTGCCCAATACCGACCCAGGTGAGCATATTTCTTTAACATTTCTATAGCACATGTATGAATGTTTAACGCCTTGCAGCGCTTATCTACGTTCGCCCACCTATGGCATGAACGAGCTCTTCCGCCTGCCGGAGACCAAGCGTCAGGTGCGCTACCGGCAATGCTACTTCAATCCCATTTCCTGCTTTAAGTAAATTTTTGCGCAAAAAAACAAAATGAAATTATAAAAAAATATTGAGAAATTGCTTTGAAAAGAAGTTTAACAAAAAAAAAGAAAATTTAACGCAAACAAATTAACATTTCAAACAGACAAAAAAAAAAAAGAAAGCCCAAATAAAATGTATCTATATAGCTTTAAGCATTAATAAACGTAATTAATTAGTTCAATTTAAAGAAAAATACATAATTATTATTATTATGATTGTTACATAAGATTTCAAAACCCTCTAAATGTCTAGAAACTTGCTTCATTGTAGTAGAAAACTCGTTGAGACAAAATTTGCATAAATATTTGCCAAAAATGTTGCAACTTTAAACCAAAAAAAAATAAATAAATATTTAATAATAATAAAAAAAAAAACGAACAACTTTAATTTTTGTTTAATTTATATTATTTTTTAATTTTTATTTCTTAATTATTATTTTTTTTATGCACTCAACTTTCATGATGTTGTGTAGAATGCATATGGCGTGGTATATATATGTATAAGCAAATACATTATGTAAACCAAATACTTTATTAAACTATGCTTCATATATGTAAAAATAAAGCTGTAATTTCAAATTGTTGTTCATCTTTTTGTTTATAACTTTGCTTTTTGCTTGGCTTTGTACAAACGAACGAACAAGTATGAAAATCTTTGTCTTTTTTTTTTGTAAATTATTCTCAAATATGTATGTTTAAAGTTAAAAAATATTATATATATATATATAAACTTATGCTTAATACAAAAATAAATGCAAAAAAGGAAACTTTTAAACGTCTTTCTTCAAACACTTTTCAAGCGTTTCACGCTTTGTTGTCTGGCTTAAGTCGCTCCATGCGCCTCCGCTCACAGCTGCGCCAGCGCGCGTGGTTGCGCTCGCAAACGCAGCTGGCTTGGCGCACGTACCGCTAGATTGCGATTCGGCGTGGAGATCTTGAAGTCACCGTTGCGTTTGTAGCGTGCATCGATCTTCAGCGAGGCGGCCATCATGAAGATGGAGAAGACCAGAGCGATGAGATAACGAAATATTTGCATTTTGGTATTGCAGGCGCTGCTTGGTGGTGTACTTGGTGTATTCAACTGATGTCCTGCCTGTGTGCGGCGCGGCCTTTTATAGCGCTCATCAGCGTTAATCATTTTTACCTGCAGCTGGCTTAAGGCACTTGATCGCGCACTTAACGCGAAGGATTCATTTTATATACGGTCATAAAGTTGAGATGAGTTGATTTGTTCTTGTAGTTTTTTCCATATTCTTCGATAGTGATTTCGTCTCCTTATTCAAAGCAATTTTCAAGTGTGTGTGTGTTGGGATTTCCAATAATTATATTGAATGTGTATAAATTACTTAAGTGGAAGAAAATTTCCGTTATTTATAACTTTTTCTGTACTTGAAATTTGCATTTCAGTTTTTGCAATCTGCCAGGAAGACAGGAAATGCGCAGATTACCTATGATATATAATAGCTAATGATTTGGTTGTATGATGCTTATAAGACGAATCTCTCATTGCGGTTGCTAGAAAGTTTACTCTATCTAAGGCTACAAATTACGCCAATGTTCTTTATTATTACTTCTCACGTGTAGTTCTTCTAGTTGTAATGAAATATCATTTGTAAGAGACGAAAGGTCACAGATTGCACGAAAAGATCTAGAAAAGACTCTAAGATAATTGAAATTCCTTCTGTCTGACATGAATAATTTGCAGATTTTTGATTTTCTGCGTATCATAAGGAAATTATTGGAAAATTGTCTAACCTATCGACATGCGCCTTTGGGAGGTGCTCGGTGGCTTGTCTTGTCTTGTCGTGAAATCATTGAAGTCTTCTTCTTTTTTTTAATTGTTCATTATAAAAATGCAAATAGCGCCCTGGTGGCAATTGCCGCGCATTGATAATCGTTGTTACATGCAACGCGTTGCGAATTTCTTACAAAGTGCAACGTTGTGCAGAAGCAGAAGCTGCAACAACACTAACAACGGCAACAGCAACCACAGCAACAACAACAACAACAACAACAGCAGTCAACAAGTTGAAAACAAGTGGCAACAATTTTCTATAAATTGCATTTGTGCGAAATTAAGTTCAATCTCCTTTCTATGGCAAACGTCGTCGGTCGTCGGGCGTTGTCGCCGCCGCCGTCGCCGTCGCCGCTGCTTACCGATCGGTAGCTGCATCCGCTTTGGTAAGCGCTGCTGGAGTAGCCAAACTCCATTAACTTTGCAATTGGCCACCATAACTTGTGTTTGTGTCTCATCTACTATTGCCATAGTCACTATATCTTTCACTTTCCCAACCCCACCACGCCGCATACCGCACGCCATAGATCAAGCCGAAAAAAAAAAACTGCTTGGGGCTGCTGTGCTTGCGCTGTGGTCGCCGTTGTTGGTTTTACGCGAGATCGTTTATAATAATTCGTATGCGAGTCATGTCATGCCCCTAAAGTGTATCTGCGATGCGATGCGCTGCGCTGCACTGTTGTATCTGCAACTAGTTGTCGTACGTTGGTTTGCTCGATCGCTCGCTCAACCGTTCGTTCATTCGTTCGTTTGTTCGTTTTGTTGTTTGACTGGTCAAACTGTTGCTCATGCCCCCCCCACCCACTTGCAGGGGCACGCATAGTGGACATAGCATTGGGTCGCCAAAGCGCTGCAATGTTGTTGTTATTGTCATCATCATCATCATCATCATTGAGGAGACCGAGACCGAGACCAAGTCCAAGTTCGTTGCCTGATCTCTTTGCCAGTTCGCAGTTGTTGTTGTTGTTGTTGTTGTTAGCAAAAGGAAGTTAGAAATGCTTTGAATTCATGTGGGCACATTTGTGCAAGACTTCTTCGCTTCGCTTATTCAAGTTTCGCGTTCGTTAATGGGCGGCCAGTTAATGGAATGCGATCAATCGGCAGCGCTCTGTTCGGTCGGCCGCTCAGTCGTTCGTTCGTTCGGCCAATTGGGTGCGATGATTCGCTTTTGTACGTCACTACTAAATGGCAAATCTTGCCGATACACAAGCCACAAGACAGCGCCAATGCGAGCTTGTTGAACTTAGATTTTGTTTTTTTTTTCTCATACTTGATTCAAGTAAATTTGATATTCGGCTCAGCTTGATGCTGCTGCCGTTGCAATAAGCAACATGCAATAAGCTCAAAAGGGCAACAGCAAGCGATTGCAACAACAACAACAACAAGCACAGTGAGACAGTACAAAAAAAAAAGCACGAAATTATGAAATTCCGCGTTCAACAAGAAACAAACAAGAGCAACAGCAGCAGCAACGTTGCCAATGTCAGTGGCAGCACGGCAGCAACTGTTGCCGCCTTGCAGTCACCATGTCAACTGGCCTGGCCCTCCTTTTCACGCCACCGAAAGAACCAAACGACCAACCGAGCGAGCATGCCACTGACGCCGGCCACTCGCTCATACAGCAATGGACATTTGTTAAAGCGGCGGCAACGGCGGCAACAACTACAACAACAACAGCAGCACTGCCGCCAAGTTGCAATGTTGCTCTTATTTTCGAACATGAGTTACAGCAAAAGCAACAAGAACAGCAAACAACCTGCAAAGCAGTCAAGCAAGCGCGTTGAAAGGACGTCGGGCGGGTGAAATTTACTTTAATTCAGGAATTTAATGAAAAATGCTTCAAGAAGCGCAAGTGAGCGGTTGACAGCGTGTAAGAGAGAGGGGGTGGGCGACAGCGGTTGCAACAAAAATGATGGAAAAAAATAAATATAAGTAAATAAAATGAAATAAAAAGTCAAGTAGAAGAAATTTCGCACAAATTAAAAGAAACTCCGCCGAGGACCTTAACTCAAATCAACTCAGCGACGTCGACGTCGACCGCGGCAGAAGCAGCAAACATTATCAAGGCGTGCGCCTTGACTGATGAGCGTCGGGGGCACTAATGCGGGACGTTGTGGCGATAAAAAAGGTTAAAATTAAAATCTCCACTCGTCGTTGGCAACGCAGATGCAATACTCTTAACTGCTTCTTCTTCTTCTGCTACAGCCGTATGTTGTTTGCTTGCTGGTCAACTCTTGCGCGTTGTTGACTCTTTGGCGTCAGGTGAGGCATGCATGCAGCATGCAGCATGATGGCTCTGGCAACATTTTGTACCACAGTTCGCGTTGTAAATTACATTTTCCAAATGCTTTTGCCATGTTCGCCAAACATGTTCATTCATCTGTATGTGTGTGTGCATTTATGCGCGACCGAGCAAATGCTTCCGTTTGTTGTTGTTGTCGTCACTGCTTTTGCTGTTGTTGGTAATCGCGTCTACAGTTGGCATTGGAATTGCCGCGCACAGATTTGTCCTCTGCATTTTAAAATACCTTGGGGATATGTGCAAAACAGTGTTTAAACATTTAATTTTGCTGATGTTCGCTGATCTTGTTGATGGACAAGGCGATTAGTCAACGATGTTTTTTTTTTCCTTTCCTTTTCTCTACATTTTTCTTGCAGTGTTAAGTGAAAAGCGATAATAAAAAGCTCATAAAGAGTACATGGCATTTATCTGCATAATAATTACTTAGACATTTGTCAGTCCGTCTGTCAGTCACTTTGTTGCTTAAGATTTTTCTTAGGCTAGTACAAAAAATGATTAAAGCTTAAAAAAATATTATACAGGGCCAAAGGGCACTTGCGGCAGTCTAGTATTTAAAATTAATGCTGAACTGGCTTTTGTGCACTATGGCACAATGTAACATTCGTCGCAATGCACGAAAATGTGTATCGCAATAAATTTGCAAATCAATATGTAAACAATAAAAAGAGTGACCGCATAACAAAAAATAAAATACCAAACTAGCATTAGCATAAGTCACTCATACCATTTTAACGCTTTGTAATAATTCCAAAATGCAATATAATTTGTGAATTTTTGTTCTTATTTATTTTAAAATTTATTTGCTTAAATACAATACCAAAAAAGTGGCGAAAATCTTTCAATAAACTGGCCGTGGTCCGAAATAGTCGTATTTCGGTACGGCATTGCTACGGTAGTACGGTAAGAGGCCCGGCATGAAGGCAGTGCTGCCAAAACGACGGCGTTGATCCAAGCCGAAGAATGTTGGCTGTGCATAGACAACCTCACTGCCGAGTGGCGTAGCCAATGACTCATCCTCCGCCAGTGTCTCCAGTTCATCCAGAATGGCGTTGTCAAAGTTCGTTGTCGTTGCCTTCGGGATGCGACGCTGCGGTCGTGCTTCAGTGTTGAGTGCGGTGCAGGTAAGCAGCGTTGTCATAATTACAAACTTCATAAAATGCATTGTTAGTGACGATTTTGTTGCTGTTTTTGTTGAAGAAGTTGAAAGTTGATGCAACGACAGTTAAAGTTTTACTGAGCTGAACATAGAATGTGCGCGAACTTTTATAGGTAAAATGCTCTTTACCTGAGCAAAATAACGGCATTACTAATTAACATTTAATTACCACGTATGACAACGAATTGAAATGAAAACAGGCAAAAAGACATTAAAGACACAAAATGGAAATGTTGTAAAGTTCTTAATTTGACTGGTGCTATTAATGGCGACTACCTGAGGCGATGAAGAAGGCACACAACAGACAATTCGTGAGCGTAAAAGCAATGGAAGCAACAACGAATGACATTTTGGATAACAAACGCCAAGTCAAGTGACTGACTGACTGACAGTCTGACTGTCAGACAACGTGCCAACGCGAGTTGCTAACAACCCACCTAAATAGTGAACTGCCAAGGCTCACAAAGTAAGAAAGCAAAAAAAAAAAAAAATGGAAAAACACAAAATTGGCAATAAAAGGAAGAAATCACTTAAGCAAACGAACAGATGAATCCATCAGACGCGCACAATTTCCAATACTTGAGGCCAATTCGGTGCAGTTCATTCGGTTTATGCAATCTGCGACGACTGCATGTTAATCAAACATCAAATCCATCAACAGGTGACATACGAACAACAAGATTAGCTTTTGGCTGCTCTTCTCGTGCACTAAGCTGAGGCCACGCGCGTGCAACACAGACAGCCGGCAACGGCACCGGCACCGGCACCAGTGATAGGAGTATGGCGAAAGGGAGCCCAGGCATGTGACTTGAGCATTGCAGTGGCTCTGTTAGCAATGACATTGTAGATAAAGATAGACCAACTGACTAACAGGCAGACAGACAGACAGTTAGGCAGACAGACAAGCAGACGCGCTTTCAAATGTAGACAGAGACATTCCACATAACATGTCAGTCGACGTCGTCGTCGTTGTCGATAATGGTTTGTGCCCACTTAGAGATAGAGTTGCAAGCGCATGGTGAACAACTTCATTCACAAAAAACCGTACGAACGAAGACAGGAGCAACAACAACAACAACAACAACAACAACAACAGCAACAAGAAAAGCCATTAAAAAAACTAAAAATCGTAAGAAAAGGCAAAAGAAAAAAACAAAAACAGTAACTTTGACTTAACATCGTCTTAGCTGCAGCCTGCAAAGATCTTTTACTCTTTCTGTAGTAGGTGTATGAGTTGTCAATATGTCTGTATGTATTTACATGTGTATGTGTGTGTGCATGTTCAAGGCACACAGAAGCAGAAGCAGTGTTGTTGTTGTTGGTTTTTATGCCTTGCAATTCTCAGCCCGATGAAGAAAACATGCGCCCGCCAGCAGTGGTCGACAGACCGACCAAGCAAAATGCACAAAATCGAACAACAACAACAACAGCAACAACAAGAAAGTCCAACGACCAACATCCGCCGTTGAGTGAGTCTATCATATGTAAGTATGTATGAATGTGTTGGTTGGCACAGGGGTGAAGGCTTCAACGAACAGCATACAAACAGCATCAACGACAACAACAACAACAACAACAACTACGATAACCATTTGTACAGCAGCAGCAGCGGCAGCCCATTTGCGGGCAGATTACAATGTCCGCCTGCAGTACGCTTTCAATTTGCAACATGCATCTTCATCGTTCATGGTCCAATAGTTGTCTTTATTGTTGTTGTTGTTGTTGTTGATGTTGCTGTATTTGGTGTAGGTTGAAAGTGAGCTGCAGCAGTCACAGTCACTGCATACAACAAACGGGCAGCCAAGCCAGACAGACTAACAGACTGAGAGACAAACAGACAGACAATCGATCGCAGTTGGACGACTATGTTGCTGTTTTGTGACCTTTATTGATTGCTGTTTGACCTCGGCTACTTTGGCGCGACTTGGACTTAACTATTGTTGTTGCTGTTGTTATTGGCTGCACTGTGATCGATTCCACTTGGTTTCAATGCATAGTGTGGCATGCTGCTGGTTGCTGCTCTAACCATTTGTACTTAGCAGATCGCTGCCATAGATTATAAATGCACAACATTGCAAACACAAAACGTACTAAAAAAAGAAGAAAAAAAAAAAACCCGCCTACATTTACACGGCGGTGCACTTTATTCCTTTCGCTCCTCTTTACTCTGTCTTCTATTCTATGCTTGATTTTCGTACACTGGACCGGTTTGTCGTTCTCGTTGTCTTTGTTGTTTTCGTTGTTTGTTGTTATTGGCAAGGGCGTACAATTCAGAACGATTCATGCTTTCGTTCAGTATTGACGCATTTGAGCGCATAAAGTTAATCATTGATGCGACATCATGTGTTGTTGTTGTCATTGCCAATGATTGTTGTTGTTGTTGTTCCATACTCTCTATTACACTGCAATCAAACGTTGTTGATGATAATGTGGGCTAAATCAATTAAATTTCATTGAAAAACTTTACTAATTTATTCTTATAAAATAGTGAGAGACAAAACAGAAGTTAATTAATTTTATTATTTAGTCTTTTTCACAATTTTTACATTAATTTATGTTTTCAAATCAAATACTTTAACGAATCGTAAAATCGTTTTTCTCAAAATTAAACTTGCTTTATGTTTTGCGTGGCTTTTGGCGAGACATGCGGCACTACGATGTTGACAGCAGTGGTTGGCTTGGCAAATTACATAAAATGTTAAATCAAAATTGCAATTTGCTTTTTTTTTAAATTGTACAGTCCTATGTCGACACTGAATACAACACTACATACGCGGATTCAAAAGTTGCGCGATTTTGCAAGTTTTTGAAAAAAAGTGATCTGAAAATGTGAGGAAAACTTGGCGCTGAGAATTTCTATTTGGCATTTCATATTTGGGCGCGATTTTGCGTTCGATTTTTATGTTTTACATGAAAAAGAGAAAAATTAAAGAGTAAATAGAGGAAATTTCTCTTACGTTTAAGTGAATTCCTCTCTTAAAATACGATCTTGCGGTACTTTCCTCTCAGAGAGTCACAAAATTCTCTTAGAGAGAAAAAATTGAATCCATGCGTTGTTCGGAATTAGAGTATTTTTTAACCTTGTTTTCTCAATATTTCTTTGTGAGGAGACGCATTAATATTTTATTTAAATTAACAAAACGATTTATTGATTATAAAATTTTTGTGCTTTCGAGAACCACCATATTTCTAGTTGAAGTGTAGGGAGGCCTCCACGCCTATGACTCTACTCTACTCTTTTTCGTTGGCACAATTTCTACGAATCCGCGACCTCTTCAGACGGGGGCCAGTGGCATTTTGTCACCCTATTGTTGGGCCACTGCTTTTTACATTAATTCATTAATTAATTTATGTTTTAAACCATGAAGTAAAAATGTTTCTCTTGCAAGCTGTTTTGGCGCTCATAAGCACTCTATTTCTTGCATTTTCTTTATACACATGCATTTGTTGAATGCTGCGCTCTTAGTGCACGTACACTGCAAATAACTTAATATTTTTTTGCACATAACTAATTTATTAATTTTTTTTATTAATTTAATTTGCAGTGATACTGATCCGGTTGTTGCTTCTAAGAAATCTCAAGTTTTTGTAGATCGGTTTTAGACTTTATTTACAATTTTACAAGCACAAAATATTTCATGTGATAGAGAGGCGTGGAACATTTGTAAAAAGCTTGACAGAGAGGCAATATGAGCTAAACTTTAAGAAACAAACAACACGTAATGGTTGGATGTCAGCATACAAGTGTTTGCTTGTGGCGATCAATTAACGAGTTTTTTTTACTGTGTATCGTGTTCGCTTCGTGTGGCCGCTGCGATCGGCTCCACTCAGCCCAAACGTTCGCACTTGTTGTCGTTTAGCGTCGCGTTGGCCTGCTCAGTTGTTTTTGCAATATTCTCGCAGACGCTTCGATCAACGGTTCGCGTCGCAATCGTCGTCATAGTGAAATGAGACGGTAAAAAAGAAGAGGCAAAATACAAATAAAAGCGTACAATAAATAAACGTAATTTAAACAATTAATCAAAACGCGGGATCAATGAAATGAAATACAATTCAAAAGTGTACGTTTTGCTTTTTGCTTATGTATATAAGTGAAAAAAAAAAACAAAACGCGTTGTTGTTGTTTGTATTGTTATTGGTGTTTGTGCTTGTGCTGCCAGTCAGTCGTCTTTGCAATTTGATAATAAGAGATTGAATTATTGAATTGTAGTGAGTTTGTACTTAAGTAATTCGTAAACCAAACAAAAAAAAAAACAACAACAGCAACAACAACAAGAGTTTTTAATAAAAATGAAATGAAATGTGTTTTTAGTGTGTTTATCAATTGAATGTTCATTAAGTAAACGACGGCAACAACAACAAGAATAACAACAGTAACAGTAACGGCGGCAGCAGCAGAAACAACTACAACAACAGCAGTAACAGCAGCGTCATATGAAATGGTAATTAATACAAAGCCACTTTTATTTGTAATCATTTGATAGTGTGCGTGTGTGTGTGTGTTTGTATGATTTAGCTTAAAAAAGTAATAAAAAACCCATAAAGTATGTGATTCAGCAATGTTTGTTTTTGTGGCTAACTGTAAGTTGTTGCAAAAAAAAAAAAAAGATAAAATTAAATCTTAAAAAATCAAAAAGCGAACCAACAAAACCAACAACAAAAGCGTAAAAAACACCTGCGCTGACTCTGTCACCTTCGACGTTTTGATTGAACTCCGTTATGCCGCCGGCAGCTGCAAATGCAAAGCGAAGGTGGCGACGGCAAAAGCAACAATAACAGCAACAACGTCAGCGTCAGCGTCAGCGTTTACTAATCGTCACCACACAACTAAATAATCGAAAAATGTGTGTTTGTAGTTTTTGTTATTGTATTTTTATTTTTGTATTTTACAACAATATTGCAAAGTTGTCACACTGACACTTGCTCTTGCTCTTTATATGCCTGCTCTCTGGCACTTGCACTTGCACACACACTCTCACACTCTAAGCATACCAAGTGTTATACTCTTTCGGTCTGTTTTGACTGCAACAACATTTATTGTTGTTTTTGTTGCTATCGTTGTGATTACACACTCCTTTTGTGCCTTGTTGCTTGTGCTCTTTGTTTTTTTGTCGCCATGTCATTTCTTTCTTTTTGTTATTTTTATTAATTTTGCTCATTGAGCTAACTAATTTCTTGCACACCTTTTCTTCTCTGCTCTTCACACATACATTCATATAATTTACCTGCATTGAACGTATTATCGTGAGTGACATTGTTGTTGTTATTGCTGTTGTTGTTCTTGGTGTACGATAGTCTCCAGCTAAGTGTCAAGTGTATTTGCTATCAACGTTTGTTGCTTTTTTCTCTATTTGTCGCTTCTGCTTAACTCATACATGTTGTTGTTGCACGCTTCGCTCACACAAATCGCACTTGTAAACTTTGCTCTTTTACGTTTACAGTTTTAAGTGGCGTTCATATCCGGCGTTTAAACTGATAAGCGTTTATACATATTGTTGCTGTTGTTGTTGCACATGTCGCCAGTGCTGGCATTATAGACAAAAATGTCTGTAAATAATTTGCAACTGTTTTTTTGTTGTTTTTGTTGTTGCTTCTAAGCGTACAACGTTCAACGTTCTTCGTCAGTTTCAAGCGCTTTGTCATACAAACGTAAAAATGTTCACTGCTTTTCTTAGCCGTCGTTGTATGATGCATCAAATTGAATCAATCAAATGTGAATCAGTCAAAACTAATTACAGCTGAAACCTTGGGAAATTGTTTTTTTTTTCATCTTCTATTTTTGTAGTTTTTTAAGCTTAACTGTTTTTTTTTTAATTTCTCACTTAAAACGGATTCTTTATGGTTTTTATCTTTTTTTGTTTATTTGTTTTTATTTATAAATATAAAATAATGAGCCATTTATGCGTGACCCAAGTTCCTTTAACATGTCATAGCCGCGCTGTTACTTCTTCAGCCCACACTGCGTGAAAACAAAGACGCTAATGAAAGCAAACAAGCGCTTTATTCAAATTTCCAACAACTCAACTCAAAACAAATCAAATCAAATGAAATCAAAACGCTTACCAAACTAATGCGTTTATCTCTTATGCAAATCGTTTTTGAATTTGGACATAAGTGTCGCGGATTAATATGCATTAGATACATACATAGATACGTAGCTAGATAGATTGATGGCTCGTTTAAGTAAAGTCAACAGATGCTTAACCTGTTTTACAGTAACAACGCCAACGTTCCTGAATTTCAGTTCAAAATAGACGTCTTACATTGTTGAACTCGTCCTAATTACACATTCACGAATTCCACAGCGACACACATATGTAAGTTCATGAATTGGTGGACTCAAAGCAAACGCGAATTCGAACTCGAAGTCGCAAACCAACTCGAATCCGTGTCGGTTACGTTACGAATTTATGTAAATCTTTTTGCACTTCTATGATTCTAATTAATATGCCTTTATTTTTATACCCTACACTCATGGTATACTAAGTTTACTTGTGAAGAAAGGTATGTAACACACAGAAGCTTGGAATTTTGTTCTGGAGACAAATGTAATCGATCGACCGTTTGACCTCACCGTTGGTTCTCGGATGCTATAAGAGCTAGAGAATTGAAATTTGAGGGTTAGGCTTGTGTGGTTCGGAGCTACTTCCAATTTGACATAGTTCTTGCCACGCCCACTTTTTCCCGCACAATCAGTACAGCCTGCTTATTAAAAAAGCCTTAGCTTGAAGACCAGTTGAGATACAATTATAAAAATTGGATAGTAGATGCAGTAGCTTTTCCCCTTTCTAGTCTTTTTATGAAAATTGCTAATTATCATGATATAAAATATATATATTGTGTAAGCTCTCAAGAAGTACAACATATCTTAATGTTTGGGCTGTGTAGGGTATTATATTGTCGATCTACACGACTAAACCGCTCCTACAGGTTGTTTGACCTTTTGTTGTTGCAATCGTTAAGTGATTTTGGCCCTTTGATGTCGTCATATAGCATAGATACATTAATTATAGTGGTGGCTTACGTATACAAAGTGTTAATGTGCTAACAACTTTGATAAGAACTTGTCTCACACAAGTTTTTAAAGTTTTGTTGTTTTATTATAAGATTTCGATCGCTTGAGGCTCATTTAAGCTTGATTGACATCGCAGTAAGATTGTCATAATGTCGCAAAGATGTGCGATACTTTTTTGTGACAGATTTGACAGTTGTCAATTTCAAAAGTAAATGTCAAAGAGTTTGTCTCAAATAAACTGCCATAAAGATTCACCTAAACACATTCGACACACAAACTTAGTGACAACTTGACTTCAGCACCGCCTCAGACATGACACCCCACACAAACAAACCAATCATGAAAACAATTCGATGAAATAGCAAACTCTCAAAACAATTTGAAGCCATTCATGTTTATTTTACTGAGAATATTTTTTAGCTGAGCTTACAATAACAAAATACACAATAGAAAAGAAGAAAAGATGATGAAAAAGTTGAAAAAAAAAACCGTTGCGAGTCATTTGATAATTTTCAATTTAATTGTATATCATATAAGAAGATATCTGCTGTACAAATGTTTGTGTGTATTTATGAGATACGTACGTGCAAAGTGTCGCCTTAATTTCAAGAAAATATAAATGAGCGAAGACGAAGACGAACAAAAAAAAAAAAAGCTAATAATAATAAACGAAACCGAAGAAGAAATTTTTATTTTCATTTAATTTTATTTTTTTCTCATTTTCTCATTTTTTTGTTGTTTTTTTTTTTTGCTCTATCATGTCATTAGCACAAGAGTAAACATTGTCACTGTGCACACACACACACACAGAGCGAACGCCCTCTGCTCTTTGATCGCTGCTATCTAACATACGCAGACAATTGTATGTGTGTATGTGTGATGTGTATTTGTATCTATGTGCGCATCATGTTTGAAACTAACTTATGCTCATATTTACTCCTTCCTTTTGACAACAAAATGCTGACTGTGACATTTTTTTCACATGAACTGCCAGCACAATTCTGCTTCTTCTGTTGTTGGTGTTGTTGTTGCTGTTGTTGTTGAGCGTTGACGATCCTCATTTGACGTTTGTGCTTAGTAAACCCATAACTAAATATGTGTGTGTGTATGTCTGTGATAGCAAGCGACCCATCATCATCATCATCTTCGTCATCATCATCATAACTTGAAATTGTTTTGTAGTTTATGTACTCAGTTCGACTTCGACTTCGACTGCAATGATTGAAATCTTTGCTCACTACGCGTCAGCATCTTTTACTTGGCTGCTTTTCTTTATGTTTGTTTGTTTTTGTTTTTGTTTTTGTCAACTTGAGCTCAGTTTTGTTACCGAAGCCGATGTTGCCTTTGTTGCCGCCTTGCGTCTTTTGTCGCCTATTTACGGTACGGTTAAATGTCACCATGCCAAGTCACCAAGCTTTGTGTAGACACACACACACACACACATACACATGCATGACACTAAACACAACTCTATGTATGTGTGTGTGTGTAAAGATATGTGAATAAGTTTGCGTTTGTTTGTTTGTCCGTCCATCCGTCCGTCCGTCTGTTTGTTTATGCGTTTGTTTGTTTGTTTATTTGTATCTCGCTGTCATAGCGCAGCGTTTACTTGCCCTTCTTTTTAGCTGTGCTTTGCTTTTTTTCTGCTGTTGTTGTTGTCTTTTGCTTGAAGATCTGAAATGAAAACTTTGCCATATTTGATTTCGTTTAATTTCATTTATTTATTTGTTTTTTTTTCACTTTTTTTTCTTAGCTTTGTTGTTTGTGCATTCCTTATGCCTCAAATTCATGTTGTATTGAAGGTATTGCTAACCAACTTTGCCTTCATCATCATCAGCATGATCATTATTATCATTATCATCAACACCTTTGTCAGCTTTGGCTTAATTGAGCCAAAGTTCGTTTCTCAATTTGACAGTTTTAAGTATCTCCGTTTGAGTTTGCAGAGCTGCAATGCCATTTTTTTTATATGAAACATTTCTCAGTTCAAGCGAAGTAAAAATACAACTTGTTACGACTTTTCACCTCAGATACATTTTTGTTGTTTTTTTTTGCTTGCAATCTTGTTTATTTGTGCGAAAAATTATACAACGAGCATGTTGTTTTTTATGCCTTCTTTCTTTTTATATTTGATCTCTTGACAGTTTATAAGATCAAAGATCGCGAACGCAATCGAAACGCTAAGTTGTTGTTGTTGTTGTTGTTGTTCTCTCGATCGTTGTGGCTTCAGTCGACCGACTTTGCCACTGTCAACGTTGATTATTCGTGGGTTAATCGTCATTATTGACCGCACTAAACTTCTGTTGAACGAATGCTTTATGTTTTTCATGTGATGTGCCGCCACATTTGCAAGTACAAAAGTAACTTTAAGCAGAGGCTTTTGATTTTTAGTTATTAAATCAAAATAATCATAATTCTTTGGCACTTTGTCGGCGTTTGCTGATTTGTTGATTAATTGTTTGCTTGGCAGCTTTGTTAAGTGCACGTTTGCCGCCAACGCACTTTAGGCCAAAGTATCGCAGCATCATCGTGAACTTGGCACACACAAATGCCATTGATTTGTCAGCAGTTTAACTATATTGAAAATATTAAACAGACTCGTGAGCTATGAAAGATTCATGTGAAAAATTAGTTAATGGCAGAATTGATTTTTCATATAGAATAAATTCAAAGTTAGATTATCAATTGAGTTAATAAATTGAAAAAAAAGTTAGTAAGTCCTTGGGATGAAACCTTATGAGTCTTACGCGTAATTTTTCACTTATAGGGAAAGAACATTTTGGTGAAATTGCAATTTACTATTGTACTGAGTGCTGTGAAAGTTGAATTCCTATAAAATAGTTGGGACACCTGAGTTATGAATGAGTGTCGAACGAAGCAGAAAACATCCGGTTTGATGGATATGATATATGTATACCGAAATTGTATACCATACTTCCAACATGGAGCAATAATTTGTTTATTGTTAAATTATCAACTTTTTGCTCAAACTTAGTTCGTTTTTGACTAAAAGAAGGGAATTTTGTCTGTATTTTGTCTCTGGATGATCTGGAAGTGATCCTGGTGTTTTGTGAGGTGTCTGCCAATGTGTAATCCCTTATATTTTACAACTGTGAAACCACGGGCAAGTAATCTGGTGTAATCGTGTTTAGTCGTTTATGATTCCCTCCCTGAAGGTGCTAGATCATTTCGACTCTCAGACGGGGGAAGTTGTGTTCAGATTCCACACAACTTTGTGTCATGTGTTTGCACTGTGGGATGGTCGAGTTCATGTTCCACCTTCCAAGCCATGCCTACACATAAATTAATTATGTTTTCCCAGCGGCTAAGTTAAGAATTTGCAATTATTAACAAAAATCAATGCAAAGCAAAGTAAAAAATGTTACTTAATAAAATTCAATAAGCAAAATGTTAAATGTATCTATAAGATTGCGGTTGTACACATGTGCAAGACAGCAATACTTAAGTTCAAAATGTTGTATTCATCATACGACCTCAACAACCTCTAAAATATATATGTATTTATATACTTTTTCGTCTTTTTTTGTTGTTGTTGTTTTTTGTATCTTAAATCATTTGTGTTTGTATGTATATGAGTATGTGTGTTTGAGGGCATTGGTATTTGTTTATAGATGAGTCCACGCAATGCCAATAAGCAAAATCAACAGCAACAACAACATGAGTTATATGAATAAGCAAAAGATCGACAACAACAACAACACCAACAACACCAACAACAACTACAATGAGAGCAAATTCGTATGAAAAGTATCGCCCATACAGGCGACGTTTTCTTTTTTTGTGGTTTTTGTTTTTTTTGTTTTTGGCTTTTTGCGACGTCAAACTTAGCGCGGCGAGCACAAATAAAGAACAAGCCAAAATGTCTACTCTTAACCCAAACGAGACCAGACCGATCGACCAAACGACCGACCGACCGACCGACCGACCGACCGATCGACAGAGGGGCACATACTGAGGGGCCAGCGCGGCCACAGACGACAGACGACCGATCGAGCGACCTGAGTTGGCGTCGAATATTTTTAGAACTCTAGTTGTGTTGCGCACACTAACGCAACGAAGCACTCACACATGTGTGTGTGTGTATGTCTGTGTGTGTTTGTGCTTTTATTTTTCGCAAATCCGACATTTTGCCTTGTAGCGCGATTGAGAGCGCAATGCGATGCGACGTGTTTGAGGCATGTTGGTTGGTTGGTTGCTTGGTTGGGGCAATGCGGCATAAATGCGCGAAAGATCACAAGACAGCAGACGGCAGCAACAACAACAACAACAACAACAACAGCAGCAGCAACAACAACAGCAGCAAGGGAACAGAGGTCACAAGGTCTCTGATCTTTCGTACGGAATTCTGCGAACTGAACTGAGCAAAAGTATCGAAACTGCAGCATTAACTTGACTTTTGTATCTTTTGTGAAGTGTTTTCTGTTGTTTGTTGTTGTTGTTGTTGTGATTTTAATGGACTGCAACTTGAGCAAAGCCAAAGTGGAGCGTGTGCCATGGCAACAACAACAACAACAACATGCATGTTAAATATATATGTGCGACTCTTGTGCTTTTTTTTTTCATACCGCAAAGTTCACTTCGCCTTTGCTCTATGAGTGTATGAATCGCGCACATGTATCTGTGTGTGTGTTGGCGTATGTGTGAGTGTTTTTGCACGCCTGTCAGTTTGATATATTTGCTGTTAATGTCGTCCCGGGTTATGTCTATTTAAATAACGCAATTCGCAGAAAATCAACCAAGGTACACACACACACACACAAACACTTGAAAATAAGCTAAGCGGCATAAAAGTTCGTCAAACCAACGATCGATCGAACGATAGATACAAATTTGTAGATACAATAAAAACAAAAAAAAAAATAAAAAAGATACATTCAAAGGACAACACATTGTGGGCAACAGCAAAATGACAGCAATGACATGCCGATCACATGGTGACAACGTATGTATCTGTATAGCTAAGAAAGTATCTTTTGCCTGATAAATGTTGAAAATGAATAAAAAAAACACACAAAAATTGAGATCAGTTCGATTGGCTTTAGTTCAATTCAAGTGAACTCACATATATGTATGTATGTACATATGTATAAGTATGTATATGTATCTACGCTTTTGTTGGTTGCAGCAAAAGATACTTTAGGACAAATGCTGCCGCGCAGCTTCTGTTGACGCCGACTGACGTTGTTTATTTTTAGATGTACGCGTGCGATTTGTTGTTTGCGGTGGCGAATTCTTGTTCTTGCTGTTGATACACTGAAAGGTGACTGACGACAACATGACAACGCTTGAAGAATATTCTTAAAAGCTTTACAGATACATTCTATAGTTCCAAAATGTTAACAAATCAAATAAATGCAAACGTTTATTAAAAAGAAATAATATTCTATGCACAAACATTTCACATGGAACAAATCAAATGAGGCCAAGTGTGTATGTATGTGTGTGTGTGTTTCTGACAGTGAGGCCAAAGTATCACGTCCGTTGCCAAAGGTTCACACGCCGACCGCGCTTGTCTAACAACGAGTTTGGCATTTTATGCGCGTCACATTCTATGCGTGAAAACGAAAGAAAACCAGCAACAACGACAACAACAACAACAACAACAAGAAAATTGTGCGGTCGTTGAGCTATCAGCTGTCGTCGTCGTTGTTGTTGTTGGCTTTGCCTTTGCCAGTGTCGCTTTATCGCTGACGTTTCAACGATTTGTGCACACTGCAACGTGAGTTGGCCGCGTTGGGTCGCAATGCACTTCACTGCGCTGGGCAAATGAAGGCAAGTCAACGCGCAAACAAATCACAAATGAAACAGAGACAGCAAAGCAAGCAAGTAAGCAACATTCAAATAGACAGACAGTTAAGTCAGCCATGTCAATCTGTCTGTCTGTCCGTTTAGACGAACTCATTGTCAGTCTTCTTGAACTCTGACCAGGTGACCTTCATTGAACCCTTTTGCAGTTGTCGCCGCCGTTGGCCGTTGTCCGCTGTCCGTTTACAGTGCAGCAGCGTTGACAACATGCGTTTCGCTCGATTGTTTGAATACACACAGCGCCAACACACACACACATGGAGCTTAATTTAAATGTGTGCGTGCACAAAAAAGAGAGTCAGAGACTGAGAGAGTGAGCGCCACACGTTGTTGTTGTGTCGGGCAAATGCACTTTTTTCGAATTCTCTTTTAATTTTATACGTTCTCACTTGTACTCTCTCTCGCTCTCGCGCTCTTAACGGCTTGGCGCGCTCATTTATGCTCTTTGCATGAACAAATAGAACATACGTATAGTTGTTGTTGTTGTTGCTTTTGGCTGATAATCAACGCTTTGCTCAGAGATTTGCTTTGTGGCGCTCTCAGTTTGATGTGCCCGCACGTGCCTTTTTGTTGTATATGTGTATATGAGTTTGTGTGTGCGTGTGTTGGCGCTTTGGATCTCGCATCGGATTGGTTTGAGCACATTTTGAGCGCGCGCACATTTTGGGGGTTTCATTACTCATTTTGACGGCCAAAGTAACGCTAGTACGCTTGTGTTAGCGGCAAAGTGCGCGTGTGAAGACGAATCTAAGCGCTACGCGTTCTCAAAGTGCGCGCGCAAGTTCTTTCAATTCGGCATTCGGTTCAATGCGATTGAAAACACGGTTTTATAGAAAAAGCATAGATTGCAATTTGTGCGTTGCGATAACAAATCAATGCTTTTTATTGTACGAGAAATATGTCATAAACAATATTGATAAGTTTTTGGCTGTAAATAAAACTCACGTGCGTTAAAAATTTGTCATTGTAAACGTTAAAAAAGATACAAAATTTCATTAACAATTAATTATGTGAAATAAGCTAAACTGAGCTAAAAATGCAAGCAATACAAAAGTAGTAAAATATAAGCAAGAAGCACGTGACTATTAATTAATGAAGATTACGCAAAGCGTACAAAATACAATAACAATAACACAATAAACTACAACAACATACATAAAAGATGTTGTGAGAATAACATAGCTGCTTATTGTTTTTGTAGCTACAAAATTGTAAAGTATCTCATATGTGCTCTTTACGCTAAGCACACAGTTATCGTTTCACATCGTGTTGCTTGCTATAATTCTGCAAAAAAGCTTTAAAAAAACTAACTAACTTTTGACTTTTAAACTTTTTTAATAAACTTTTGTTCACATGCACACAGATACAACGACAACGACAGATACAATGCTAAACAATGGCGTCATTTGGCATAGCACAGTGGAAAGATACATTTTTTTAAACTTTTTTTTGCATAATTTTAGCTCAACTTGATTTGAAATGATAACTTTTTGCTTAGCGTAAAAAGCACATATGAGATACTTTACAATTTTGTAGCTACAAAAACAATAAGCAGCTATGTTATTCTCACAACATCTTTTATGTATGTTGTTGTAGTTTATTGTGTTATTGTTATTGTATTTTGTACGCTTTGCGTAATCTTCATTAATTAATAGTCACGTGCTTCTTGCTTATATTTTACTACTTTTGTATTGCTTGCATTTTTAGCTCAGTTTAGCTTATTTCACATAATTAATTGTTAATGAAATTTTGTATCTTTTTTAACGTTTACAATGACAAATTTTTAACGCACGTGAGTTTTATTTACAGCCAAAAACTTATCAATATTGTTTATGACATATTTCTCGTACAATAAAAAGCATTGATTTGCTATCGCAACGCACAAATTGCAATCTATGCTATTTCTATAAAACCGTGTTTTCAATCGCATTTAACCGAATGCCGAATTGGAAGAACTTGCGCGCGCACTTTGAGAACGCGTAGCGCTTAGATTCGTCTTCACACGCGCACTTTGCCGCTAACACAAGCGTACTAGCGTTACTTTGGCCGTCAAAATGAGTAATGAAACCCCCAAAATGTGCGCGCGCTCAAAATGTGCTCAAACCAATCCGATGCGAGATCCAAAGCGCCAACACACGCACACACAAACTCATATACACATATACAACAAAAAGGCACGTGCGGGCACGTCAAACTGAGAGCGCAACAAAGCAAATCTCTGAGCAAAGCGTTGATTATCAGCCAAAAGCAACAACAACAACAACTATACGTATGTTCTATTTGTTCATGCAAAGAGCATAAATGAGCGCGCCAAGCAGTTAAGAGCGCGAGAGCGAGAGAGAGTGCAAGTGAGAACGTATAAAATTAAAAGAGAATTCGAAAAAAGTGCATTTGCCCGACACAACAACAACGTGTGGCGCTCACTCTCTCAGTCTCTGACGCTCTTTTTTGTGCACGCACACATTTAAATTAAGCTCCATGTGTGTGTGTGTGTGTGTGTGTGTGTGTGTGTGTGTTGGCGCTGTGTGTATTCAAACAAACGAGCGAAACGCATGTTGTCAACGCTGCTGCACTCTAAACGGACAGCGGACAACGGCCAACGGCGGCGACAACTGCAAAAGGGTTCAATGAAGGTCACCTGGTCAGAGTTCAAGAAGACTGACAATGAGTTCGTCTGAACGGACAGACAGACAGATTGACATGGCTGACTTAACTGTATGTCTGTTTGAATGTTGCTTACTTGCTTGCTTTGCTGTCTCTGTTTCATTAGTGATTTGTTTGCGCGTTGACTTGCCTTCATTTGCCTAGCGCAGTGAAGTGCATTGCGGCCCAACGCGGCCAACTCACGTTGCAGTGTGCACAAATCGTTGAAACGTCAGCGATAAAGCGACACTGGCAAAGGCAAAGCCAACAACAACAACAACGACGACAGCTGATAGCTCAACGACCGCACAATTTTCTTATTGTTATTGTTGTTGTCGTTGTTGGTTTTCTTTCGTTTTCACGCATAGAATGTGACGCGCATAAAATGCCAAACTCGTTGTTAGACAAGCGCGGTCGGCGTGTGAACCTTTGGCAACGGACGTGATACTTTGGCCTCACTGTCAGAAACACACACACACATACATACACACTTGGCCTCATTTGATTTGTTCCATGTGAAATGTTTGTGCATAGAATATTATTTCTTTTTAATAAACGTTTGCATTTATTTGATTTGTTAACATTTTGGAACTATAGAATGTATCTGTAAAGCTTTTAAGAATATTCTTCAAGCGTTGTCATGTTGTCGTCAGTCACCTTTCAGTGTATCAACAGCAAGAACAAGAATTCGCCACCGCAAACAACAAATCGCACGCGTACATCTAAAAATAAACAACGTCAGTCGGCGTCAACAGAAGCTGCGCGGCAGCATTTGTCCTAAAGTATCTTTTGCTGCAACCAACAAAAGCGTAGATACATATACATACTTATACATATGTACATACATACATATATGTGAGTTCACTTGAATTGAACTAAAGCCAATCGAACTGATCTCAATTTTTGTGTGTTTTTTTTATTCATTTTCAACATTTATCAGGCAAAAGATACTTTCTTAGCTATACAGATACATACGTTGTCACCATGTGATCGGCATGTCATTGCTGTCATTTTGCTGTTGCCCACAATGTGTTGTCCTTTGAATGTATCTTTTTTATTTTTTTTTTTGTTTTTATTGTATCTACAAATTTGTATCTATCGTTCGATCGATCGTTGGTTTGACGAACTTTTATGCCGCTTAGCTTATTTTCAAGTGTTTGTGTGTGTGTGTGTGTACCTTGGTTGATTTTCTGCGAATTGCGTTATTTAAATAGACATAACCCGGGACGACATTAACAGCAAATATATCAAACTGACAGGCGTGCAAAAACACTCACACATACGCCAACACACACACAGATACATGTGCGCGATTCATACACTCATAGAGCAAAGGCGAAGTGAACTTTGCGGTATGAAAAAAAAAAAGCACAAGAGTCGCACATATATATTTAACATGCATGTTGTTGTTGTTGTTGTTGCCATGGCACACGCTCCACTTTGGCTTTGCTCAAGTTGCAGTCCATTAAAATCACAACAACAACAACAACAAACAACAGAAAACACTTCACAAAAGATACAAAAGTCAAGTTAATGCTGCAGTTTCGATACTTTTGCTCAGTTCAGTTCGCAGAATTCCGTACGAAAGATCAGAGACCTTGTGACCTCTGTTCCCTTGCTGCTGTTGTTGTTGCTGCTGCTGTTGTTGTTGTTGTTGTTGTTGTTGCTGCCGTCTGCTGTCTTGTGATCTTTCGCGCATTTATGCCGCATTGCCCCAACCAAGCAACCAACCAACCAACATGCCTCAAACACGTCGCATCGCATTGCGCTCTCAATCGCGCTACAAGGCAAAATGTCGGATTTGCGAAAAATAAAAGCACAAACACACACAGACATACACACACACACATGTGTGAGTGCTTCGTTGCGTTAGTGTGCGCAACACAACTAGAGTTCTAAAAATATTCGACGCCAACTCAGGTCGCTCGATCGGTCGTCTGTCGTCTGTGGCCGCGCTGGCCCCTCAGTATGTGCCCCTCTGTCGATCGGTCGGTCGGTCGGTCGGTCGGTCGGTCGTTTGGTCGATCGGTCTGGTCTCGTTTGGGTTAAGAGTAGACATTTTGGCTTGTTAGCAATACGTAACTGAACGAAGGTGACAATAACATTTAACGTATTGCTATAGCTATAATATAGTATGATATAATGAACTCAATTTAATATAATACTGTATAATTAAAGTATGATCTTAAAGTTATCGTAAAATATAATCACTCTCTGTCTCTGCTTACATACAGACAGACACACAGACGGAGAGACGGACATAGCTATATAACTTGTCTTATCATCCTGATCAAGAATATGTATATATATTTTGTATAGTCGGCCACGACTCGTTTTGGGTGTTACAAATTTCGTAACAAAACAATAAACTTCTTCACGAAGTGTAAAGTATTGAAACAGACAGACAGACAAACAGATAGATATGGCTATATGAACTCGTCTTGTCGGCCTGATCAAAAATATATACGAGTATACTTTATATAGTCGGAGATGTCTCCTTCTCTGCGTTGCCAACTTCATGACAAAGTTAATATATTCTTGCAAGAGTATTATTAATACAAATTTTTATTTTATAAAATAATAATTTGAAGTGTATAAATACTAAATGTTGAAGCCCCTGAAGACGAACTACGGTGGTGTACGAAATATGTCGGAAATAAAAATCTTATAAAACCAGTAAGAAAATATCGCTGACCATAATTTGGTTTTTTAACACGCGTTTGATTTCATCTATTAAATTTCAATGAGTCCACGTACCCATGCAAGACTGATTTGTTGTTAAGCCAAATCGTAAACAGATATATTTAATTTCCAATTGTATTTTCTTGTTAGTATCTTTTGTTATTAAGACACAAATTATTCAATGTCTACTTTGATCAAGTTTTAATACAACGACTTTGCAACGGTTGTTTATTATTCTTATTCAATTAAACTCAATTGTATATTTGTGCTAGAATTTGTACATTAATTTGTATTATAAAGATCTTAGTTAGTTTAGTAACTTTACAAAATTTAATGAAGGAGCAAAGTGAATATTGGAACCCTCAAGGGAACTTTTTTCGGCTTTGCCGAAACTTATATACTCTTGCAAGCGTTTCCCCATTTATTCATATTGGAAAATCCTTTCCATCGTTTTCCCAACAAGAATCACATACGTTTTTGAAGATTAAAGGGCGTAGCCACCGCCATTTTATAATTTGTCTCCACTACATTTTGTAGTCTTGTATTACTTTTGCTTACACAGAAACCCCATTTTGAAGTTTTTCGCTATATGGGTGGTACCACGCCCCTGTGTCCCAGTAATTGCAAAGTTTGGTTTGTTTATATTCAAGAACAAAAAAGTTTTTCAACAAAAACAGTATTAAAACCTATCGTTCCTATTGGAGCTATATGCTATAGTAGCCCGATCTTGATTTGTTTTGCACTATATTTTTGTTTATGTCATAAAAATTCTGTAAGCAAAATATTGAGTCGATAACTCCAAAAACACGTAATTTTTCAAGCAAATCTTAATTTTTGACCGATCTTTCCTATGGGCGCTACACGCTATAGTAATCCGATCAAGCTGATTTTCACATACAAACTGCCTGCAAGAATAAGAAAATTTTCTGCATTTTAATTTTTTATGATAACTTCAAAACTCTCTGAGGAAATCGCATTGAAACAGACAGACAGACAGTCATCTCGTCGACCTGATCAAGAATATATATACTTTTTATAGTCGCAGATGTCTCCTCCTCTGCGTTGCAAGCTTCATGACAAAGTTAATATACTCTTTTTGCAAGAGTATAAACATTGGACAAAACTAATGATACTAAGACCGATACTAAGAATCGATTCTGTCGATATTTTCGCTTAAGTCACATTTTTTTGTTTTCTTTGTGTGTGATAAATATGTATAATACCGTAAGGTATAATGTCTCATAATGATGCCTCACGCCTCTGCTCAACATATTGTTCATTTACCTCGAGACTTTCATAACTAAAAAAAAAATTGGTTTAATTTTTTAATTTACATTTTTTTTGGGCGTAAAAATGAATACTTTTTGTTAAATATTGTAATTTTTTTTGTTTCAAGTTAAAAAAAACAACGTTATAATAACAGTTTGCTTCGTAAAACTGTTGTTTTGAAATTTGACACCGCTGCAAAGTCAAGTCAAGTCAACCCAAGTGAAGTGAAGTGAAGTGAAGTGAAGCCAATCAACCAATAACATTTATGGGGCACACTTCAAGCAACTGGCGCGACAGACCACACACACACATAGTTAGCGAGCGATTCAACCGCAAAATTGTTGGCGCTGTGGTCTCACCAATTATAGTCATATCCATGGCCAATAACAACCGTCAACCGACCAACAGCAACAGCAACAACAACAACAACAATAGCAGCAAACAAAAGCAAGCCATATGACCGCAAAGCACGACGGGTGCGCAGGCTAAATAATACCGAAATGCCATTAATGAGTATGACACTTTACTCTCTACACTCCGCCGCAACACTTGCAACACTTGCAACAACACAACTGTGCAGAGGTCAGCACAGAGGAGCCAAGCCATTTGGCGCTCATTCATATTAATTGCACACCATTCAAATTTATGTATGTCAGTTGCCTGCAGTGTCCGTCAGCTATTTGAAAAGTTTTGATAGATTGTAAATATAAAGTACACATTGCACCCGGTGCTGTGAAAACCGTTTAATCATTGAACATCTGTTTAAAATTTTATTACCGACACGATGTCAATGTAGCCGAACTTCGATTGTATTCAACGGCAAAGCCTCGTCAAACATCCAGCAATCGGCAGTTGTTGTAATGTGCATTGGGCTTATGACATTTACTAGACTGTTGTTGTTGTTCTGCTGGCTGTAGTTGACCATAATCGGATATGCACGTGTTGATGGTTAGTAGCCAGAAGGCAGCATGCAAAGCATTGATTATGCGTAAGTGTCGTAGGCAGACAGGCAAGCGTTTGTAAGCACTCGAATGAACGTGGCATGGCCGATTGACAGAAGTGCAGACACCGTCGATTTGAGCCAGTCTAAAGTGCAACAACACAGAACGTGATGAAAGGATAGCAACGACTTGCCACGGCCACAGAGACACAGAGGCTCAGCCAGGTGCAAGTGCAAGTACCGCTGCTGTTGTTGCTATTGTTGTTGTTGTTGCTGCTTTATGAAATCCGCTTGCTTTGCCAAGTGGCAAAACCAATAACAACACAGCTTAATTCGACAAGACACGTCCAGGTGCATGCAACATTTTATTAATTGTTGTTGTTGTTGTCGTCGTCTTTTATACGTTAAGTCCTTATTATCCTGCATGCCTGCAGTGGTCAACTTGCTTGGCACCGTAAATTTGCCATCGACAGATGCTTGCCGCTGATGCGCGTGTTGATTTTGTGGCCAATCAAAAAGATTGCACACGCATTTGCAACATGTTTTCAGGCACGAAGCCTGCAATTAAATTAGCTTAATATGTGTGCGTGTGCGTGTGTGTATGTGTGCTTCATTTTCTTCTTTTCCCTCTTCTTTTTGACACAAAGCATCTGCCATTCGCGTGACGCATTTTTAGGGATTCGCCTCTGTGTTCGTTGTGTTGTTGTTCTCCAGCTCGGTTATCCTGACGGCAGCTGGCATTGATTGCAAACGCTGTTAGTTGCTCTTGCCACAAAAAAAGGGCTGCCAAATTTTTTGTGTATAAATTTGATTTCGAACATGCAAAAAATGCACCTGTTTTCTTCATCTTTTCCTTGCAACTCTCAAAATGAGGGTCCTTACTTCTATCTTGTTTAACATTTGCTGTTTGTGTTAATTGACAATGAGTTTGTCTAAATTCATTTTCGTGAATTCGAATTGAGTCGCTTGCTGACGCTGACGCTGACTCAATATTAACTCCGAAAGTAATTTCCGTTTCCTTTTTGATAAAGGTATCAATATTTTGTCTTCAGCAAGTTCAGGATCAGCACGTTTGCCAATTTTTATGAAAACCTACCAAAGTTGGTTCATCACTTCTCAGTTGGCACTCTTTTTCTCAAATAGGTTTATTTTTTCATATTCTCCCATGAATTATTGCTCTAGGGCTGTGTAACAGCGACCTCAACATTAGCTACGCCTATGTTACATCAGGTTACAAAACGCATGCGGCAGCTTAGCTTTAAATTTGCGTTTTTTATATTTCCCTATTGGCAAATTTCTATTTTATTTCCAAGCTCGGTGCTTTAAGCATTTCTTGGCAGATTAGTATTCTCTTTTGCATTGCATTGTTTTTGGCCTTGCTATGTGAGCCAATAGCAAATGGCAGCAACAACAATAAGGGGGTTGCATGCCCCAAAACGACATGTGTCGAAGAACAAGGCCAGCAACTTTTAGCGTCTTAGTTAGCTTGGCTCACTTTTTTCGTTTCGGCTGACTTATGAGCTAATCAGGCCAAATGCGCCATTAATGGCATATGTATTAATTGACATTAATTAGACAAACGAGCAATTTGGCGATTGTTGGCCTGCACGTGTCATGTCGTGTTGCGTTGTGTTGTGTTTTGTTTTGTTGCTCTATAATTTATTGTTTGATAAAACAACAAGAGTAAGAAAAAAATTAAGATTTATTTTATAGTGCGCGTATAAATCACAAAAAAACATAAGGGTCCGGGCAAGGGGAACAAGGGACCGCGCTGGGAACTTTGAGTATCGATTGGTGACTTATAACAAAATCAATTCTTAGCGAAAAAGTTTGGAAAAACAGCCAATTTCTGCAAAGTCTTCAAAGAAACAAAGCGCCATCTCTCGTATGCCACCGCCTGCTGGCAGACACATCATCATCAGAGGCGCGTTTAAGGCTCTTGCAGCAAATTTTTATATTTGCCAAAACCACAAAAAAGAAAGTGAAGGAAAAAAAAAGAAGCACAAACGGAGAAACCAAAACGCGCTCAAAGTTTAAGTTAATTGAAAAATTCCACCAAAAATTTGTGTGCGCGAAAATGCGCGTCTGTTTCAAAGTATTTCTTCGCGTTCTTGGCGCGCACAAATCAAAGTGCTGCATACTTTTAGGAATTTGCGTTAAGGATTTCCTTGTGTTGAATATTATATTACTTGCGCACAGACGACACGCTGTCATTCTTTGCACAAGACTTGCACACAAGTCTCTCAGTCAGTCAGTCAGTGAGTCAGTTGGTTGCCCCGCACCGCCAAAGGAAGTTCAAATACAAACCTTTTGAAAAGTTTTTATAAGCGTACAGCAGGAGGGGGAGAAAGCGAAAAGCGGGCAAACAAAAACAAGTTGTTGGAAAAGTCAAAGCTTTAACATTTCGCCAAGTGTCAATTGCACAAAGGCACATTGAGCGCAGCCAAGGAAGAGCGGCTGGCTTGGCTCATTGACTGATACCGAAAGTGGAAATCAATGCTAAATTAGTTGTACTCGAGCGATTACTTAGCACGAACGATCACGACAAGTTGAAATAGTCTCGCAAGTAAAATAAACTTCTGCTTGTCGCTTGTTTGTGCACGTTTGCAGACAAACCCAGCAACAACAGCAACAACAACAACAGTACTAACTTCAAACCTGGCACGGCAAACACGTGAAGATGTCATCAATCTCACGCAGAATGACACTTTTAACGACTTCTTGCGGATTATACTTGGGCAAAATATCCACTTTATAGCCAAGAACTTTTATGGCACAAACTTTGCCATAGTTTGTCGCAACTTGTCGTTGACTTCGTTGCGTCGCCGCCGTCGCCGCCGTCGTTCCTGCCACAAATTGTGTGTAAAATGTCATAGCTAACAGACGTCAGCGTAATTTGGCTAACAAGCGTCTATTGGCCAGACTTATCTGCATAGATTTGTGCTGATGTGGTTCCCATTATTCGTCTGCGTTCACAATAATGGCAACGCATATGCCAATTAGGCATGCTTGGCTTGGCCAATGCACAGATTAGTTCGAAACATGTTGCATTGCAAATTTCGCTTTACTTTGTATGTTTGTCTGTGTCTGTGTCTGTGTCTGTGTATGTGAGTGTGTGTGTGTGTTGGTCTGTTGGTGTGTTTGCTGGTGTGCTTATATGAGTGCTTCTCAAATAGCTGCAGGTGATTTTTCCATTTTTCCGTTTCAATGCTTCTTACATAGTCAGAATTTTTGTTGTTGTTGTTTTTGCATGTTTTCAGTTGAAATACATAACATTTTTTATTGTAAGTTTTTCTTATTGCAAGCCAACAAAATTTTATACTGAAAAAACTCACTTTCATGCATTTTTGTTAATTTCTTTTTATCTCAGTTTTTTTCAAGAAAATGTTTACTGCGTATTTTAAATTGTTAGCCACTCAACAATGTGCAAAGAATTTAAATTTTATTTAAGTAAAATCTATTAAAAGTAGCAAATACCTCACTTTTCTTTTCAGCAATTGGAATGTTGAATGTTTGGTTTTCAATATTAACTTGACTATAGTAAGCAAAGGCTTAATAGACGCATACGTCGAACTGTTGGACAAATAAACTAAAGAAGAACGACCGAAACAAATAATTATCGCCGACCTCAACGTTCTTTAATTTGCTTTTTAACAATTAAAGCTTTTACGAGGCAGAGAAATTTTCAAATTCGATTTGCAGTAACTATTTGGCATTCGCGAGCATTGCGTTGCATCAGCAGGTGCGCAATAAACACCTGTAGCCTGCAGTACAGTTTCATGAATCACAACTGTTAAAGGGCTAATTCACAAATGTTAGCTGCAGTCCAACAAAAAAGCATTGTTTTCTTAAATAAAATGCTGGCAGTTACTTAAAAAGTTAATAAATGGTTCAATAGTGCATAAATTAAGCAGTACTGCTTGGCACGGAGTCCACAAAATAATGGGTTAATTCATAAATGCAGCTTGTACGCGCAGTATGCGCATACATACACTGTAAGCTTGCGCAAGTCTTATGTGTAATCAAAAGTGGCAGTTTATTATTTAGTATGTTGCTTTTTTTATGTCGAAGAATGGACACTTGAGCCTCAAATACTCGACAAATGCATCTTCACATATTGCACATTGTCGAAAGTTTTTGTTCGGACGAGCACAACATGGAATCATTCAATATCGATACTTGCGCATGCTTGCATGTGCCAAATGTATTTGTGAATTAGTCCACACTAGTCTTGTTGGCCTGCAACTGATTACTTTAGATTGTGTAGTTCAGTGCTACATGTGTAGCGTGGTTCGACTGTGACTTACAGCAAGCTATCACGCAAAACCTTCAATGTGGTGAATTTCCTAAACTGTTATACTTCTAACAAGGCGATGACAATTCATTTTGGATTTCAATATTTCAACAAAGTTGCGACTAGCACATGACCACAAAATAAAAAGAAGAAAAAAATTAAAGTCGGTTTCCGAAAACTGTTATTAATTTAAAAATTGGTTTGTTTAAATTTCCTTATAATTAATAAGGCTCCTTCTCATTGACTTTCCCTCTCTAACTTATAACAGGATTGTTTTAGGGGCTGTTTGTCTATATAAATTGATTCACGGCTTAATTGCTGAGGATTAGCTTTTGTGTCCCCCGACGCACAGAAAATATTTGTCCTTATAAGTTTGCATAGATGCACAACTAACTTTGCATGCTCTTCACAACCCGTTTGACGAATTATGTGAGAATTATAATAATTTGTATCATGTCTTCTCACCCGAAATCTCTCTCAATACACTAAACTCTACCATTCTACGCTACCTACGTGACTCTGGAAGGGACTAGTGGCTTGTTGTGTCATTTTCCGAATGGAATGGCGCTCTTGTACTTTTCATCAGTTACCATTTACTACACAAGGCTGTGAGTAGGGGCTTTTATGCCACAGTGCAAATAAATATCCCCCACCGGGATAGAGACTTCTTAGTAATAATTTAATATCAAGGGATTTTTTTTTTTATTATCAATTAAATTATTTTGTATTTATTGATATTATTATTATTTTTTTATACTTTGAGTATTTATTTCTTAAAATATTATTAAATTATATTATGTTATTTTATTTTTCACTATATTATAGTGATTACTTTAAATCATTATCAGTTTTTACTATTAAATGAAAGTCATTTATTATTCAAGAATTAAATAAATAAATAAAAACAGACGAATTCACCAAGACTCCAAAAAAAACAGAGACGGCTGGAAAAATTCTGCTTAGATTGTTATTAACGACCATTTGAAATTGATAATTTGTTTCGCTACTTTTATTTTATTGATGTCATTTATTTTTGCTAATAACAGTTTCACCACCACTAACGCTCTGCCGGGACTATAAAAAAAAATCTTCAAAGTAGTTACACTGAGCGACGCAATTTGAAATCCGATTTTAAGAAAAGCTGAAACAAAATGATGGCACCTCAAAACCCCGGAAAAAGCCATGACCAATGCTCGGTGGCTGGCGACTTGACTACTCTGCCCGAGAGAGCAGAAACGGATGACTCTATTTTGACGCGGCGAGCACACTATTGACTTAATGTATGTCGCGGTGCACTTACTACGCACTTTTCCCGTTTCTCCGTTTCTAGGAAAGTCATCGACGCACTTGTACCAAAATCGGTTTTTTTGTGGCATTTGTGTCATTTTGTATCACAAATCCCCTTCTTCCCCTTCTCTTTGCGTCTCTCGCATAACACCTGTCGGATTCCGTTTACTTATTTATTTATTTCAATAACATTGTGTTTTATCGTTATTGTATTCCGTTGAACTTAAAGCTGCTTGTGATTTATTAAAAACATCACATCAAGGAAATATAATTCGACACTGAAGTGCAGAGGTTTCAATCACATTCAGCGAGCTGCTCAATCTCAGGAGACACTGATTTAGTATCGGCACACTAGTCTGGGCAAGATGAGGAAAGTGCTTGTGACCGGCGGCACCGGCCTGGTGGGCAGAGCGCTAGAAACAGTGGTACTCGAAGAGAAGCCGGGCGATGAGGAGTGGCACTTCGCCGGGTCTCAAGAAGCTGATTTAACGTAAGCTATACGGAATTGACACTGCATTCCTTTTCATTAACCATGCCCATTATCAATGGCTTAAACAGAAATCTTCAGGCCACACAAGCGCTTTTCAAGAAGGTGCAGCCCACGCACGTAATACACTTGGCGGCTATGGTTGGCGGTCTGTTCCACAACATGAACAACAATTTAGATTTCTTGGTTTGTCAATGAACCAAACTTAACAAAGGCTACTACTAAACTATTCAATTCTAGCGCAAAAACCTACAAATCAACGATAACGTATTGCAAACCGCACATGAGACTGGATGCGTTAAAGTGGTATCTTGCCTGTCTACATGCATTTTTCCCGATAAGACGACCTATCCGATTGACGAGTCTATGGTGCACAATGGTCCGCCACATCCATCCAATTATGGTTACTCGTATGCAAAGCGTTTGATTGATGTGCAGAACCACGCCTACCACGACAAGTATGGCAGTCACTTCACGTCGGTAATACCATGCAACATCTTCGGGCCGCACGACAACTACAAGCCCGATGTGAGTCACGTTATACCAGGCATGATTTACCGTATGCACAAATTACGCACAGAACAAACGGAGAAGCCCGAGAGTGAGAAGATCTTTTCGGTCTATGGCAGCGGCAAGCCACTACGTCAGTTTATCTACTCACTAGACTTGGCGAAGCTTATGATATGGGTGCTGCGCAACTATGACAGCGTCGAACCAATTGTCTTGAGTGTTGACGAGGCGCAGGAGGTGACAATCTATGAGGTAGCGCAGGCCATTGCCAAAGCTTTTGATTTTAAGGTACGTTTGTTTCACATTGAGCTACATAAAAAATATTGAACATGTTTTGTATACAGGGACAAATTGTGTGCGACACGCTGAAAGCGGATGGTCAGTATAAGAAGACCGCTTCGAACAGCAAATTGCGCTCATTTTGGCCCGACTTCAAGTTCTCTGACTTTGAAAGTTCTATTAAGACTTCCGTGCAGTGGTACATCGATAATTACGACATTGCTAGAAAATAACTGCACAATTAACGATTTAGAAATGCTTTAAGCATTCCCCACGTCCTAAACGCACTTCTTAAGTGATTAATTTAATTAATTATATCGTCAAAGAAACTATTTTTTAAAAAAATAAAAATACTTTTTGGTTGTTTTTTATAAAATCTAAATAAATTTTCTTTATTTAAAATTATTAAATATAAAACTAAATTTAGATGCATAGATACTTTATACAACGTATTTTTTATAGTTATGTTTTGAGGAAGAGTATTTTGTATAGAAATAAATTTTGAAGGATGTAAGTAGCGCTGAAAGTCAAAAGTTTGAATTGCTTAAACTAATCAATATATAATCTCAACTTTAGTTAATTGTCGTTGTTGCTGTTATTATAGTAATTATGATTATTGGCAATCCGAGTGTGTAAAAGTGAACCTAAGCTTACAGTTAAATATTTTACAACATTCTCTTTTTTTTTGTGTGTTTGTTTATGTTTATTTAATCCTACTTGTAAGAATAGAGCTTGATGAGAGCAAGGAAATGTGCGAGATAGTAAAGATCTTGTTTTTTTTTTTTCATTTTATCATGAGCATTTCTTAAGTATTTTAATAAATAAGATAGTTGAAGTGTGCGAAGGAATCAGAAGAAGGCGGAGTGAGAGATGAGCAAGTGAGTCGGAACGCAGAGAGTTGGGTGAGAAGAAGACAGATAAATATGTATCAGCAGCGCATTGTTGGCTAATTAAAAATAGTTAAACTAATTAAAAAAAATAAAATAAAAAAAGTAAAAGCCTAAAATTGTTTAACGAATCAAATTTGTCTTTCATAAATCTTGTTTTAACTTCTGGTTTCCTTTTGTTTTTTCGCTTAACTAATGACATCATGCCGCGTTGCTACTCTCTGACAAATCAATGCTTTAGATTAGCGCTTTAGAATTGTACACTTCGCTGTCGCGTTGGCTGCGATCGGCAGCTTAGACACGCTTCAGGAGCAGCGGCTTGTTCCGATCGGCAAAGGCTGTGTTGATCCATTTGATGTCGGGCTTGGCGAAACGCACCGACTGACCCTCGCCGCAGCCATTCTCGTTGCTGAAGACGCCCTTTAGGCGTACACTAGAGCCAGTACCGCAGGCGAGTGCGCTGCCGGCATCGAACTCGCAGGCATCGAATTTGGTGGCGCTGCAGACGCCGGTGGCATCAGCGCCGCAATCGCTGCGCGCCAATGGTGATGTGTTGGTCACGTGCATAATAGCGCCCTCTTCGTGAACTGCGGGAGTGTTGAGTACACAATAATACTTGATTAAACAGGAATGCGATAATTTTGTTTGCACTTACTTTGCAATGCTTGTTTACCCCAACCGGTGGTGACACATTGTTCGCTTGGGCTGGGATCCTCGTCACTGATGCAGATGGGCTGTATATGCGTGGCGAACTCTAAACGTTTTTCAAGGCGAACTATAGCCATATCATTGGCGCCAGTCGAGGGATTGTACGCGGGATGCGTGTCAATTGTCTTAACGCCGACCAATTGGAATGGCAGTGGCTCGGTGGTGCTGCCCAGCTCCCATTCGCCAGCTTTGATGCGCACATCGTTCACGGATTGACTACAAAAGTGAAAAGAAGAACGATAAAATCGATTGCTTTGACATGTGGTAAGCGCACTTACCCTTGGACACAGGAGGCAGTCGTCAGTACGAATTCATCACCAATGATGGCACCTCCGCAGAGCAGTGACTTGGTCGATTCCTTGAGAATCATTGCCTGCCATGGAATTTCAGCGAAGTTTGCATCGAGATCCTTAATGCCAGCGGGCTTGGTATTCTTGTTTCTGGAAGCGCAGACGCCGGCCAGATTGACGGGCCATGGATCGACGTAATTGGGATCGCGACAGCACTTGCCTGGCGCACCGGATTCGGGCAGCTGGCAATCGGTAAGTGGCACACGGAAGGCAGCCTCAGCAGGTGAAAGCTGGATGGGTGTCTCACTGATCACACCAATGGCATTGCAGTAGTTCTCTGTGGTGCAGACCAAGGCGGAGGCACACTTGGCAAAGTGTTTGGGTGCACTGGGCTCGTTTCCTTTTGGCGTGGGGAAGATCTGTGGTGATAATTGGTCCTCGCCGCGGTACACGGGCTTCTCATTGGATGGCTGTGGCACGCGATCGGGCTCATAGCGTGGTGGCTGTGGCACGGGACGATCGCGGTGTGGAATTTCGTTTTGAGAGACAGGTGGCAAGTATTCGTTGGTTGGGCGACGTGTGGGTTGTGGTTGTGGACGATAGGCAGGCTGCGTGGGCTGAGGTTGTGGGCGATAGGCGGGCTGCGTGGGCTGAGGTTGTGGTGGCTGGGGTTGTGGGCGGTAGGCGGGTTGTGTGGGCTGTGGTTGAGGTTGTGGACGATAAGCGGGCTGTGTGGGCTGAGGCTGTGGTCGGTAGGCGGGCTGAGTGGGTTGAGGTTCTGGACGTTTTGGCTGAGGCTGTGGCTGTGCTGGCGTTGGTTGTGGTCGGTAAGCAGGCTGCGTTGGCTGGGGCTGATAGCTGGGCTGCTTGCGTGTCGTGTCAGGGGGCAAGTACTCATTGGTGGGTTTTGTTGGTCTGGGCGTGGTCGGCTGCGGACGATAGGCGGGCTGGGTTGGTCGCTGAGCGGGCACTGTGGGATTCGTTGGCAGCGGGAATGTCTTCTCGGGCAAGTTGAAGATATAACCGTCTTCGGTCAGTGTTGTCGATGGCATACGACAGCAGATTTCTGGTGCATAGCAACGACTCGACTAAAAAAAAATAAAAAGAAAATATAATTAAAACTAAATTCACGAAAAATATCAGTTTGATGGATTTTGAGTTGGTTGGTTACCAAGCCTAGAGAAGGGTATTTTCGGTTCATGCATTTAATAGTTTTGGAGCTATAGCAATTTTAAGCAAACCACTATTTGAGGGGTAATGAGGGGCAGTTTTGTCAAACTTGATCTGCTGCCGAGCATCATGAGTCTATGCTCCAAATTTCAAGTCTCTAGCTCTTTTAGTGGTCGAGATCCATTGGTGAGGACGGACGGATACGGCTCAATCAATTTCTCTTGTTATTCTGATCACGAATATATATACTTAAGGGGCCCCCTCCCTTTCTTCTATGCGTTACATACTGGTACATAGTGTGTACAGGGTATAACAGTTGCTGTTGGCCGATTGAAATTGTTTTTGTTGTTCTTCTTTAACGATTCAACGATTGATAGGCGCGCGCATCTTCTGTCGCATAAATAAGCAAGACACACACACACACACACATATGCACTCAAGCAGACGAGCAGACGAGCATTGAAGACGACGTCTTGAGCATGTTGTGTGCATTTTAGACCATGAGTTAGCATATTAAATTACAGCAGCAACAACAACAGCAGTGACGCCTCTACCTGGTCATTAAAATGGCCAATGTTGCAGTCTACGGTGGCCTGTGTGCGCTTAGCTCACCTGGCAGCAGCACCGCAGTCGCCGCGTTCGCCGCTTGAGCATGAGGCGTCGACGATGACGACAGTATCGGCGTCAAAATTAACCCAGAAATTTGCAGTTTCATGGTGCAATCGCCGCAGCAGAAGCGCTTTGCAACTGCGAAAGACGTGTAGCGTTTCACCACAAATCTGCCGCTCTAAGGTATAATTTGTGCGGCAACTCTTGATCAGTTGGCAGCCTGGCGGAATTTGATTCTATTTCGCCTTCACGAGTCTAAGTGCAGCACACAATGATCATGATCAACATGATGATGATGACGATGACGAACATGATGATGCGCTGCAAATGTTGTTTGTGGTCTTGTTTTTGTTTTTGTTGTTGTGCAGTGTGCAGTGTGTGAGCTGTTGTAGGCGATGTTGTTAACCACTCTCAGCTGCAAAAACGCCAAAAATGGCAACTCAAATTGCCACAGCAAAATTAGCGTACAACAACGATTTTGAAACTTGATTTTTCTTTGCTGTTTTTGTTTTTGTTTTTGTCTTTGTTTTTGCATTTTACTGTCATGTCAATTTGCTCACAAGCCGCGTTTGTCAGCTGTTTGGCTGATTCAATATTAAGATTGATTTAAGCATGAATGAACGACTGAACGACTGAATGAGTGAATGAGTGACTGACTGCCATGAGTGTACAATTGCCGACCCACAATCAACTTGAAAACGCCTTAATTTTCTTTTTTGTTGAAGACGTCATCAAAGCTTGGCTGAGTATTGAGTATTGATTGATTTGTGGGTTTTGTAAAATCTGTCTAGGCTCATCAGCGCTTTCAAAGTGGGCGTTCAAGTGTCAATGCAAATACATAAAAACAAAATTCAAAAATAAAGAAAACATATTAAATACAGTCAAATGACATGGGCGGACCCATTGGATTCGAGTGCTCTTGGCCGTCTTAGATGTCGAAATGTATTGTTTTCCGAAATTCAGAAGATTTCGGCGAACACGTTTGATGTTCGCGCTTGGAGCTTTCACTGTAGACAAATACAACGCAAGTTTGTCTAACAAACAGGTTCTCTTGCAGCATTAAATTTATTAATTATTAAATTAGAATTCATATGAAGAATAAAAAAATAAATAAAACGCGCAACCGGAAAAGTACACAAATACGAAGTTGCCAACAGAATTTAAATATTTATTAAAGAGAATGTTCGCTAAAATGTTATAGTGCATTTGACAAGTTTTTTAAGAAGTGTAATTAAATTTGTTTTCCTGTTGTGTTTTTTTTTTAAATTATTTTTTTATGTATTCTTTTTTTAATATAATTTTTTTAACTTTTATTATTATTTTTTTGTTTTGTTTTTTTTTATTAGTTTAATTTGTGTATTTTAATAAATGCAAAGTATATAAAAATTGGCGAAAACATATTTAATGTATATAAATTAGACATTTTTTTGCTCGTATACCACAAATATTATACAAAAAAAGAACAGCATTTTTTTGGCGCTTACGCAATCAAATTGAGACAAGAGATGACAAGAATTGTAATTAGAATGTTTTTCAAACTGCGAAGCTAAAAATTTGTTTCAAACATACGAAAATTCACACGCACAAAACAATAAATTTAAACATAAAACAAAAACAACAACACTGCAAGGTGGCACCCGCAACAACAACAACAAAGACAACAACAACAACATAAGCAATGACAACAAGAGAAGTGAGCCAATGACGACCTCGTCTTGATTGTTTCGCGTAATTTGTAACTCATATTTCACAGCGGCAGCAGCGACGACGACCACAACAACAACCACAATAGCAACAACAACAATGAAAAGAGTGTTGAGCGACAACAGAAGCTGCTAAGCGTCTTAAATGGCAAAATAATGTGCACATTTGTTAAAATTAAGCGGAAAAAAGAAGCCAAAATCGCTGCCGAGACAAAATTAATAGCAATAATTATAATGAATGCGCTTTGACAATGTCACTTGCTTCCGCTATAGTGCGAGACGGTGACCTACAAATCGAAAGGTTTCGCTGCCTGCCACAAGTTGTCCTTCTAGTGGACGACTGCCTTTAATGCTCTTATCAATAAGGCGCGCGCAACTGAAGCGTTTAAAGTGTACAAAGCCAGAGACAGAGACAAAGACAGAGACAACAACAGCAACAGCAACAAAATGTAAATAACTATTAAGCCAAGACTGTAATTTTCATCAATTAAGCGTTAATCAAATGTTATCTTAATGTAGACATCACTCATACGCACCATGGCTTCGAGCGAGCTGGCGAGCTGGCGAGCAAGTTGAGCACATTAAATTTTATATGTTAAGTATAATGCTTACATAATCTCTTACAGAAAGACGCAACAACGTTGCTGAAATACCTTCTGCAACGCTGCAATGTGCATCGGCTTATTAATACATGTATGCGTGTAATCAATGACAACAACAACAACAACTACTTGTCACACGAAACGCACCTGAGCGAACATTAACGAATGGGCGCCCGAATTGTTGGCTGGGACACATAATGCAAACGGCTTACGATCAATCATGTGGCGAGCCTGAACGCGAACATGAGCGCGCATGCTTTTAATAAGCGTTGCAAGCGTCTCTGTGCCACAAAAATACGGTCGGCACAATTTGTTAATAATGTTGCAATTACGTTAAGTATATATTTTACAGTGTTATCATAAAAGTCATTGCTAAGTGACAACGAAAAAGGCCGAAGGCAAAGACGACAGCGGCGGCAACAACACTCGACTTGCATTTGCAGTTGCTGCAACAATTAATAATGTTGTTGCGCTTGATTCCGTGGCAGCTGAGAAGTGGCAGGCGAACAAGAAGAAGAACAATCAAATAGATAAGTAAGACGAAAGACTTAGGCAACGAACTTATGCAGAGGCCAACATGTTGGTCGCACATAAATTAGACAACATGTCGACAAAGCAGAAGAAGAAGCAGAATACAATTTCAAAAATGTTTAGATGAAATATCTAAGCAACGACAACAACAACAACAACAACCACAACAACATAAAATCGTCTTGACAAACCAATTAATCAAACAAAACAACAACAACAAACAAACAAAGCATAGGCAACGTTTTGTCTGTTTTCATTGTTGATACTGTTGTTGTTGTTGTTATTGTTGTTGATGCTGCATACATTATCAGCAAAAAGCGACACAAAACATCATTGTTTAGAATAACAACAACAGCAACAACAACTACCGAACCAAACCCCCAAAAACAATGTCCGTTTATCTTTGTTGCATTTCGATTAATGCCAGAAAATTGCATTGCAAGACTGAAGAGGTATTTTTCTTATTTTGTTGTCATTGCAATAAATAAGCAACGAAACGAGGGTTCCTAAGTTTGAAGTTACAATATGAACAAATGTGCTTTTTGACATTCTTTAATTGACTAATAAAAATTTTAATATTTATACATTTATTCAAAGTTGTGTGTTCCCTTGCAAAAGTACGTCTCCAATGTTGTTTACTTGCGTCGCGTCTTCGCCGTTTTGAACAGTGCATTTGATTGCAAAGCTCATAAAATTTCTTGAAACATCGTTTCTGTTTGGCCCTGAATAGCAACAACAACAACAACAACAGCAACGACAACATTGGTCGCGTCATACGCCATGCGCAACGTAGAAGGTGTTAGATAATATCACTTGGCTGGGTCGCCAAGTTTGGCGCTTAAGTCTTTTGTTTATGCAGCAAGCATGCTTCTACCACAAAGTCCAAAAACAAAAACAACAACAAAAACAGCATTTTGGCGTTTTCGTAGGTTGTTTGTTGGCATGTAAAGTATTTAATTTATTACTGTTTTAATATAACAAATGACCGAACTGAAGAAAAAAACCAAATGTCATATAAATTATTTAATATTGGGCACAACCTTCATTAAATAAGAATTAATTACAAAAGCAAAGAAAAGACACAAAAAATGCTTCAGACATGTATTAAAAAGATATAAATAAATAAAAAAATGCCAACAAAATCAAAAACGTCAAAACAAAGTTGACAATTTGGAACAGAAGAAGAAGTTATAAACAAAACTAATTTTCATTAAAAAAGCATTAATAACGCATTTAAATCATAACAAATGCGCAGCCAGCTGACAGACATGAATTAACAGTCAAATTTCGATAATCGTTAAAAAATCAATGAGCATTTTTTTTTTTGTTGTTTTTCATTTATAAAACAAAATAAAAGAAATCAGCAATAAAACGCATAAAGCGCTGAAAATCGTTCATTCGTTCGATCGTTCGTTCATTGCAATCGACGTCATTGTCGCGTGTTGCTGCTCATCAAATACACACACACACACACACACACACAGATACACAGACACACCCGCAGATAGATGTGTGAGCGAACCATGAACTTGTTGGTGTTGAACGCTTTAATGCTAACTTTGGCTAAGACTAAGACTCATATAGTTGTCATTGCTGTTGTTGCTATTGTTGTTGTTGTTGGCACTTCTGGCTTATTTAAAATGCCAACACGCTTGTCATAATAGCAGTAGTTTGTCGACTTAGCACACACACACACACACATGCCTCTCAACTCAGTCACTCTGTCAGTCATATATGTAAGTCATCATAAGCAACGTGAGAAGACAACAACAAAAGTATTATTAATATGATATAAATGGCAAATGCGCGCACGCTGCGAACTGCGACCTAGACCTTGAAGGCGCCGTCGTTGTTGTTGTTGTTGCTGGCGTTGTTGTTGCTGCCATTGCAGCGCACGCATTCGTTCATGCTCTGTTTACGCTAAGCTTTTCTGTCTTTAACTGCTTAATAGCTTCGTACACAAAACCAACGCACTGTAAACTTCACAGTAGAAGAGGAGTGGAGAAGCGGTGCGGAGCGAAGACAAGTGAAGAGCAGACAGTCAAAGTCAGCGAACAGCGTGCGCTCGTTTTAATGAGTTGTTGAAAAGCGTGTAAAATCAAGACTGATTAGACAAGCTAAGAGTTGCAAGTGTGTGTGTGTGTGTGCGTGCGTGTATATGAGTGCTATGACATTGGCTTGTAGAAGCCATGCTGTTTTTATTTTCTTTAATAATTCGATTATGCATAATTGCACAAAGTATACTTGAAGTCGGATAATTATAGCAGACAATGTGCGCTGTGTAAATGATATTGCCAAGTGAACTTCATCGACTCACGTTGAGTAATTGGCTTATAAGCCAACACGACGTCAGCTGAAGAAATATGATAAATGTGCCTATTGATGCAAGGAAAGCAAAGAAACGCACAAATGTCATGTAAATGTAAGTAATTTACATGCTGTTAATGCTACTGTTAGCAACATTGAAATGCTGTTAGCGACTTGTGTGGCGGGCATAGAAGCTGCAACGCTACACAAATGCTGCCGCAGTGCCAATCAAGCGCCATAAATGCATCAGTCAATGCTGCTGGCATAGTCGTTGCAAGGATTTAAGGTCAAACTATAGTCATGGCATGCGTTGGAATGTCAGGATCATGTAAACATTAATTGATCAGATATGCGCATTAAGCGGAGGCGCATAACACCTGAGATACAAAAGTACAAAAGTACAAAAACAAAAAACTATAATCAATGCAATGATGACTTTGGCAACGCTGTTGACGTCGCAGTCGCAGTCGCTGCTGCTGTTGTTGTTGTTGCTGGCAATGTCGTCGACGCCGGTACCAGCCGTTCAACCTTCAACGACCTTGCCAAGCATTCCATGAATTTTTCACTGTTAACTTTAAACTACTTTTGCGTATTTTTCCTTTTCGCACTCTTGTAAATTAGGCGATTTTTTGCACGACTGTGTGTGTGTGTGTGCGTGTGTGTGTGTCACCAGTAACAAGTTTGGTAGGCCTTTTTTCCCCATTTAGCCTTTTGGCAAGTCTCGTTTTGCTGTGCTTTGATTTTTCCCCAGTGTGCATTTTGTCTGAGCTGATTGCGTTGCTTGTCTGGCGCCAAACTGGCTTTGAGGGGGCGGTGAGGGGTGGGCTGAAGCTTGTGCTGGCGTCAATGCCTAAATAACTTAACGAGTTATTGCAGTGCCAACGTGATTGTCGTTGTTGTTGTTGTTGTTGCTGCCGCGAAAAGGGGGAAAATATAAGCCAAGTTTTTTTTTCTTGAAATTTTTTTAGTTTCAGCAATTTTTTGTTTTTTTTTGTCCTCACTTTTTCGTGTGTGTTTTTGTTGTTGTTGTTGTGGTTGTTGTTTATTATTTTTCGGCTCCTTGCACATATTTTACTTGCGCTAAGTTGAACTGCAACTGCGCCGGCGCCGAGCCGAGCCGAGCTGAGCGGTTGCATGTCGCAGCCATGGCAGTTGCAATTGACCTGTTTTCCTGCTGCTTGTTGTTGCTGTTGTTGTTGCTGCCGCTGACCGTTGCATGTAAGCAACAAATTATGCAATTCCAAAGGTTTTGCACACTTCAAGTGAAAATATCACTTTTTTGTTTTTCTTCTTTTGTGTAATTTTACACTTTTGATTTAATGTGAAATAACTTTTGACTGTTTTACAGTTTTGTTGCGAATTTTCGTTAAGCATTCGCGTTGCAATACATGTTCAAACAAAGTATATTCTTATGCATTTTTTTCTTTTCTCATAGTTGCACTTGATGTGCCAAGTTCGTTGCCTGAGTCTTTCGTTTCATTTACATGTAATCGAAAACCAAGAAAAACCTAACAAAGTACAAAGTCTTGACTTGAATCTAAGATTGCAATGCAATGATGATTGTGCAAAACAAAGCAAAGCACAACAACAGAAAAAACAAGAACAATTAAAAAAGTAACTGAAAACTTGTACAATTCGTCATTTGTCAGTTATGAGAATTTAGTGCAAAAGTCTGCAAAACATGACAAAGCGAATAACAACAAGCACAACAACAACAACAACAACGTCTAATGCCGTGTTTATGAGCGAGAAAAATGAGTTTGGTTTTTGTTCTTGCAGATAAATTTCATCAGTTTCGCTCACAGCACTTGAACATCAAAATGATTTATTGTGTCATTTTGTCTGAAAACTCAAATTTAAATTAACGTTTTTTTTTTTTGTTTCCATTTTTTTGCATACTTTTGAATATTTAAAAGCACAAAAAAACAGAGTTTTTGTTCGCCAAATAATCTGGCTGAGCAAATTGTTGACATGCGATTTTGTTTCCGAAAGATGTGTTCAGCTCTTTGTGTATGTGTGTGTGTGTGTGTGTGTGTGACACTTACCCCTTGTTTCTTGATGTAGTCGACAGCGGCGATTTCACCATTGCGGCAGTCTTGTGGCGCAACGCAATCCGAATCACGGCCGCAAGTTGCAAATGGCCGGGACGTCGTGGTGGTTGTCGTTGTTGTTGCCGGCGGCCGATAAGTGCAGCAAATGTTAGTTTCAGGTTCGCAGTTCTGCAACAAAAACAACAGAAGTCATTAATTAATGCAATCGAAAAAGGTTTTCATTAATTGCAAAATTAAAATGTCAACTTTGATAAAAATGGCAATAAATTTGGCAAAAAATTTCGAGTTGCCAAAAATGTGAAGTGCATACAGAAACAAATGACAACAACAACAAACAATTAATCAAAAACGGCAAGCAAAAAACAAAGAAAGCAACAAACTTGCCTCGACTTGACTTGCAACAAATGACAACTGCCGCAAGTACAACGGCGACTGTCATCCCTCGACTGCCGCTAAGTCAACACAATCAATCAATCACGTCGCAAGCATGCCGCTGCTGCAGCAAAGTGCAACTCACACACATGCACACACACACACACGCACACACATACTCACACCATAATCAAAGTAGTAAAAAATAAATGACACTTTATTGGCACGTAAATTCTGTTGGCAACAATTGTGCATTGCATTGATGCGCGAAGCCTTAATTAAGCAAAAGGTCAGCAGTAATTTAACACTGCACTTGCATTAACAAAGTGTTAAAAATTGCAATTTGGCGCGCATTGAACTCTGTCACGCCCCGACAGTAGCGGCCAAAAGCCGTAGCCGCAGCCGCTGCCGTTGCAGTTGCAGAAGCCAAGGCGGTAACATTATCTGCTAATAAGCCAAGAACCTTCAAAGCATTTTACGATCAATTTGTTTAACTGACGTACGGACATGGCATGCCGTCGCAACTCATTTCAACTCATCCCGCTCCGCTCTACTCCGCTCGTCTTGACTCAACACGACTCAACACGGCACACAGTTACATTTACCGCGTTTATGCGAGCGCCTTAAGCCGCTTCAACTCAAAACGGTTTAACTGAAACGACTTAAAGCGCTTCAGCGTAGACCGCATTTTAAAAGCGGTTTTATTAAGCTGAGCCGTTTTGAAATACTCAGGAATTCTGTTTTGAAAGTCTGCTGATGCCGACTATGTTACCAAGTGGAAGAAGTGATGCATAAATATTTGATATCATATTTGTGATTTTCACATTTGATTTCGATTACGGAAAGAAAAAGCAGTGTTCCGTTGCTGGCAATTATTATGCTCACGTCATTCATCGAATTGATTATTCATATCGAAGGAATCTATCAAATCAAAACAATTGATCTTCAACCGTTTTGAATAAGACCGTTTTAAAAACGTTCGCAACAACGCCTGGGCAAAAAGCGTTTTGAGTTAAACCGTTTTGAGTTAAAGTGCTTTACGCTGTCGCATAAACGTGGTAATTGTTATTATTGTATAGTCTTTGGCAAATGTTCACTGCCACTGACCACTGGAACTAATAACCATTGAAATGTCTGTCCATCTGTGTACTCAACTAACTAACTATCTGTCTGTCTATCTGTCCGTCCGTCACCTTCGTTATTATGCAAAATTAAACGACTGCATCTGCATGCAGCCGCAGGCAAATTAATTGATTTAGTCATTTATTTATCGACAGCAACGATTAACTCTACTCAGCTATCTGAGCATGTCTCTCAGTGACAGCTCATTTTGGCTTTGTATCTTTTTGTTTGTTTGGTTCGCTCATTCGCTCATTCGTTCGTTCTTTAGTTGACGCATTTCGTTGCGGCACTAATACTTCATAATGATCATGCCAAGCGAATGATAATTGACAATGGCAAAAAAGGGGAAAAATGCGTCCCATTAATCTTAATTATGCAAAGAAATGGAAATGTGTTCGAGCACTTCGCTAGTCAAGAAACCAGTTGAACGCTTAGCGACATGAACCAATCAGTCAAGTTTCATCTGCCACAAAATAGCAGAAGAAAACTTGTAAGATGCGTGAATTAGAATCGCTGAGTTCAAAGTATGCGCAATGACCTTGGCAGCAAATGGTCTGCCACACAGATGTATCGATATACATAAAATGTACATATGTATGTATCTATGAAGAGATGACAGATAAGGCTAAAAATGTGTTTTTGGTTTAATTATTTGAAAACTTTAAGAGATGCGCTGTGATTTTAGAAAGGGAAACATTTCGGCTTGGATGATTTTGTTGTGTTTCTTTGATTGAGCAGATCAAATTGGAAACCATTTTGACTTTGTTGATGGTTTTGCCTTTTAATGTCACTCATTAGCATTTAGATTGTGTGCTCAAAATGAAATAAAATCAAATATAAATAAGTTGAGTAACAAACAAAAAAATAAATATATGAAAAAAGAAGTTGCTTGAAACTGGCGACAACAATTCCCGACCAGTTAGTCGAGCAGGCCGTGTGTAGAACATGTGCCAACAATAAAAGCTTAATAACTTTTAATGTGCGTGCGAGCTGAGCTGAGCTGAGCCCGTGGCATTTATTAGCAAAGACACGTTTGGCTTGCTACGCCCATGGATAAGAATAGCACACACACACACACACACACACACACACACGCACAATTAACCAAGTTATTTACAACAAAATGAAATTTTACAAAATTATATTAAATAAACGACTTCAGATGATTCGTCAGCGCTGTAAAGCATTTTGTTGTCTTAGTTTATTATTACTTTTATTGTTGCTTAGTTACTTTTTATGGCAACATGTGTTAATATTCTGAGCTGAGTCATTGCGACACGCTCGTGCATGTGTGGGGAAAGCCCCCGAGTCGAACCGGATAAACTAAGCCAACTCAAATTACTGCGTGGGTAAACAATTATAGTTGACTGGGCTGAAGTTGTCGGGTGATTAACCCCGACTAAAGTCCGATGTGCGTGCAGAAGTGAACTTTTGCCATTAAGCAATGTCCGTGTGGAAATCACAAAAGAATGCTTATTTGACTAATGATGGCATTTGCTTTTGACGTTGTTGTTGCTGTTGTTGTTGTCGTTTCTGTTTGAGTTTTTGTGTGGGCAAACATTTGTTTTCAATAATTAAAATTTATTATGTATTTAACGTAATAATTACGACGAATGTTTACTGATGACGAACGTAATCAAAAAGCACGCAAAGCAAAGCAATGCAAAAATCAAAATAAATTTGAAAAATTACACATATATATATATATATGTATGTATATAGTATGTGAATTAAAACACGTCACGTCAGTTCCGTGAAATTTCCCAAAAAATAATTCTTTTTTTCTCATCTTTTTTTCGAACAAAAATTCTTTCACATAATTAATATGTGAGAACAACACGTTAAGATAACGCAATGCAAAATCTCTTGATTAACATGCACACGTTAATTTAAGTTAAAAAAGGCAATAATATCAACAACAACAACAACAACAACAACAATTAATACTAATCTGAACCAGTAAAGCTTTAATAGCGAAAAATAAAGCTGCGAAAACGCACGCTGACTGTGTCAAAGTCAAGTTGAAGTTGCTGCGACTCAACAACAAGTACGCTTAAGTCAACAACAACAACATTAGCAACAACAACAATTATATGAAAATAAGAATTACGTATCCGCAATAAAAATCTTATTGTGCTCACTTTGATTCACACAAGTCGCACAGTTGGCAACGCCGACGCTCAAAACACGAATTGCTTAATTTGGCAACAAGAGAACAAAAAGTTAAGACAAATGCTTGCGTTCGAATAAAACAACGTAAAGCAACACCCACATGGCTCACACAGGGAGAGAGACAGACAGACAGACAGACGGACAGACGGACAGACAGGAGACAGACAGCAAAAGATATAATAATCGCAGAGACAAGACAAGTGTTATTTTAACAGAAGCATAAACAACACTTTTGTTGTATTGTCATAAATATTTTACTTTGAAATTAACAAATATTTGTTAATAATTCAATTCTGTTTCGATTTGTTTGCTTTTATTGCATGAGTTTTATTTATTTTTAAAGCATTTAACATTTTAATATTGAAGCGTTGAGTTTGACAGCTTTCATAGCTGTGATTTATTGCGGTTCAATGCACTTGAAATGGCTCGGACAACTCGAAGTCAATAGACTAAAACAAGCACAATAAATCTTCAATGCACAAAGCAAATCATATTCACTATAAATTTAATTCAACTCAATTCAAATCAAATCAAATGAAGTCCAATCAAAGTTCGAACATCTGCTTTGCTTTGCTTCACTCAACGCAATAAAATGCATAAAAATTCAAATCCAAATGAAATTATTAAAATACAAATTAATGAACATAATATTAGACATAAAAAACAATGGTTTATGGCGTTCTGCCGCGTTAACTGAGACAGTTTATAAAGGTTAGCAAATGAAATGAGTCGAGAGACCCAAGCCAAAATGGGCCGAAACAAATGTCTTGAACAAATTATGAAAATAGAAATAATATGAAAAAAATAATCAAAAGCATTTAAAGCAATGGAAAATTTTCCGTAATTATGTTTGCCAGCAATAATATGCAAAATGTATTTGTTGTTGTTGCTGTTGTTATTTGATTAGCTAAACTTGTCGTTGCAGGTCATTGGGTCAAATTCTTAGCACGCCAGACGTCTGCCCCGCTCGCTCCCTCAACAATATGCGTTGCTGGCGACTGTTACATCAGCACATCTGTCGATAGCATTTACAAGTTGGCTAACTAACTAGCTAACTAAAAAAGCATTTAACATTTCATCTTCAAGATTTCTTTAATTAAAAACACAAAAATAAAACAAAAACAACTCCATTACAAGACTTTCGCAATGGAACGCAAAGTAAAAACAAAAAATACGCAAACACTCAAGCGAAATAAAATTGGCATTTTATGCCGACTACAGTTGAAAACACTCAAGTGCGCTTGAAATTTGATTTTAAATTAAAAAAAGAGACAAATTTAAAAAAAAAAAAAATTTTAAGTCTTAAACTGTTGTATGTGCGGTATGTCTTCATATAACATGAGTCGCAAGCAGTGCAAATTAATGTGCCGTTCTTGAAATGTCCAAATTATCATCTGTTTATAACACAAAACAACAAATAGCACAAGTATAGCAAGTTTTACATTACACATACAGCAGAGCAACATGTATAAGACTATTGAGTGTGAAACGAAAAGAGTGTCGACCTTCATGTTCTTGAGCCTAAATCAAAACTTTATATATTCTACTCATAAATATATATATTTTCGATAATTCATGTGAGTTAACATAAATTGAAATATTTCTGCAAGACATATGTATGTATATACATATCTTTCCCCATTTATTATAATTTATGTTTGTCCGAAAATATCAAGTTCGTTTCTTAAGTCTTGCGTTTCATGTGCACAGACGAGGAAATGTGCACAACATTACTTCATATAAGAAAAAAAGCAACAAAAATATTATAGTATCGAAGCGAAGCGAATACACAAAATAAGATATTAAACCTAAAATGTAAAGTCATGAAAAATTGCAAGTGCTTTATAAATGACTGTTGTTGTTGGTTTGCGCTTATTTGCGTTGTTGTTGGCAACAAACATGCAAAAAATGAATGAGTCTTGAAAATATTACTGAGTAAAAGGAAGGCATACACAAAGAGGGCCTAAACTTTCTTAAATTTCGTGCGCGTTGTTTTGCATTTTGTTAAGTCAACTGCCAAAACCAAAAAAAAACTCAGGAAACATTTTTTTTTGTTTTTTTTTAACTGTTTTGCATTTGCGCACAAAAGCAACAAAAAGATCGAAGCTTCATTGCAGGTGAATGAACAATAAGCAAAATAAAACAAAAAAATCAACAAAAATAACGAAAAAATAAGTAAAAAGTTCAAGTTGTCTCCGATTATGCGACCGACACAATAATGCAGGGATTATGCGATTTCTTATGGAATTTATGTGACACTGCAGTAAAAGATACAAAAGTGAAGAAAAGTTGCATGCAAGCAAAAAAGAAGAAAACAGGCGAAAATATAAATAAAGGCAAAAGCGTTTCATTGTGCATTGTGCACTGTTGCTGTGCTTGTTGTTGTTGTAGAAGTGGCTGCTACTGTCGCTTTTCATTTGCCTGTTGTTGTTAGTAAGGCGGACCATATAAAATATCGGCGCATTTACATGAATTTCTTTGGCAGCAAACTTGTCGAGCAATTAAACATGAACTTCATTTGCGGGTTTTGCTTCTTCTGTTCGCTCATGTTACGAAATATTTTTATAAATATTTATTTTCACTTTTTATTTATTTATTTAACGCACAAAACCGGAAATTAAATATAACTGTGCCAAAAATTCAGAGCAGTCAAAGTTGCGTCGCCCAAAAATATATTTCACCTTTTATTGGTTTTCAAAAAAACAAACAAGTTACGCGTTTTAATTTTTGTTTGCATTTTTAAATGGTTTTTTTGCACATAAATCGTATTTATTGTCTCACTGACGCAATTGTTTTTTTGTTTTTGCTTTTTTTTGTATCAAAACAATTCTCATTATGCAATCGATTTTTTTCATTGCTAATTTTTTTGACGCCAAAACTGCCAAAAATATTTGAAGAAACTTGTTTAGAAATTATAAGCGTTTTGTGACTTGAAACATTTGTGCAATTTATTGCAATTAACACTCATGATGCGTTGCCATTTGTTTGCTTTCGTTGTGTTAAACAATAATAAAAAAAATGGTTTGGTTTCGCCAAACGAGAATTGCGACATTGTTAAAAGCAGCTTAACTCACCTGAATCTTTGGCTGCTGTTGACTGTAGTAGCCGTTCTGGCATTGATTCTGGCGCACACACTGCTGACCAGCGCCGCACTTGAGATACTCCTTGGGCGGCAGATACGTCGGGCCCTGGAAGGGCGATGCTTGGCGGCTGATAATTGCATGGTTGAGGAAGATGTTCGTGGTCGGCTCGGCGGACAGATGCGTTTCGGCGGGCACGTCCTTGATGCCGTTCTGGTATTGGCCGTTGAGGAACATGTTCGTTGAGTATTGGGCGCCATGTACGGCACAAGCAGCCAGTATGGTGGCCGCCAGCAAGATTGAGTTCCGATACCGTGCCATGTTCACTTTTGCTGTCTTAGCTGCGGACAATGATGTGCTTTGTTGGCTTGTGGTTGCTATTTAACTTCGTGCCTTGTGTGTGTGCGTGTGTGTTTGTTTGTACGTGTAACTGAAAGCAGAACACAAGAGTTGAACTATTAATAAAGATACAAAGGCAAAGAACATGACGGAAGTTGCACAGCAGAGCCTGTTAGTCTAGTCTAGTCTAGTCTGTCAGTCACTCAGTGAGTTGGCTGGACTGGACAAAAGAATACTTAAGCGGAACAAAGCGCTGTTCTAGTTGAGCTTGGCAACAGCTCAGCTTATTTTACACAAAAGCAAAGCCAAAAAAAAGTAGCTTAGACGCGGCGTGTCGTCATCGCCTTATCGACGAAATGCAAAACGCTTGTGCCGATAATGATGATGATGATGATGATGATGATGATGACATAATACTCAACGCGCAAATGCCATAAAAGTGCAAAAGCAAAGCCAAATCAAAAGCCGGCAAGTGCGCGTGCAACGTACATCGTGTGCTGCAGCATGCTGTGCGCAATTCTGCGAATGCAAGTTGCAACAGACACACGCCGTGCCAAGCCGACGTAAGTCAGCAGCGTCCACAGACGACTAGCAGCGACTTGAGTTAACTAAATGTACTGAAGTTGATACGCTGAAGATGTGCGCAGCAACAACATTGCCAAAATAGCTAATCGATTGATCGTTCGCCTGTCCGTCTCTCCGTCTGTCCAACCAGTCCACCAGTCTGCTTGTCTGCTTGTCTGCCATACAAACGAGTGCTAGAAATCATGTTCCGCGCGTGTTTGTGTGTGTAAACCAGTATTATTCTGTTTATGCTTTTAGAAAACTTCCTAAATCTTGTAAATCATTTGAAATCTCGCTTGTGTATCTGTGTGCCTATCTGTGTGTTTATCTGTCTGTATCTGCAAGCTGCTCGCACAATTTGTCAAAATTCTAAGTCAGATAAATTACAAGGCAGTTGCGCCTTCAATGCGCTGCTGATCATGTTGTTTGACGTATGTGCTGTGATTATTTAAACAAATACTACAAAAAAACTACAACAAAAACGGACTTCCAAGCTGAAGCAACGGTATAAAGCAACGCTGAAGCGAATTCCAACCGGATTACGCAAAGAGGCGTTTTTGGCTTCATGTGTTGGTCTTCTCTTCTGGCGATTAACTTGGCGATTTCATAATTGACGGCAGGTGACAAAGTAGCAGCAACTCTAAACTGACAGCGATTATTAAACATTTTGTAATTTATATATCATTATTATTATTATTATTATTATTAATAATACTTTTTATATCCGGTTTGCAACTAATTTGGCAATGCGCTTTGTAGTTATAACTTATAACGTCTTCTTATTTGCGTATTTGCTTATTGCCGACCCTGCACTGCGAATAATAACGACGTCAATTGCCAAAATTTGCATTTTGCGCTGCCAAAACTTGTATTAGCACAATAGCAACGGCAACAACAATAGCAACAACAACACGTTTGCTCAAATTAAAATAATATTAGAAAAGTCCGAATTACGAGATGCGTTCAAAGTGACTCAAAGCTAAAAATAGCTTAGAACGCGAAAGCTTCTTCGCAAAGACTTCTTGAGTTGGTGGTTGGTGCGCAAAAGAAGATGACTTTGCGTGTGTGTGTGTGCGTGTGTGTGGCTGCCAACTGTTTTGCATTAATAAGCTCAGCTTGTTTTCTTTCTATTTTTTCTTATTGGAAATTTGTGTGTTTTTGCTTTGTGACTTTCTGATTAGCCGCAAAATTTATGAACGCAAAATTCATATGTTTAGCGCAAAATCTCTTCTACTTTCTATTTCAAAGTGTTGTTGTTGTTGTTGCTGTTCTTCGGCTCATTAAAACCGCGAATATTCATAAACATTTCGTTGTTATTAAAAATTAAATGTTAAACATTTGTTTTTGGGGAATTTTTGTTGCCGTGAGCATTTTGTTCGATTTGATGTTTCGATTATGGGTTTGTATCGTTTCATTGACACACATTTTAACGGGAATTGATGTGTTATTCTACGGTTTCTTTGTTTTATGTGTGTGTGTGTGTGTGTGTGTGTGTGTGTGTGTGTATAAATATTGTATTAATGTCCAAAATAGGCAAAATATTTTTGTAAAGAAGCTTGTTTTGTGACAAACAAAAGATTTTTGGGCAGCGAATTTGCAAATTTGTTGATTTTTTTCCTTTTCTTGGCATTTAATATGAATTTATGTTTGTCTAACTAATGGTTTAGCGCTGATTTGAAATTCTGCTGTCATCTGCCAAAAAAAAAAAACAAATCAAACCAAAAAACAGAAAAAATATTTTAAATATTTCCTATAAATGAGTAAGCGTTCTAAGCAAATGAACATGCTTGTATGCTAATATGAACATCGTGTTTTTGTTGATGTTGATGTTGCTGTTGTTGCTGTTGTTGTTGATGGTGTTGTATAAACATAAATTAAATTGGCAAATGTTTGCTTGTTGTTGTTGCTTTGTTGCTTTGTTTTGCAACAAAATGGTACAAAGCAAACTTTACCGCAACAAATCAAAGCAAATAGCGTAAAATATACAACAACAACAAAAACAAAGGCAAAGGCAGAAGCAAAAGCAAAAGCAAACAGTAACAAAGTTCAGTTCGCATTGCCGTCGAATAAATTTCAAGTGAGATAAACACAATGCAATTGTAATCGGAATCGAAATCGCATGCAAGACAAGCAGGCAGCGGAATCAATCAAGCCAACCATTCATCAATCAATCACTCAACCGCAAATGAATTTAATTTAACCACAACAACAGCAACAACAATGCCAACAGAGACTTGAAGTGCGAAGCAGGCAAAAGGCGACTTGCGATTTCATAGTTAATTTGCCACTCGTGGGTTGTTCAGGGCGATAGTTCAGTCAACGATTTCGTTGCTCCTGACGCCTCATGCCTTTACTTGTTAAGCTTTTAAGGCTTGCTAAGCGTTTTGCACACATTTTAATTTTAAATTTAATTCTTCTTATTGCGCTTTTTTTTGTAAACTATTATTTGAAATTGCACAGCATATCCTTGATTGTCCTTTGGCTTTGTGCTTTCTTACAGCATTTTGAACACTTAAACGTCTTTTAGTTACACTTAAGCAAAATGAAATCACTTTTTTTTTCAATAGTTAACACACAATTTTTGTACATGAAATTTCTTATTTATTTCTTTTATGGTTTTGTTTTATTTATTTAATAAATTATTGTTTTTTAATTTGTGCAATTCTTGTAAGAATTTCGAAGCTTCTTTTTTCAGTTTTTTACCTCAAACAACTCGAACGCACGTACGTACAACTTGAATATGATTGTGAATATTTACTAAGATCGCCTTTTTATATGTGCTCGAACAGCCAACATACACTCACGCCGCTTGGCTTGAACCGGCAAAAGCAGCGCTGCGCAGCTCTGCGCAGCATTGCTCAGCGATGCTAACGGCATCGTTGGCGGCAACATTATACGGACGAACGAACGAACGAACAGCACCAATACCAACACAAGCGCAAACAAAAGCAGCGGCAGACGCTACAAAATTTGACGACGTCAACGCCGACGTTGGAGAAGAAATTAAAGAAGCTGTTAAGCATCTCGTCTTAAAAGATGTGAACAAGTGAAAAAACGTCGGCGTCTGCGTTGACGTTGACGTTGCGCAGCGGCAGCAACTCAAGCAGAAGACGCGTTTGCTCTTTGTAACGCATTTGATCATTTGTGCTCCCGCTCTCACTCGTTTTCTTACGCTCTTTCGACTGTTTGTGTGTGTGTGTGTGTGTGTGTGCGTTACTGGAACACACACTCACTTTCATTTCATGCTGTTCGTGGGTTTTCTGTTCTACAACTTACTTACATATGTACATATATGTATTTGGGCATATCAGTTTACTCTCACTCTTTAGGCAAAGTAAAGATGTGCAACAAGTTAAGAGCATTCAAGAAGACAATTGACGCTCTCAGCCGCTCCCTCACACTTTGATGCTTCACAATGGGAAAACCATTTTCCGTTTGTTTATTATTTCTTCTTATTTTTGTTGTTCAGAGTTTTTCAGGTTAAAATTTAGTTGAAGCTTTAAAAACCTTTGCATTGATTGCATTTTCATAGCATTTATATTAACTTTTTGTCGTTTTTACGTTAATTAATTGTTTGTCTCCGATTTTTGTTTTTTTTTATTACTAAAAGAACATAATTTGATTAAAACTTGATTGGTGATAATTTGTTATAAAAAATGCTAATTTGCAATATAAGCAAACGGCCGCCAGTCACTTATGAAGTATGAATTTCTTAATATTTACACTAATGACTTTCATTATACATGTGCCGAGCTAACGGGCGTATTAGCAAGAATTTTTATTAAAACAATAAAAGTACAATTTAAAAACAATTTCGACAAACATGATACAACAAAAAAATCAATTAAACAAACAACAGAATCCGGCAAGCAAAAGTAATTAAAAAGCAAATTACACCAACGAAAAAAAAATAAAACAGAAAACATATTCGAACTTTCAAAAAAAGAGGAGCAAAAGTTCGTTGCTTGAGTCTTTTGTTGCTTTGCTGCATTTGAACATCACTAAAACACATATTTATGCGATGATTCATCTCACTAAAAAACCGTTTATCGCTGAACAAGAGTCTAATAATAGCAAAACAAAAAGAAGAAGAAGAAGGACCAAACGACAAAAATTTTTACAAGTGCAAAGCTGAGCAAATATTGATTTAAATATGTGTTGACAAAGCAACGCACGCTTGCCGCAGACTTCAAAACAAAAGCTACCGAAAAATCACATAAATAAACAAAGAGACACGCACGCACACTCAGAAATACACACACACACATACATACATATAGCATAATAACCGTCAAGCACATTTTTCACTGTCGTGACCAAAATCATGGCCGATTTGTGCGTTCGTTCATTGACGTCTCTTCTTGCACGTCGCGAAGTGTTCAGAAATATGTAATAACAACAATAACATTTACAATTAAGTATCCGTAAAATTGAAACAACATACAAGTTGTAGTTGTGGTTGTTTTTTCTTTACACAAATTTGGAAATTTCGCCAAATTAAATGAAATTACAACAAGCTCAGAAAACCAATGAAAAATGTGTCAGTTTCTTGCATAAACTGTTGAAATATGACGCAGTCGCGTTAATTGTGTAGTCTGCAAAAACAACAACAATAACAACAACAGAAACAAGAAAATCAATTTTGTGTTCAATATGCGAATATGTTTGGCAAAAGCAACAAAGTCAAGCGAGCAAGTAAACAAATACAAAGTGAGGCATGAAGAAAACAACAACAACAAAAAAATGGCAAGAAAACCGACAGAAAAAACTACCCGCATGTAATAAGTTTGTATAAATTCGTTAAACAATTTAGCACGCCTGTCAACATTTTTTTCGCTAATAGTTAATTAAACTGAGCAATTGACCAATGAGCCAATGAGTCAAAGAGCCAGTGGCAAAGCGCTTGTAATATTTAACTCTTACAACGCGCTCGTTACACTTGGCACAACGACGAAGCGAACAGCATGTAGGCCAAGGCATTACAAGCGTGTTGCCAAAATTAGTTCAAATAACAATCAAATTAGTGCAGAAAGGCAAATAAGCAAGCAAACAAACAAAGCATCTTCGATCTCAGTGGAACAACATGAGCCAAGCTGCATTAGCTTGCAATATTTCGCATTGCATGCTGACAATGCTGGCACACAAAGCGGACACACATGTACATACATATGTGCGATACAAACAAACCATAGCTGCAAGTCATAGCTTATCATTTGACTACTGCGCGTAATGAGCGAACGCCGCCGAGAGCAACTGTTGATTGCAACAGATTTATAGCTTTTGTTGCTGCTGCTGGAGGCTTCTTATGTGCCATTATACGCTTTGTCCATACAATTCGATATAACAATTTCCTTTGCTGTAGCCGAGTTTTTGAGGCCACCGCATCTGTAACAACTCAGCGGTCGGTCATTTCATAGTTGAAAGCGCTCGTCTTGTGTAATCTCGCCCTCCAATCGCATTAGCTATAAGTATTTAATGACGTCTCCTACAATTGCCAACGCACACGATTCCATTTCGCATTACTTTCCAAAAAGTTATACATAAATTACAAAATTATATAGAAATGGAGTGCGAATTGAGCTTTGGATGCGCATATGATCAAATGAGGGCTTTCATTGACGTGAACAAAGTCACTTGACAGCTTCACACAAATAATAAAAAGAAAAAAAGTAATTCAAATAAAGAAACTATTCAAAATCGTTTTTTTTTTTGGTTTTTTTGTTTTTGGTTTTTTGTTATAATAAAAAAAAGTGGTTGGTTTCACTAATTGATATCCAGCTCTGACAATGGGCCTTAGAACTAGAATCGGAACACGCTCATAAATATGTATGAGCGCAGACAGCACCGGTTTTCTTGGGCTATAAGACAACTTTAGTATAACTTATTTAAAGTATAAAATATTGAATAAAACGCGTGAAAAGTATGCTGCTATACGGGTTCATGCTACTATAATACATATAAATAAGCAAAAACCAATTTAAATATATTAAAATATCTTTTATTTTATTTTTTATTTCATTTTTTATTTCATTGCTTAAATAGCTGAGCTGAGCTGAGCTGAGAATCTATTGAAGTTGTTCTTGTTGTCGTTTTTAAATGTCAAATGTGTTGAAACACTTTTTCTACTGCTTTGTATGTGGTGTACGTTTATTTATGCAAGTTTTGCGGCTAAGCTCAAGTCACTTTGTTTGTGTATTGTTTTCGATTTTAAGGCGTTGTCAGTTATCACTTCTTTATAGCAACAACTTTATCAAAGTTCTATAAAACTGCGAAAAACAAATTTTATGAGTCAAACTTGAGCAACATAAGCGTAACGAATTGTATACATGAAATAATCAAGTAGTCACAGTTTGTTTCATTTATGCTAACGTCATTTTGAATGTCATTCTTGTCTGTGGTTTTGATTTGCCTAAATGAATCACATTCGATACAACGATACAACAAGCATGATTAATAGATATTTCATAATTTCAGCTAATGTTGAAACAATAACAATACAAGTTTAGGCCAACGCACTAATAAGAATCACCGTATGATTCGTCTAATCTCAAGGATATCCCTGCGGGTTTCCAATTTTCGTTTCGTTTCGTTTCTTTTCTTTGTTGTTACTACAAATAAGTAAAAGTATTATGCCAAGAACTTATTCGTCATCTCTCAACAGTCATCTGGTTTTTTGTGTCTGCTGCGGTCTGGTCACCTTTTGCACGTAAAGTTGGTGTGACCGTTTGACATGTAGAGAAACATTACTGGCACATACAGTGGCGCTCAGCTTAGTGCCAAGAATATGCATAAAAATTAATAACCAAAGAGTAATAAAATAAAATTTAGTTAAACGATGATTAAAATAATTAATGTTCTAAGATTTATTTCTTAAAGTTGTTGCAATATTGTTGTTGTCTTGTCTACTAAGCACGCTTGAAGCACATAAATAGCAATCAATATGAGATAAGTTTTTAGCTGACATTGATTTCGTAGTAAAAGAACACAAATTAATTTATTCAATTCTTTGTATTATTTTTTCTTTTAATCATTTTTCTTTCTATTTCTCTAATGAATTCTGGCATTTTACTTTCACTGAAATGCCAAAACACCCAAGCCGAGATTAATGACAAGCACTCAATTCTGTGCAAATCCTGTTCTCACAACATTATTAATTTGGTCTTTTAAACGCAATCAATATTAATTAATTAATGAATTGAGCTTGAAATGTGAAACGCAACAACGTTTAACCAAATATTGACATTTATACTAAATACAAAAACAAACTGCAAACAAACAAAGATCGATCGCTAAGCCATCCATAAACGGCACTGAATACACTTTAATAGCACAAAAACAAAATACCATAAAAACAAATAAGGCAAAAACGCATTAAAATCAATTCAGACATTTGAATTTGCACGCCGCCGTTCTGGTTTTCTATTACTATTCCATGGCCTATCAATGGAATTTTACTGAACAAGAATATAAAAAAAAACACAACAACAAAAAAAATGCACAAACAATCAAAAGAACCCATGAATTAGGAGGTCAACAAAATGATGCCATGAAGAAGCATAAAAATAAAATAACATACTGAAAAACAAAATGTTTACAAATTGTAAGAATTTGTCAATCAAATGGTTTTTTATTGGTATCAAATTTAACTTCATTGCGGCGAAACCATTGTGGCGCCTAATAGCTTTTGACTACTGTATTGGCCCCCCGCTTGGCCAATGAATATTTATGACGCCTCATTGGCATTAACTGATAGCAGCTCCTTTTTTGGCGCACCACTTCGCGGCCCACTTCCGCTATCGATGTGTCAAATGTAATGACCGTCGCGGCCACAAATTAAACAAGTTATGTCTCCACATACTTAATCCGACATAATTTGCCTACAACCATTGAGTCGTTCAGAGCAACGTCAAAGGTGGTCACGGCACAACTATTCGACGATTTGCATAATTCGGACATCAACACTCAATTGGAATTTTTGATTAGTTTCGGTCACTCTGGTGCCAGAACTAGAATATTCCGATGCGCGCATCTATCGGCAACCGAAAAATATCTTCAGATATCAAATACAATCAAATGCAAAATTTGTTCGCTTCAAAACAACAAAACAACAAAACAAAAAACAAGTTAAAGTTGTTTAATGTTAATTATTTATACCTCTTGTTTTATATATAATTAAAAACTAAGGTTTTCAAGCGATACTGAATGGCATAATTATATATTATGGTGTATACAAAGGCAAAACTCAACTTAAAAATGTCAATTGTACAAAGTTAATGTGGAAGAACTGAAAATGCCAATTGTCTCAAACTAAGACTCAGTTGAGCATTGTTGTCTTAAGACATTTTTCACACCAAATACAGAAACCAACACAACAACAAACTACAACAACAACAACAACAGATGCGCAAACTCAAAGTCAAATCGTGCGCTTTTGCTATGCGTAGTTCCGCAAACGAGAAGGAGAGAAAAGAAGCAGAGGCAGAAACAGAATAAAATATTTTATCATTGGCATTAATTCTCATCAACAAGTGAGCAGACTGACTTTGGCTTACGTTGTTTGCTGTTACATTTTACGAAGCGAAAAACAACAACAACGACAACAACAACAATTTAATTTATAACAACATAAAACTTGTCTAAAACAAAAGCTGTGCGAGTCAACAAATGCAAAACATATATTATACAGAAAGAAGTTTCTTCGAATTTCGCAGCATTTGTGCTGATGGTGCGACCATCCTTCGCCGCCTAGTCAATAAACGGCCTTCGTGAATGTTGGTAAAATGTTATACTTACTTAGCTATGTATATTGACGACAGACGACAGACAACCGACTACCGGGCAAATTGCAGACCACAAGAGTCGCAGCGATTGACCACAGTCAAGGCCAAGTGAACGACGAGACGATGACGATGACGATGCCAATGATAATGATGATGTTGGCAGTGATGATGATGAACACATGACGAAAGCAAGTGAGGCAGGCAACAACAAAATTTGTATTTTGATTTTATCTTAATGAAAAAACTTAAGCGCAAATAAACCTATGGGAAAACCCATGTCTGTCTGCCGCATACACATTTGAAGTATCTTTCCTTTGTGCTTGCGTGTATGCGTGTGTGTGTGTGTGTGTGTGTGTGCCTGGATGCTTATATCCGTTTTTGCCGCTTTGGAATGCTGTGCGACAAGTTTTGCTATTAAGACAAATGAGTGTTAACAAGTTGAACTTGGTATTTTTTGTTGCCAAAAACTCAAAGAATTCAATGATTCGCCAAGATTTTTGTTGCTCAAGAATCTTTCATTAATTACGCATTTAATTGCAGTCATGAGCAGCAGATGTACTTGACAGGCAACACTTGTGCTGCTCAAGTGTGAATTATAACAAATTAAATCAATTACAGAGACGAGAAATAATTGCTTGGTTTCTTGTGCGTTAACACAATTCGAAGGTGTGTCGTGTCTGTTGTCTCTTGTCTGTCGTTGGCGAAGAACAAACTGTGAAAAAAGAATGAAATAAAAAACAAGTGACGTTTGGCTATGAATTTTGTTATTTGATAGCACATTTTGGCCAAAAGTTGAGGCATAACTTACCATTTGTCATAGCGCCCACCCATGGGTAGCAACATTTTACGATCAAATAAAAAAACTTGGCTATTTAATAAACTCAACAAGCACAAATCAAACGCTTTGAACTATGACATTTCCATTTGTTGTTTTGTCTTGGAGTTTGTACGCTTTTGTTTTCATTTTTCTGCTTCTTTTTATTCTTTGTTACTTCAACGCTACTAAAATCATAAATCTTTTATTGTTTTATTGCTTTGACAAATATTTATGTTTATATGAGAAAATTTATATAATTTGTTTTTTTTAATGCTTTTGTTGCTGCCGAACGAAGCGCATTTAAATTGTTATTTATACAAATGAATTGCCTCGCCAAAAATGGCTGCAAGCAAAGGTTTTCCATACAATGGCGCACAAATACGCAAAATGGCCAATTACCGTTGAATGGCAACGCGTAGCATGGCAGCATGGCTTACAAACAGTAGCACGCAATTTAGTCTTATCAATGCAGATTACTCATTGATTGCGCGACTGCGATAAGTTGAAATTAATTATTCGATAAGTTAAGTTAGAACAGCACTAACTGACTTGCGATTGCTGCCAAACATTGAAATTTCATATTGATTATTATTATTTTTTTTAACAACACCTACAAGGCTGCCGACGAGTTGATGAGCATCAATGGCGCACGCAAAGTTGTACAACTGTGGTCACACTGACAGTTGCACACGTCTCGACGTGCTTCTCATTAGGCATATGATAAGCACATGCGCCTGGCCAGCGGGGGTGTTTGCAAAGCCACGATTGGCGATGGCGTGGCGTAGACATGACAAGCTGCATTGCCGTTGTCATTTATTGAGTTTTATGACAAATAACAAATAACCCGTAAAGATACACATTAACATAGGTCAAGCATGTTCAACAGCGCACATTGAATTCCTCTGCATTAGCAGCAATTTTTCAAGCTGACAAAATGAAGCCTTGGCGTAAATGCCAAGTTAACAGTCAAGCCAAAAAAATTACCCTTTGACTTTGCTACGAAACTAAGAAGAAGAAGAAACAACTGTAATTCAATAATCAATAATGACAGCTGCAATTGGCATTCATTAAAAAATCATCGTCAGCGGCATCATTAATCAATTGTTATACTTATTTATTTATTTATTTATAACGAAAAACCGAAGAAAAAATAAATGATTTTCAACTTCATTTAAGGGTAAGTACCGTGGCCCAAGGTGCCGTACACTATTTCGGTAGTTGTTTGGCACATAAAACGACCTTTTGCTTGGCCTTGCAAACAGCAACAGTAACAATTCGCACAAATGAAGTTATGGCATTACTTTTCAAAAATAACTAATACATATTAATGCAATATAAGTAAATAAATAAACAAACAAACGAACGAACGAACAGAAGTTAATCGAAAACATAAATAAATAACAAATGAAATGATACAAAAGCCGCACGAGCACTTTAATTGCGGCAGCGACGCCGTTGGCGAACGACACGGCGTATGCGCAATGTGCTCAATGCACGGCACAGTAATCAATTAAAGCACTCATTAAGCGTGCGCTTATCACCCGCCTTAATTGAAATTCAAGATATACATGGTATAAGTGCGCCTGCGCTTGCATGTTGCGTCTTGGTCGGCGGCGTAGGTCAGCACTGCGACAATTGTGCAATTTTGCACTTGCATACGAAAACCACAACTTACTTTATAACCTATGCTTTTTTTGTATCTTTCTTACTTTCCACTCAATCATAAATTAAATGGCAACGAACTTGTTTACAGCACTTTTGGTCGGCCATTCATTGAGCATCGCCTCCGTGTGGCACTTTGCAGCTATAGACAATCCTCCTGCTTTGTTCGTCAATGCAAATACGTAAAATAAATATTTAATTAATAAGGCTTTGCCAGCTTACTTAGTCAAAACAAGTCATTGTCTTCTAATGCACGCTCATCAATTCAAAGTTTAATAATTTGACAAAAAAACGGAATACAAAAGGTAAAACACAAAGCACAAAAGCTTAATTTGCCACTATAAATAAGCAACGACAATGAGTTGCGAGTTGATTGAGTCGACACCAAGAAACACTTGCGTCAATCAATCAGCCTTTGAATTTCGTCTAAATGGACAAAGAGACAGATGAGCAGACAACACAACAACAACGAATATAAGTCTGCAGAGTCTGTCTTCGAGTGTCACCACGAACATTGCCCAGCCAAAAACAGTCGGGACTATGATACGATATGATAGCTAAACTGGAAGCAGAAAATTCTTGGCCGGAAAGTAAAAGTTTTTATTATGAGCGTTAATTAATTGTTATTATAACCGGAACTATGTGGCAATACTGAAATTAATAATCAATTAAATAACGAAATATATAAGATACATTTTAATTAAACAAAGCGATAGTTTGAAGGCAATTTCTATTCATGGTTTCTCATCTACTTTTCAGAACCTGCGTTGTCAATTATTGAGTAATTGATTGGTAACACATTTAAGAATTTATATATATATTTTTTTCTCAACTATTTTACATTATTTTTCATGGCACGCGTAAAAATAACAACAAAAAAATTAATAAACAGAAAAAAGATTACGCATAAAAATATTAACAAAACAAAAAACATGTTTTTTTTTGTGTTTTTTTTTTCCGTCTGCCTATTTTTTTTTTTTGAATTTTTTTAATGAAAAAGAAAAACAAAAACAATTTATATTAATTTGCGTGATTTTGTTTATTGTTTTTTTCTTTGTTAATAATTAATTAATAACTGTATTAAAAGTGTTAAAAAATTTGCATATCACAGAAATCATCAAAAATAATAATTTAATATAAAATTATGCAAAATTAGTATTTGTTTTTAAATCAAAAGACTTTCTGTGCGACTCTTCAACGCCAAAGGAATTTTAAATATGCTTTAATTGTTAATTTATTTATTTTTTATTATTTTATTTTTTTGAGTTATAATTAGAAATTTTTGAAAATAACAAACAAATCAAATTTGATAAAAATAATGTTGTCATACAAGAGGAATTCTCTATTTTTACAAAAAGTATCTATGCATTGCTTAAACGCAAACGTTTTAATTAATGCAAATTTGTTTTTAATTATTAAAAGTTTCTTGCAAATACTTGAAAGCCATTTGAGATCAAACAACGAGGGTCTTATGACAAATTAGTGGGTTGCGAAATATGTTATATTTTTATGAATTTTTCCTGTCATAAAAATTAGACTGAAATGTTAAATTTTATTTGACATTTCAGCTCAGCAATTTAACCTCTAAAATCTAAAATCACTAATATCATGACTAAAATTACAGACTCTAAACATTGGTTCTGTTCCCGACTTAGCTTTCATTGAATACTCCCGCAGTGTTGTTGCATGACGTTTCATCATTCTTTCAGTTAGTCAGTCAGTCATTGACTCATTCCGCCAAGTGCTTTTATGCTTCGATAACTTTAATAACTTCACACTTCAGCTAATTCATACTTTATAACTTTAATAAGTATACAACAAATGTGGATGAACTTGTTTTTTTAAGTTCTCATTAATTTATTGCCAAAAGCGAATAACTTCAAGCGGATCTGAGACGCGACACCTTGTTGCAAGCTCAGTAGCAAAATTAAAAAACGAAAAATTACGTACATTTCTCGAGAGCCGTCAAATCAGTCCGAGTCATCCGTCAGCAAATATCTATCAATTCTAAAATGCTTCATTAACAAGGACATTTTTTGTTTTTCGCTGCCAATAAACGTACACGCAAAATATCTCTGATTGTTAAGCAAATCAGTCAAACAGCTAAAATTTAAATGAACGTAAACGTTGTTGTTATTGTGTTGTTTTTCAATTATTGTTATTTCATGGCATACAACAATAAATTATGACATCAACGATGAAGTCAGTGTCATTGCAAACGAAAGCGCCATGCCAAACGACGGTCGACTGCCGACGGCGAAGTTCAGATCGCCAGTAATAACAACAACAACAACAATAAGCCACTCAATCAAATTTTGGCTACGTTCCAATCACGTTAATTGCACTTGAGATCGGAGAAGTGACAACTTAAGCTGCTCCCAACAACGATTATCCATTGCGCCAACCAGCAAACTTACATAATTGTAATGCGTCGGCGTGTCTGTGTATTTGTGTGTTTGTGTGTCTGTGCGTCGTCTTAACTAATTCAGCGCACAGCTCATTATCAACATTTAAATCCCTTTTATCGCTTTACACAATACGATTTCCTTATTCATCCAAGTTACACGTTTGCTTTTTTATGTTTTCGCTTTTCAAAAGTGTATTTCGTGCATGCATAAACATGTTGATTGAGTGTCGTTTAAAGCTTATACCAAAGACTTGGATGCCTTCTTCTTGTGAGTACGCCGATCAAACATATCCTTCTCATTGTTTATAAGCCAAGCTTATTTTTATTATTTTTAATTAAATACTCTTTAATTAAGCAAATATTCTAAAGTTTTCAATTTGATTTGAAAGATGACTCGCTTCATTAAGAAATTTCTGACCGAAAGCATTTAAAAAGCTTAGCGCAAACTTCAAAGTCTAAAAGTGACAATTTAAATGTAAATAGACTTTAAGTCAGCAAGTCGGACGGGTTCATAAAAATTAAATAAAATAAAATCCGACTTTGTTTTCGAAAATTTGAAAGTTTTTGCTCTTTTCAACAACTCATATTAAATAATAAGACGCTCGGCGCCAATGCAAGGTATAGGAAGCCGTGATTTTGGTAGCATAAACACAAAAGAATTGCTATAATAAAAGGAATGCAAAGCAATAATGCTTATTTCGAAGCTTAACAAACGCTAACAAGATTGTATAACGACTTTCCAATTTTTGGTAATAAAACCTGTTGTTTTGTTGTTTATGTTAGCCAGCTTACATTAAGAACATATCCGGCGTGGGTGTTGGCAAAGCGAAGCGCTAGTTTTAGTCACGTCGACGGTAGCACAGTTTTATCGCCCGCCGCCTAGACAATTAACAGCATGAATAATGCGCTGAACTTGACTGTTTAGCACTTGCCCGTCAGTGCGGCGCACACATGCATACAAATGTACATATGTGTTAACCAAGTGACGCAACTTTATAGGTTTGATTAGTAATGAAACTAATTCACAAGAATTAAGCGCAGCTTGATCGCTTGGCCATCAAGCATATGACTAAGCGTCAAATAATTCAACTGACGACATGTTGCTCTTGTGCGTGTCGCCTACAATTTGCTGTCAAATATTCTCAAAATGATTTGCTTCTAAGCGCAAATAATGAGCGACATAAAGAATGTCGCCAGCGTGAGTTGGCGCAGAAATCACGCATACGCCGGCTCGGACATAACTTTACACATTTAACGGCAAACGAATGACAGCGCGCCGAAGAGCTTGAAATATAACACATCATATGCAAAATTGACTAAATTAGTGTTTATGAAAACACAACAACAAAAAAATAAATAAATACAAAATTATATAAAAACAAACGACAAAATAATATGTTTGTATGCTCAAATCAGTTTGGTGTTGTTTCGAGTTGAGACGCTGAAATCGTCACAAATTAATTAAGCTAAGACGACGACGTCCGTCAGCGCTGGCGCCGGCGAACGCTCAAGGAGACAACGGTAACGAATGACATCGAAAGCGACGGAGACGACATCGCCAATAGGTTTCTGATTTCATGGAATTTCGCTGTTAATTCACATGTACACACATACATCGTATCGACAGGCCAATCGATCAATAATATATCAATCATTTTTCGGTGTATAGATTACAGAACTTGTTTGCACAATGTTATTTTGAGCGCCTAAAATTCTTGATTCGAAATTTATGCAACACCTGAAAACCTTATAAAAATATTTCTACAAGTATGAAGTTCATGCTAGCCATGTATATATGCAAATCTTGTTTACTTCTTGTTAAACTAATAACTTGCAACAATTTTGCACTTTGCGGCGAAGTCAACAAGTCCAAACATGCAAAGAATTAATAAAAATACAAAATTGAAATAAAGTAAGGCCAATAAAAATGCGTTCGACGCAAATGAAGGCATTGCAGTTCGGTCATTATTGGCAGGCGGTCCGACGATAAATAAAATTTGGTGCACTGAAAAATTATGCCATTAAAAGTGTTCAGCGAAGCGTTCGGTTAATGACTTGTTCGATTGCTGTTCGCTGCTTGGCTTGGTGGTCAAATTGCTAGCTACTGTTTTAGCTGCTTTAGCTCTTGCGGAGTTTGAACTTTGCACTTTGCCTGACGCATATTTCGTAAGCGTTGCAGTGGCAGTGGCAGCCGATAGCAATGTCAATAAAGTGTCACACATTGCAGTCTGATTGAAATTTAAAATAGAATATTGCGAAAAGTAGGCAGAGTGATAATAACCTGTTCTCATACTGTTCCGAACGAGTTTCGAGCATTATCATACAAATGTCGTTTTAATTCACACAATATAACAATTTGCCATTCACACACACTAATTAGTCAAGTAATAAAAACAAAATCAAATCAAAATCAAAATCCCAAATCAAATAGCATGGAATTCCAGCAATTGGTTTTTTCGAATTAGGCGATTTGAAATTTTTAATAACTTTTGTTAATCAAAGTCTATAAAAATAAAATCGACCAAATAATTTGACAGATAAATAAGCAAAAAAATAATAATATAATAAACAAAGAACAAGAAAAGAGCTTCAAGTGAGAGCGAAAGAGGGGTGACATTGTCATTAACTCAGCTATTATAATGAACAGATGAAAATAAAAAATTTATATTATATTAAACTGACGTATGTTTAGCACGCATTGCCTTTAACATAAAGTAAACAATACAATTTCGTTAACAATAATAAATATTAATGGGAAATATTATTTTCGCGCATAACAAAAGATACAACTATGAGCTCACGATGTGCTTTTACTTTTTATACAGAGAAAAAATAAACAAAACAATAAAAAACATTTTGAATAATTGCACTCAAAATGAAGAGGAAGAAAAAGAAACAGAAATTCCCAAATTTTAACTTGTTTTAAAACGTGTGCGTTCAATTGTGGTCAACAACAACTTTAATAACGTTGTCGTTTTGGTGTTGTTGTTGTTATTGTTGTTGTTGTCGCTGTTGTCGGTTTTTTGCAGCTTAAATCTTTCGTAATAGATGAGTGCATGTGATAAACTGATAAATCTCAGTTGCTGGCACTATTGAATACGACCAAAGCGAACCAACCGAACCAACCGAACGAAGCCGTCTGCATTGACATTTTCGATAGTGCGCTCAAAAGTTGCATTTAATGATCGTATGGCAGTTTTTCTCTTCTCTTCTTCTTTTTTTTTTGTTCGCCCCCTTAAGTAAGAAATTAATTAAAGCAAAAGCGTTTTTTAATTTGTTTACGTCACTTTTGAGGCACAATCAGCAGCACCATCATCATCATCAACATCAACATGATTGTCAGCAACATCACAACATCATCACGGGCCATGCGACTTTCATAGTCTCAAGTTGTCTTCAGTCGTCTACTCTGATCTGATCTGGTTTGGCTTTAGTTGTGTTATTGGTTTTGGTTTTGGTTGAGGCAGTGGTGTGCATGCAGTTCGCCTGATTGTCTCTCGTGCCAATGAGGGTCAATTTGAAGATAGCGATCGGGTTCAACATGCACATTGTCGTGTCAGTGTTGACAACAGCGTCCGTTGGCCATCTTACAATGTTTGCATTTATCTGTTGGCTGTTGCTGTTGTTGTTGTTGTTGTTATTTATTATCAACAATATTCGTCAGCACAGCAGCAGACAAAGCAATAATAATAAAGTTAAAGTCTTTCTTTCGAGTGCTACATTTAAGCCAAGCGAAACCATTAAACAGTTGAATCGTTAATGGCGCACGGCAAGAGGCGCTCGGTCGCCCGCTCACGTTGTCGTGCACGAACACCAAACGACCTTGACAGACACACAGTAACACTCAAACACACACTCACACACACACAGACACACTAACATTCATGTAGCCAAACTAAAATTGGGGGAAATCAAAGATGAAGCTGAACCAGACAACTCTTGTTTTCGCTTTTTAATGGTGTTTTTTTTTTCTTTTCTGTTTGTCTTAACAAAGAAATAAGATTACAGGAAGCTTATGTTAAAATCTTAGCTACAAAATCTCTCAAAAATTAGATTTCCTACGCATAATGCTTTTCATGCCTTTCACAATAATAATATTTTTTTTATTTCATTTTTTTAACTATTAAAATTTGTTTAGGACTTGCTTTATTTGGCTTATTTTTTTATTACAACAAACATAAAAAGTTTTTATTGTTTTCACATTAAATTCTTAACTTTTTTTGGTGCTTAGAATCATTCGAATCCAAACGATGTTGTTGTATTGTAATTTTGCGAATAAAATTGACCTTCAAGTGTGCCAAAACCAAAAAGTGAATGTCAACATAAACAAGTCAACTCAAAAATGACAAAACAAAAAACAGAATTTATTATTTAAGTAAAGACAATTAGAAGTTTTCTCAAGAAATAAGGTGGCAGCGACAATCAAACATAAAAGTATATAATACTTGAAGTTTGTAAAACTTGCACAATCGCCGAAAGCAGAAAAAAAGATCAATGCCAAATGCCTGAAGGGGCAAAAATTGGCAAATGCCGCAATTTGGCGAGTTAAACAAAGCGCTTCCGTTCCGAAGCCGTTAAGCTCAAGACTTGGTTGGTTAGTTAGTTGCTTGGCTAGTATGTTCGTTAGTTAGAAGAAGACGTTGCCATCAGCTCATATCAAAGTAGGGCAGCGCAAGAAACTTGGCCAAAAAGTCACTACAGACCCAACATCAACATCAACAACAACAACAATAACAACAATGACAGTAGCTCCGCTTGGGCTTCAAGTTCATTTAAACGGCTCGTTGGGCACAGCGAACAATACGCAAGACAACCAAAACCAAAACGAACATCAAAACGGGAAGCAGACCTTTTCGATATCTTTATTTTTTCTTTTCTTGCCTTTTTCGAAACTTAAACAAACAAAAATAAAGAAGAAATAAAGTTATTATGCAGCCAAGAAGGCGCAGGTGCTTCGTTTCATCTAAATTTATTTGTTCATCTTGATCTATGAAAGCATTAAATTTAATGGAGCATTATGAAAGACATTGTAGAACAAAAGACAAGAAAAATTTGAATTGATGGAAAATTCAAGCCGCAAAATGCCTGACAATGAGCGCAAAGAGCGACGTCAAGTTGATAGGCACTGACACATCGTGTCGTAAATGAGCGCCTACGGAGTTGTTGGGAAGGCGGTAACCGTCAAGCAGTCTATCTGTCTGTCTCTCTGTCTGTCTGTCAGTCAATCAGTCTAACACTTGGCCACCATAAGCCGCATGGCTAAGAAAGGGGTTAAGTGCGAGCTGTGCTTGGGCGTGCTAATGCGCGCATTTGTCTACAATTGCAACACATTAAGCGCCACGCATCACAGTACGACACGCCCCCAATGACTGACCAACGCTGCCAGTGGCATACAATTGAAAAACGACTGCCTGACTGTCGTGTAATTATGCACAGCACAGCACAGCACAGCACAGACATCAACGCTGTAATGCAGCTGTTGATTAGAGGGCGGCACAAAGAAGCATTCATTAAAACTCATCCAACTCACTCGGTCTTGAGTTCGTGCATTATTTGTGGCTGGCAAAGACTAAGCGTGTTGAGCTTAGAGCAACATTAATTTATATGGTGCTTAAACGTTAGGCAAAATTATCAAATGAAAGTAAGTCATACACATGGTCTTATGTAATAAGAACAACACATGAATTAACAAAAAGTTGCAAGATAAATCTTAATGTAGACAACTCATCATTAACTCACATTGCATATTAGACTGCTGTATGGCATGAGTGCAACCGTAGTAACATGCGTTGTGCTATATAAATGCCGAAATGTTGAATTCGGAACGTTCGTTTCTGTCTGAAATAAAAAATATAATATAAATAAATAATATAAGCATAAAATAAAAGCCGCAAAAAGTTACATTCCGTCTTTGATGAAAATTCATAAATACCTAAAATGAACTTTGGTCGAGCTTAAATGAGACAATCATTGATACAAATCAATGGACTGTTCTTGAGAACAGCAACAGTGCTATGACTAAGAATAAAAACCAACAAAAACATGATCTAAGCAGATGAAATTTCATCAGCAGAATTGGAAATTGAATTAAATATATAAAAAATATTTAAAAACAAAAAACAAAAACAATGCTAATTCCAACCATTGAAAAAACATTTAAAATTTTTATGCAAATCTTTGCGAAATTCAATGCAAGTCAAATAGAAATTCCCACAAATATAACAAGCGACAAAACAGAAAACAAAAACAATCAAATCGTGATGCTGCCCCAATTCATGTCGCAGTGATTGAGTTGTTTTTTACGGTTTTATATAAAAAAACCAAACAAGTTGAAGAAAAAATAAAAAGAACGATAGAAAATTAATATGAAGCAAAAAATAAATAAAGAAATGATGATTGTTAGACGGATGTGGGTTTTTACCAATGAAAAAAAAAATCAAATCAAATCTCAGTTGTAATACTTTTTACGGACTTTAACTTTAAGTTTAGAATTTATTGAGTGCTGCGGTTAATGGGCACACTGAGGCAACACCGTGTGTGGTTGGTAGGTTGGTTCGCTAAATTTCTAAAATTTCACATTCTGCTTACGAATGCTTTGATTTGCTTTTTTCGACTTCTGTGCCAATAAAAATTATTTCTTTTTGCTATCTTCATCTACAATAATTAGTAAGCCGAAACGTATTATGACTCAAAGCACACCGAAAACGGCCAAGAAGCTTAGCCAACGCCAACACGCATAAATCGTTTGCTTAATCATCGCGTTTATTGAATTATACAATTAATAAATTATATGCTTATTTAAAGTGTTTTGCATTTTTATACTGCAAACAAACAAGCAGAACGGCGGTAAAAAAACAGTTAAGCAAAAGCGAAAAAGGCACGCCTGAAGTGATCAAAAAGTGATCAAGTTGATGAAAGTAAAAGTTAAATAAGCCAAAAAGAAAAATACAAAGCGCACACATGAATTAACGACCGTTTAATTTTTTCTACACTTTTTTGCTTGATCTTTAATAAAAGTTTTTTGTTTTTGTTTTGCTTGAACTTTAATTCGCCCTTTTTATTTGCATATGCAACTTTTTTTATGAAAGAAACGAAATAAGTAAAATAAAAATTACAAAAAAGAGGCAAAACTCAACTGTCATGAATGAGTTTCGAGCTCGTGCTCCGTTTAAAATTTAATGTTCAATTAAATTTTATTGTTTAGCAGTGCTTTCGGCGGCTTGCATTTATCGGCACTGATGCATATAATAATAATAAACGAATTGTATTGTTGAACATAATAAAGAAATAAAAGCGCCACGAGGCAACAGTGACGACGACAACGACAACGACGACGACGAGTACGAAAACCAACAAAAAGCAAGAAGAAACTTGCAACAACACAAGGATTATGCAGAGTGCCGTAGCAGAATGTTGTTCATTGCAAGCCGAAGAAGCTGCGCCGCCTACAACGACGCACTGCCATGTGGCAGACAATCAACTTGCAACCAGACCTTCATTGGAATTTTCCGTTTCTGTTTTGTGCTGTTTTGCTTACATTACTTGTTTAATAATAACTTAATGACCATCTTTGCGAATTTGTGAAAATATTCACGCAAATTGATTGGAAATTTGAACAACTCAACTATAATTCGTAATTGTGATTTTATTTACGCATTTTTTGTTTCCTCTTAATTTAAATGTCGGGTTTTGTTGCTGGATTTTGTTAATAAATTTGTTGTTATTTTTCTGAATATTTTAATATAAAATCGCAGAGATGCCTTTAACAGAGATGTCTGTAACAGAGATGCCCTCAACAGAGATGCCCTTAACAGAGATGCTATTAACAGAATGGCAATGGCGTCCTTGCGACTACTTATTTTATTCATCCATATAGCTTTGCTTTCTATTCACATTCCTAACGTTTTGCATGCCTTCTGTGCCAGCAAGCGCAAAGTGAGGCCTGTCGTTGGCTCAAGCCGGCGTCATCTTGCACACTACTCATACAATGTTTCGTTTAGGGTATTTGTGATTCGTTAAAGTCAAAGTTCATGTATCGTGTTCCACTTTGTTCGATTCACTTGCATGTTGCTTAATGAGGGCGTGTAGTTTCTTTGATTAACTTTGCCTGCGGCGACGCTGCGTATACGCAATCCGATTTGACTTAAAATATTGTAAACAATTTCAACATTAACATACTTATTTATATGTTAAAATGATTTTCGCATGTTTTATTTCGGCTAGATTCAATTTCGTGAATGTTTCCGGCATTAAAAACACTAACAACAACAACATGACCACCCGCAGCGCTTGTGCGCATTCTAATACGTAAAGTTTCGGTTCATCGAATTGACAGAAAGCAACTTGACTTGTTTAGTTCACTCAACTACAGCGTAAATGACAAGGACTCTTTTGACACGCAAACGATTATTCATGCAGGCAGTAAATAAAACAAATATTAAATTAATAAATTGGCTTGCTTACTGTTAAAGAAGCGCAGCAATTAATTATAAACAAATGTTGTGAATTCGCAAAAATAAATTAAAATAAAAAACATTAAAAAAACAAAGTGTTGTTTCTTATACCAACAGTTGTGTTAGAAGTTTATCAATCAAAGCGATAATGATAAATGATGAACGTATTAAAGGCGCTCCATAGGTAAGCTTCTTCAATAAGACATTTGTTATTTATTTTGTGTAAATAAAAAAATTCATAATTTTTATAAATAACATATTTACAGTAATACAAAAGGAATGATTGTATTGTACATAAGTACGACTTACGCCCACGCTGCAAAGTAGGTAAGTCCATGGCCCCAAGCGAAGCCGCAACTTTGAACCGTGGCGAGTCTGATTAGTTGCTCAGCGCTTGGCCTTTTCAATTATAAGTTAATTACTCATTTATTTCATGTTGCCAAATTGTAAATTCATTTATCGTTATTATTGTGGTTGCTGTAGCTGTAGCTGCTGTAGTTGTTGTTGTTGTTGTTGTATAAAAACAAGATTTGACGGGAGCTTTATGCATGATTCGCTTGTTTATTGTTATGCAAAGTTTTTATTTAATAAATTTCTTAATATTTTGTTACCTTTTTTATTATTATTATTTATTATTTTGAACAACAACAACTGAAAGTCGGTAGCGTTGCTTGGCTACTTTGGCAGCAACAACAACGAACTGACATTTTGCTTAAATTGTCTAAGGCCAATATCAATGCAAAGCAATTAACAATTAACATACTTGAAGAAAAAATTAGAAATAATTAAAAAAAATTCGAAACAAAATGACACAAAATAAATATGCTCAATGATAATTGCTTCGTTACTTTGGTGTCGTTTTGGCAGATTTGCTTGAAAACAAAAAACAAGTGATATTTGCTTGCGGCATTCAACACCAACGGGCACTGACTTCGGTAGCGAAACGACGTTTTCATTTTGTTGGCCACTTCAGGCTTCATTTCAACTCGAACTTGACATTTAAAGTTCAGCCATCGTCGCACTTCTTCTTGCGTTACCATTAATTTTTCAGTTCGACTTTTATTTCAAGGTCGTCCAGCAATTTTACAACATTATTTCAATATGCATAAATAAAACGATTTCAAACACAACAAAATGCAGTGAAAGTAACGGCAAACGTTATGTAAGAATTGTTATTTTTGTCGTTGTTGTTGTTGTTGTTTTTTTTTTCCTTATTTATTATTACTACAAAGTAAATTAATTTTAATGCGATGTCGGCGCATTTCTTGTTCGTTGGCATAAATTAAAAGCATTAATTTATGGACTCAAACTGAAGAAAAAACACAAATTAGTTCATCTTGCCATATCAATAAAATAAACACAACATTAACAAAAACAAAGACAAAAAAAAAAAAACGAAAAAGGGGGAAAAATTAATAAAATCAGATACAAAAAAGACAAAACAGTCGTCATTGAGTAAGTTACATGTAAAATATCGACACTTTTGAGCCAAGTTAACAACGGCGGCGTGACACTTGACTGAGTGAGTGAGTGTGTGTGTGTGTGTGTGTGTTTGAGTCTTCAAAGAGTCTTCCGCTCTCAAAATAGCTTGGCATAATTTTCGTTAAGCCATTCACACACACACACACCTACAGACAGCGTTGCTTTTGTGTCGTCAGGTGCCTTGTGACCAAGTACTTCCGATTCTTGACTATTTGTTGGCCTTTTCTTGCTCAAATGTGTAGCGAAAATGAACAATAAAGTATACTAAACGCCAACGGCGAACAACTCGAAACGTTTCTGAGTGCCACAAACGACTTCAAAACGCTGCTGAGCTGTAATCATGTACAAGTGTACATTCTTCATAAAATTACGTCAAGAGATCATGGCAAAGGCACGACGAAAGGCAACAAGTTAACGCTGGCAAGCCATGCTCCGTTCTCCTTCCTTCCTTCATCTTCAGTTGCTTCTTCTATTTTTGTTTATTCAACTCACTCACACACACTTACTCAATCAGTCAGTCACTCACTCACTCACTTACCCGACAATTGATCATATTTTGTTGGTTGCGTTGCGCACTCAGACAACTTTTGATGCACGATTTGACCTCAGAGTGTTAATTGCTGTTTTCCCACTAACAAAAACAATAGCAACAACAGCTACAACAACAACAATTGCTAACAGTGTAACAACAATATTCAACGGGTGTTAAAATGCGTATTGCTGTGGATAATTGTTGAGTCCATACAAGCATACTTACATATGTGTCCGCGTTATACATATTTTTTTGTGTAATGTTACATTGTAATAAGTGCGCCCTCTGCTACCAATTGTGCGTGTAATTGACCTTGCGCTTTCTGCTCTCAGCATGTATTTCTTGTAACATATATTTTTTTTCTTTATTTTCTATGGAAATGCGGAAATGAGTCGTTGCAGCCCGTTTTGTTAGCAATTTTTTAAAACAATTCAGGCTTCTTTTAAACTCAATCATATTAAAATTAAGTTAATTAAATTAACATATAAACGAAGATATTTATATTTGAAATTACTCGTAAATTAATTAATATTGAAATAGGAATATTTTATTATGAACTTTGCAACCTTTGTATAAATTAATATGTAAGAAATTACATACAAATTTTATACAAAAACGAAATATTTAATTAATATTAAAAGCTTAAGTAAAATTTAAAAACATAAGTATGAAACAAAACTTTTGACTTGCATGAGGGTTAATGAAAGCGCTTAAAAAATGTGAGAAAACGGAGAGCACATGCCCATGTCTTCGCGTATATAGTCATGTTCAGCACCACATAAGCGAACGCCTCTAACGGATATAACTGGAACTGTATGTACTCAAATGCCACATTTGATATTGATTTATCAGAAGTTTTGCATGCCAAAAGCGATGCATTTGGCAATATAATATTGTGTGAAGATTTGGTTTAACAGAGTACGGTAGAACTTCAAAAGACGTGACAAATAAGAACCAGTAAGGTTCGAAAACTCGAATTGACGGATTACAGAATTTTCATTATTTTTCAGAAATATGTAATTTACTATATTTTATAAAATTGAACATAAATTGAATTAAGACAGTATTTGGTGGCTTCACATGTAATAGCCATGTCTCTTCCCATATAATCATCTTGTCATAAACTATTGTTAGGTTAATGGCAAATTTTCAAATAAATCAAATCGTATATTAACCGAGTTTAAAGTTTCTTTCACAAATCACTCAAACACAAAACAAAGAATAGAAATTGTATTGATAAGAAATTGCAACATCCGTTCATCAAGACAATACTATTGCCTAAAAGGACACCTACGGCGAGGCTAACATGTTTTGCATTGTTTTGCATGCAACCAACACAGTTGCAAAACAACATTGCATGTGCAACTGTTGCACAAAGTCAATACGATCTGGCACATGTTTGTTGCCACACGCATAGGCGTATGTTTTCCATTTACTTAACGGCATCTAGAAATTTTGTTGTACATATCAAGGCCATGCAATACATAGGGTCATGAACATTTGCTGATCACATTGAGTTAGTTACATCTTCAGCATTTGATGATTAAAAACATAATCAGATATCTTCATGTTTCTTAAATTTTTTATGTATAGTTCGCATATATTGACAAATCATTATGTGAAGAGGGTTATAAAATCTCATAAAAAACGACATCATTGCCTCAATTAGAACGAGGGTGTGCAGGGTGATTTCAGCCAAAAAGGGCAAATATTTGTTTTCGCTTCTTTGTTGTTTTTTTTTCTCCCAAAGTAAACTAAGCAAATACGCAAGCGTACATAATAAAAAATCGAACACTCAAGCGTAAAAGGATGAAAAATGTTATTAAAGTGGATATTATTCGACTTATTTTTATACCTATGTATGTATGTATATTTTCTCTATAGCAGGATATACGATTTGAGCAATGAAATAGAAAATAATTGAACTCACTTTCGGCAACATGACAGTCGACAATGTTGGTGGTTGTGTTTGCTGTTGTTTTTTGTTGTTGGCTAAACAAATGATACTATTTGAGGGTGAAAAATACTCTGTAGAAATACGCGTTGGTCAATGCATACAACGCTAAGACGAAATAACAACACAAACGTTAGATTTTACCTTCTGCATATAGCGACGGCTTATAAAAAAAAAAATACGGAAGACAATTAAAAAGACGAGAAATTCTATGTCATTCATAACCGGCGGCATTTATTTTTAATTGAAACGTTGATAAAGTCACTTGGATAACAACAAAACGACTTGTATGTCCTTGGCAGGCAACATTAGACGGCCAAGTGCGAGTTTGTTTTAATTAAATGAGATGGCAGACTTGTTGCTACCCCTCAACTACAATCATATGGCTTAAGAAAGTCGTTGAGCGATTTATGTGTGCGCGCTGGCAGACCAGAATGCAATAGTAAAAAGTATGCCAAGTCATGACACTTTCACTGAAAACATTTTAAGGTTGAAAAATTCCCAGGAAAAATGAAAACGTCAATAATAACTAAGCGTCGTTTATCTGTTAGCAACTCTGCGTATTACATTTAAACATTCGAACATTTTATTATGAGAAAGTGCAACCAAAATAAGTACAACAAACAAACATATATACATAAATCTCAATTGAAAATGTTGACCTGCATGGCATTCAATTAGACAAGGCAGAACAAGCCAAAAACAGATATTCTGTCCACAGTTCAAATGGTCACTGCTTGACCGCACAAATCGTTTTTACTGATGCACACATAAAATATTTTTGTTAATTTTGTTCTTTCTTCTTTTGTCTTTCTTTCTGATTTATAGTTTCTAGCAATTACGGCGGGAAACAAAAGTTTCCGGTTTGATTCGAGAGGCACAGGTAAATGTCATAAAACACGCGACAATCAAATGTGCTCAGGTCAAGTGGTTTTTTATGTGAGCAACTGAGCGCAATTATTTGTTTCGACTGCCTGACTCTCTGACAAATATTTCAAATCCATTTTCTTTCGAGTTTCCAAAAAACTACACAATGTGCCTGAAAATGAGTCTTCCTGTGAACTCCGAGGCGTATGTAACGATTTTATGAAAATGAAGCACACCCAAGATGAGAAAGTAAACAACAAATGAAAGCAAAAAAAAAAAAAAGAATAAAAAATAAATAAAGTGAAAAGCAACTCTCAAAGGCACAAACGCCACGGCACGTGTCAGCTGAGGACAAATGCAAAGTGTCGACGTTGAGCCTTAAACAAATTTACAAATTGGACTCAACGGTTGCCATGCTGGCAGGGAATATGTACGCCGGAACGGAAATCGGAAACGTGCACAGCTGAGGCCGAAATCGCGGATTTTGCGTGCAATTAAATACGCATTAAATTCCCAAGCAATGTCCTATTCTAAATTTAAAAAGAGGGCCACAACCTCGACAATGACAAACACAACTTCCATACATATGTAATGAGAATGAAGTTTATATTATTATTATTGTTATTATTAACTCATAATTATTGAATGGCCTGTTATTTTAAAAGTTCTCTAACATCATCCTTTCCCTTCCGGAAATTTCAGTAAAAACCCAGACCAACATACATATGTTTGTATGTATATGAATTCAAACAAAGTTGGTTAAAAGTTTCACTCAAATCTTGTCTAAATTTAGCAGATCATTTTAAAACTTGTTATACTCGGAAACAAACTGATTATTTATTTATTTTCTTAACCCGTTTAAGCATGTCTAGTCTTGTTAATAAATTGCATACACAAGCAAATATTTGATTTCAAATGCCTACTAAATACGATGATATGAGTTTCAAGCCAACTGAATGAATGGAAATTCTTCTTTTTATTCTCTCGAACAGAAACGATTTTGTTGTGTGTATTGTTTTGCATAATATTTCAACCACAACAAAAAAGAGAGATACTTAAACAACCCAAAAGTTGGTTTGCTTCATTAATGCTTCATTAGCTTAAACAGTTGAAATCAGAATGAGCTGTAAAATGAACGTAGTCGCAGAAAGTGTAAATCTCAGTTACCCAGCTAGTTTTATCAAAAACGAGTGGACCCAAAGCAATATTTGTAGCACAGGGACTTCTCTGCAAGAAGTACACGAAATGGAAGTATACGATGATGATGTCTGGCTTGTGACTCTGCCAAAATCCGGTACGACATGGATGCAGGAACTTATATGGTTGGTTATGAATTTCTTTAATTTTGACGCAGCAAAAGCCGAACACTTGGAGCGACGATTTCCATTTTTGGGGTAAGCTAATTATCAAAACTAAAAAAAGAAATATTATATAATAACAAAAATATTTACAAATTCATCAATTAGAGGTACCAACGACGACGAAGACAATATTTCAATAAAAAGAATTATGGATTTACAATCGCCACGCTTCATAAAGTCGCATTTACCACTACCTTTGCTGCCCAAACAACTATTGTATAAGAAACCAAAACTTGTTTATGTTTTTCGCAATCCAAAAGATTCATTGGTTTCTCTTTATCACCATGGTATAGGCTTTGGATTTGATGTTGAATCCTCTCTCGAACAATTTATAACAAATATTCTTCACAACAATTCGACTTATAATATGGATATTGAACACGCTGTAGACTTTTATCGATTGCGTAATGAACCGTGGATATTTTATACGTCGTATGAACGAATGAAAATGGACCTCCCCAGAGTTGTACGTGATATTTGCAAATTTCTCAACAAGCCAATTACCGAGCAACAAATGCAACAAATGCTGCACCATCTTTCGTTCGAAGAAATGAAAAGTACGAAGTATTTTAAATTAAATACATAACAACATATTCTTTGAAAACTTTTTTCCTACATCACTTCAGAAAATCCAACCACAAATCATTTATGGGACTTGGAAAAGGCAAGAAAAAGATTAAACAAAGACTTGAAGCCATTTGAGTAAGTTATATAATTGAACGAAAATGGTGTTTACATTATACAATTTTAAACATTTTAAGATTTGTGCGCAAGGGTAAAGTTAATGGATTCAAAGATGATTTGTCGGCGGAGCTTATTTGTAAACTAGATCATTGTATCGCACAAAAATTATCAAAATACAATGTTACATTGAATGATTTACTTCTGTTGGATGGAAATGAAACAAGTGAAAAATCTCAAACAAAAAAATAATGTTATAACAGAAGTATTAAAAAAATAGAATAGGGTTCTATATCTCGGGGTTGAGAATGTGGAATTAAGAAGTGAAAAAGTATTTGCCTTCTAAGCTCCATTAACACGCCTGTCCTCATCACTTCTGTCCGAATTCTTTGTTTAATAATTTTTTTTACTAACAATTTTATTAATTAAATTAAATTTGTGTTTTATAAATTTAATTCGAAATATATCCCTTCAAATACTAATTCAATGATGTTTTAAATATTTTGCGTATGCGAAATCTTCAGCGAACTTAAGGCCAAGAAGAATTCCAGCTTATTAAATAGCTTCGAAAACAGTTTTTAGGAATGATTTTGCAGAAGTTTTCGAAAACAATTTAGCAAACTTAAAGCTGGAAGATTTATTACGTTGCTTATGCTCATTCGACCGGCACTGTTTAACCAACATAGAACAATTTGGCACACAACAAACAATTATAATACATATTGTCTACAAAAACGGGTGTTAAAAAAGTTTGTATCACCAGAAGTTACTTTGCAAAGTTACTAAACGACAAACCCCACGCGTTGAAACACCAAAAAACTAATAATTATTGTTTAGCTATAATGTTGAATTATAAAAGCGCTATGCTAGAACAATATAAAACCCTTCAATATAACGTTTCAATAATTTTATATAAAACAAACCATAACACACACAAGTAATTTGAGAAAAATATTCCACGAAAACAAAAGAGTTGCAAGCAAATCGAGCAATGGAATGAACTTTGTGAAATTTGTGCCTTCCAACTACCCAACAAACCTAATCGATAAGGATTGATTAAACGATAATATTTTTACGCAATGGCTACAAAAGAACTTTGTGCACAAATACACAAAAAGGACATATTTGATGGTGATGTCTGGGTAGTGATGCTACGAAAATGCGGAATCACTTGGCTGCAGGAACTTGTATGGCTGCATAACTTCAATATTAAAGCTGCCAAAGCCGAACACTTGGAGCCACAATTCCCTTTTTTGAGTAAGGTAACTTTTAATTAATAAAACAGAAATTAAAAAGAAACTTAAAACTATTTTATAAAGCTGTTTTTTCCAATTTGTCATTGGAGTACACGTAATGGAATCAACAGCATTTTCAATATGTATAAAGTAGAAAGATAAATCGCACAAAAATTGTCAGAATATAATGTTTCGTTGAATGAATTTCTTCCATTGGATGTAATTTATTATTTCTTGTCGTTTAGCCTGTCCGTCTTTACTAATAATTAGTTTTCAAAGTTTCAAAGATTTGACTCGTCTTTCTACTCAGATGGTTTGATCAAACTAAACACACACTCATATATATTTATTATCTACCAACCACTTGTTGTTTCGAATACTGCAAAAAAAAAAACATACTACGTAAGAAGCCAATCTGTGCCAGTAATTCAAAAGTCGTTTGTATCTATGAGACTGCCGCAAATAAATAAATAAACAAATAATACAGCACACTCATGTAAATAATAGTTCTCTGTTTTGTAAACAATCGTAGAAGTCGATTGTGCTTATCTTCACTTTTATCAATTCTTATCTTTTGTCTATATTAATGATAACAATTTTCAGTGTTCATGGCGTATGGGCAGTGAAATTTGTAGAAGAATTAAATAGTTTACATTAGAACGTGCTGCAAAATGGACATTGTAGAAGAAATAGTTCCTCTTAGCTACCCAGCCAATTTAATCAAAAAAGATTGGTCTAATCGTAAATATTTTGATGCAAAGGCTTCGCAGGAACTTTGCAACAAAGTACACAAAATGAACGTTTTCGATGATGATATCTGGGTTGTGACACTGCCAAAATGCGGCACAACGTGGATGCAAGAACTTGTATGGTTGGTTATGAATGACTTTAATTTTGACGCAGCAAAAGCCGAACACTTAGAACTACGATTTCCATTTTTGGAGTAAGTTTGTGAACATTTAGAAAAGAAAGTCTAAAAAAAAATAAGTAAAGCAGTTGAGTTTAATTACTTTGGTAGCAAAAACGTCGGTTCTGCGCTATCACGAATTGAGGAGTTACAGTCACCACGCCTCATAAAGTCGCATTTTCCGCTACCGTTGCTGCCAAAACAGCTCTGGGATAAAAAACCAAAGGTCATCTATGTTGTTCGTAATCCAAAAGACGCCTGGGTTTCACTGTACTTTCATCATTTGGGCTTTGGTATTGAAACTGAACCGTCCGTTGAACAGTATGTCACAAATCTTGTTGAAAATAAATTCAAGTTGAATTCAGACATTGAACACGCTATGGAATTCTATCAGTTGCGTCATGAACCGTGGCTCTTCTATACTTCGTATGAACGAATGAAAATGGACCTGGCCGGAGTTATACGTGATATTTGCAAGTTTCTCAACAAGCCAATTAGCGAGCAACAAATGAAACAAATGCTGCACCATCTTTCGTTCGAAGAAATGAAAAGTAAATTTACTTATTTTTGGAAGTAAAGAATTTTTTTATTTAAATTTTCTTTTTAATCTCTTTAGAAAATCCAACCACGAATCATTTATTGGAATTGGAAGAGAGAAAACAGAAATTGAAGAAAGAATTAAAACCATTTGAGTAAGTTTTTTTTTGTTATTATGTGTGCCACGATTGGACGAGTCAAAGTATATTTTGTGTGTTTTTTTTAGAATTATTTAAAGAACATCGAATATTTTAAAGTTAAACTAATTTTTTTCATTTACAGATTTGTGCGCAAGGGTAAAGTTAACGGGTACAAGGATGATCTATCACCAGAGCTTATAATTAAACTGGATCGCGTAGTCGAACAAAAAATGTCAGAGAATAATATCACATTGAATGATTTACTTCTTTTAAATGCAAATAAGGCTACATAAAAGAGAATTATTTAAGGATTACAAGATTTATTAGACTTTTACTTATTAATACTACTTTCTCTGTCCATCGATTTGTCCTCACCTGTAGTTTTCCTTACATAGTCACTGCTTACTTATAATTTTTCTAAAGCTATATAAGGCAGAAGATTTAACAAGTGTAGTAGTATCAAATCTAAGTGAAACCAGTAAGACTTTCAGACATTTGGTCTGGGCATGTAAAATTACTACTTGTGAACTTTCCTATAAACCAAAAAAGTTTTTTATACAACAATTCTGTTCACTTATTTTCTTTTCTTCGTATGGGGGTTACCAGTACCAGTAGTCCGATCAAACTGGTTCTGACTTATGTGCTATCGTAATAAAATACAAGGGTCTGTATCAACTCTTCTTGTCATCCTGATCAAGAATATATATACTTTGTATAGTCGAAGATGTCCCTTCTGGGTGTCACAAACTTTGTGACAAATTATAATACTATTCACTTCGCGAAGAGAACAAAAATAAAGATTTTATGTGTTATGTCTTAAAATAACTAAATTTATTCTTATTGAAAAATCTTTCTTATTGATACCTGCATCTATTTTTGGCTACTGTTTCTGATCTCACTTGACAAGACCAGTAGCAGATGTAAAAGTACAAAACCTAAACTTCTGTTAAATTACAAAGAAAACAACAAACAAAAAAACTCCAACCAATTCGGTTCTCGAACCCCAGTCACGTAATAATAACTTAGATAGACAGGTTAGCAGTAGGTTAATTCATAGAAGGAGTATACATACCTCAATAAATACATATTAATCTTATCCCTTTTGATGGTGAACTTTCCTTAAGTGAACTACACAACCAGCATCTCCCGCTACTCCACAAAATGTAGCGCAAGATGGTACGACAAATTATAACGACATTATATTAAAGTTGAACTAACTAGTTATCATTCTATAACAACCAATCAATTCAAATTTTTAGAAACTAGTTTCATAATGTAATTATAATCTAGACACATACGAGCGCAAAAGCTTTTTGTGTTTGTATTCAGTATACTCCTGCAAAAAAAGAGAAGGGGGCATCTCCGACTATATAAAGTATATATATATTCATGATCAGTTCATACACATAGACGGTCGGACAGGCAGAGCTAAATCGACTTCTCTTTTAAAACTGATCAAGAATATATATACTTTATAGAGTCCTTTAAGATGTTAAATTTCGACGTACACAAAACTAATATACCCTTGTACCATAAGGTACAGGGTATAAAAATGGGCGCGACTACGCACACAAATCTTCAAAAACATTTATGATTCTTATTGGAATAACAGTTGAATTCAAAACGAGACAAAAAATGGAGCTAGTTGAATTGGTAATTCTTAGTTATCCCAGTAATCTTATTTATAAGGATTGGACGAAACGAAAACTATGTATTGCATTGGCTACGAATGCAATTTGTGCCATAGTACACAACTTGGAAGTATTCTCTGATGATGTCTGGGTTGTGACGCTGCAAAAATGCTGCACCAAATGTATGCAGGAACTTGTATGGTTGCTCACAAACTACTTTAACTTTGAAGCTGCAAAAGCCGAACACTTGGAGCTACGATTTCAATTTTTGGAGTAAGTTAAATTTTTCTTAATTTTTGAACAAAATAACTCGAATAATTTATTGATTAATCAATTAGGGGTAATTACTTTTTTTTTCAAAGACATCGGCAGTAAGTTGGAAAGAACTGAGGAGTTACGATCGCCACGCCTCATCGATTCCCATTTATCGCTATCTTTTCTACCCAAACAACTCTGGCACAAGAAGCCAAAAGTGATTTATGTTTTTCGTAATCCAAAAGTCGCCTGGGTTTCATTATACTTCCATTATGTGGGCTATGGCTTACAAAAGGAATCATCCGTCGAAGATTTTGATCCCTTTATTACCCCTCAAATAGTGTTTACATGTCAAAGCCTATATATCTAAAACTGTTAAAGGTACAGACCTGAATTTTGTACGTAGACTAAGTATATATAATTTCTTACGACTGCATACCAGAAAATACCTTTTTGTATTTTGACTACCCCTCAAAGGCAGGCAAACTTAAATTTTAGGTAAATTCCGGTTTATTTTTATTAAAATTGGTATATCGCCACAACTATAAAATAAGCTTGTCTGAAATTTTGTATGAAGGTTCAGTTAATATACGTTAAGGACGGCATACCGAAAAACACCCTTTTATTTCATGGCTTCCCCCCTCAGAGACCGTAAGATTTGAAAGTTAAATTAATTTTTTTTTCATTTAGAGATTAGTGTGTACGATCTGTAACCAGAGCTTATATTAAAACTAGACCTTTTAAATGCACAAAAATTAGCAGAATATAATGTTACATTGAATGAATTATTTCTATTGGATGCAAATGAAACAACTTAAAATACAACAATATTCGAAAATTATTTCCGAAGACTTACTTGTTTATTCAATTGAAGTTAAATTGAAACTGCCATTTTGTACTCTTTCCACAAAAATGTTCACACCTGTACAATAGCTAGATTGCTTACCCCTGGAAAATGGTGTAGAAACATAAAGGAGCTATTAGCATTGTACGACATTGCTGATTGTTGCCAATTGCCATTGTCTGTTTCTTCTGCATAGAACAAAACAATTCATTCGACCATAAGTTGGGTTTATCTTTTAAATGTTAACAGCATTTTTTTGCTATTCTTTTCAAGGCAGGAGCAGACCAACAAATTGAAAAGACTGTGTAGATTTTTGGTGATTTTTAACAACAACTGTTTTAAACATATTGCAAACTGTGCAACAGTTCAATTTTAGGTCACAACAGCAGGAACACAATGTTTTTTTTTTCAGAAATATTTTGTTTCCAAAAGTTAATGTTTATGTTTATTTTTGGCAATTCTTCAGTAAAGGTCCTACATAAAATTGATTTTTATGTTAGTAAATGACAGACTCCCAAGCGTAAATCTAAGGCAGGACAATATAAACGAATAAATTAAACAACATGTCTGACAAGCAATTCCCAAAACACAAATAAAATAATTTGTGACGAAGACAAATCTCTTTGGAAAGAATTAAATTGTATTTTTATATCAAACGATTTAAAATCTATCAACCAAACTATCTTTAAAAATGCGTTATTTATTGCTTCGTTAATACAAATTTTTTGACCTACTTTCGTTTCCCTCTCGCTTTCATTGAAACATTTTGCTGATCTGAATTCAATTTGCCAGCGCTTGAGCATGTGCCTGTGAGTGAATATATGCCCATAACAGCCCCGGCAAGCGTGCCAATTAACAGCCAAATCACATTAGGAACGCTGCAGGACATTATTTGATTTCGACGCAATCGACCACGGCCACTAACATGGCAGTAGCGAACTTTTTGAACGAACGTCCATTTCAACCTCTGTTGTAGTGTTGGCTGAAAGCTTTTGCCTATTGGGCTGTCAATGTGCGACAATGCGCTACACTTTGATTTTATGTCTGTGACAAATTGTCAAGTGTGACGACGTTACCTTACAACGCCTACACTCAGTACAGCATTAAAGAAAGCAAAAGTGGTTGCAACGTCACAGCAAATTCAAAGCACAAAGGATATCATTGCTTCGCTTTGATGTCAAAGCTTAGGTTTTTCTTATTTTCTATTTTTATGATTCATGGGGGAAATTAATGCGCATCGGCTAAAATAGAAAATATTTTCGCAGGATGTGATTTGGAAAAGTCAAAGCAATTTTTGTAAGATAAAACTTAACTAAATGCAATTTCAATTAATACAACGTTTTATTGCAAACAGAAGGTTGCATCGCTTTTTGTAAACTTTTGATTTACTTCATACCAGACCCAATCACAAAGTCTAAAAACAATTTCACAGCAAGCCAGATGTATGTTTAATAAGAGAGAAATTTGCAACTTTTTTTTGAGTGTGAGTTGCAAATACGGTTATTCTTTGCTTTTATTTAATACCCTCCATATCAACTGTATACATGCATGGTATATGGAATGCTAGCTACTACCTAACTTCGAAGTCTTTATTTGAAATACAACAATGTTCGTTCAATAAACACCAAAATATGCATCAATGCTAATAGAACTTAATTAAATGAGAATTCAATTATGTTTGCCGTCAAAGTTGGAACGCGAAGGCACACAAAGACATTACACATACCAGCCAACCGCGAGAATTCATATTCAATTAATGTAAGCCATTGTACACTGCAATCAGATACGATATCAAAGCCTTTTATGTTGTTGCAAAACGAGTAACATTTGTCAGTTTTCGCATCAGCGCACGCCACAACACTTGTGCCCATTTGCATTAGTATACTACACAATAGGACACGCTCCAATGCAAATGCACACAACTCATCATCATAACAGCAAGCAAGTGAATAATATTGCGACTGTAAGGATAACAACTCAATCGATGTTTTAGAGAAACGTATAACATTAAAAAAACTATACTGAACACATCTACTGGTGAACATCTTTTCACACTCATATGTATATCAAAAATGTATCCGCTTATAGCATCTACGATACATAAGACAGAAAGATATCATGGGCATCAACATCGAGTACATTCTTTGAAAGACAACAGCATTTCGTACAGCATTGGTCAATGGGTCCTTTGGGTTTTATTTTGTATCATGCGCTGACACTAACAAACGATGCGACAACATTTCCTTTTTTTCTTTTTTGAACCAGCAGTAGTATAAGTGAAGGAAAACAAAAATGATATTAGCCGACTGCTGCATAAAGGCATATAAGTGAAACTTCATGGAACACATTTCTATTATGATCGATCCAAGCATTCAACCAACCAACCAACAAACCACGCAGGCAACCATTTTCTCTGCCCCTTTGCTCGTCCCTTTTTTCGCATTTCAGTTTCAAATGGACATTGACACATTGAGGGAGACACCCGCAAAAGATACAACACGGCAATGCAACAATAAAAACATAATGGATTTTATGGAATTTTGTTGCATTTGCACATGACACTTCGATGTAATATTTTTTCTTTTCAGCATCTTTTGTTAGTGTTTGCCTGTTTTTTTCTGCATACTTTTTCGCATTCTTCATGAGTCATGAAAATTGACAGCTGTCAGGCACTTATAAATGTCTAGTTGTCGCTGCATTGTGTCCAGCAAACTGGAATTGAGTGCACATTGTGTAAGTAGCCATGACATTTTTTATCATTAAAAAGCAAAAAATAGTACAATTTTATTTAGTAAATTTACCAAAAATCTGGCAAGGCATCTTTAAGTGAAATTCAGCTGTAAGCAAAAAAGGATTCTTGGAGACCGGAATTCTTGCACTTAAATGTTATCTTTATATCAATTGACTAGTTTTCCGAATATATTTGTTTTCTGCCTGAATTCAATTCATTACATCTTCAGTAAGAATCCGAATCCACGAGAAATCTTACCGCACACAAAGTCAAATGAACCGTTGTTTGTTGTTGTGGCATCGCTATGTTTAAGGATTGCCACTTGTAAATTCCTTACTAATTGAACTGACATTTGGCATTCGTGCATGTTTCTGCGTGCACTAATGGAGTAAAGCAATAAAAATCGTCTAGGCAAACCCCCATGGCGTCGAAACGTGACAAATGCCAAGTTAAGCAGATTAACACGCCATTGCAAACTATATGTCGCATTGAGCTGCTGAGCATCCCCTTCATGCTGGCAAACGAATTCTTAATGTCTTAAGTAATTTCATTGAGATAAACATCGAAAAACATTAAAACATCAAAGATATGTATATAAATGACTGATATTGAACTTTAAAGTTTTACATTCGAACATGAACTTGAAGACTTCATCGAAATGTTTTTGTTTTCTTCTTATAATTTTATTTATTGAAATGTTAAATTTTCTTATCAACAAACTCAATTTGCCGACGTCGCGGCGTCTGTGCCTCTGCTGCGCTGCACATGTTCACTTTGGGTGCAATTGTGTTTGTTCAAGTGTTCAATTTTTAATGTCAAACAATTAATTATGCGCACTTTTTACATTGCCTGACAACGGAAAATGCTGTTAAAAACCTCAATGCACCGTCCTGGCAGCGAAGGGCCAAAACACGAACTTCATTGCAGTGGGAAACTTGCGGCATTCGTTTTATTGTATGTGCGTGCGGTTTTCTGTTTTCTGCCTTCTGACTTGTAATGCCGATAAACTACCATAAGTGAAATGCACTTAATGCAATGCGTTTTTCTGGTTTATGTTATTGGAAAAAAAAAATTGATTTCGTTTTAATTGCTTTTCGTTGCACTTGACTAACTCTGCGTCAGCTCGTGCATGAAACTCTGTTCGGTGCAACTTAAAACTATTAAATCGCTTAAGCACTTGTGGAAGTAACGCACTGGGAGGTAATAGTCAAAAAGGACGTTGGCAAACCATACGAATTTGAGTTGACTTTAAAAGTGCAAGAATGAAGCAACAATCTTATACGCAACGAAGCCATTCTGCATACATCATTTTTCGTTTCACTAAATGTGTTCAGTATCTCCGTCTTTCCCTAAAAACTACATGTCTCTGCACGTTTGGTTAGAAAAACAAAATGTTGAGGAAATTTATCGATTTTCGCTACGCTTTCATGCCTTATTTATGCTTGTCACCCCCAATTTCCCAATCTGGCACAGCAGGATTTCTTTACAATTTATTTGTGTGCATCGTGTTTGCGTTCGAATTTCGTGAAACGAAATGAAGTCATGTAAATCTTACTTTGGTCAAATTAAACGTGCATGGGATACGCCATTGAGACAAGGGTGGCTTTCAAGTTTATTGAGCCACGGCTGATTGTGTCTTATGACGAAAGCCTCCTGCAAATAAATATTTATTGACTGAAATACCTTAAGCTTATACTTGAGCACCATGTTTAATGCGTGACTGTCTGCACTTATGCAATAAAAAGTCTCTGTAAAATAAAGATACAACTTCAACTGCTGTACAAAAGTTTATCGTTGTTGTGATTTGTATTTAACGAAATAATAAAGTTTTTAACAACTTTAACACACCTTTACAGTGCCGAGTGGCTTGTCTGACGGCTGACGGCTGACACACCTAATTTGTGTATGAAGCGTGCTGCTAATCGTTGTCAGATGTCAGATGTGTGCGCACAAAAAGATACATTATTTTAGATACTATGCATTGCATTGTTTTGTGCATAAGCAGCGATCTTCTTATCGCAAAACGCATCGAACATTTTCTTTAGTAGAAAAATGTAAGCCGTTTCAATTCATGGCTACAACAACAGTAATGCAGATATCGGAACGAAGACAAAAATACGCATTGACAAACGAAAACGAAACTGAAGTCTTGAGTTCAACAACAATGCATAATATTTGGTCATTGTGTTGAGGACTTATTGTCTTTTTCTACATTTTTCTTTTTCTTTTTCTGACTCAACCTCCAAATTTACAATCAGATAAATCTGCAATTCTTCGCTGAACAAATAAAAATCGTTTCGGTTCATTGAATCACAAATGAGCCAAACGAGCAGCTAACGAAATGTAGCCTACAGCAACAAGATACTTAATGTATCGCATATCTAAGCATTTTAAAGGAAACTGTAGCGGTTGGCAAACAAAACAGAAAATAACATGAAAAAAGAGGAGCAGAAGAAGATTAAGAAAATAACTCATTGTTTTTGTAGATTTGCATGTCTCGGTTTCTTATTTACTCTGCAGATTAACACAAATCCAAGCACACACACACACACACACACTTGGCTGATCTTGAAAGTGTGATAAGCAAATTTTTGGTTAGCAATGTTTTCATAGCTGTATTTCAACTTTGTGCACAAACGCCTTCAAAATCATTTGTGTGTTGATTTCTTTATGTTTTCATAGTTTCATTATCTGCCGTTGCTAAGCCCGGTGCACACGCACATGCACACACGCTTTTGGGATTAATCTGACTTAGACATATCGGGTGTGCTGGCCGTACTGAAGATGGCAAACAACAACGGCCGACCGTAATGAATGCCGTATTGTTAACTTAATTAAACGATGCTGTTGCAATATTTTGTATATTTGATACATTTTCGCGCCAAATGAATTCATGCAGCCTAAGAATATGCAACGAGTTTCTTCATTAAGAGCACATTTTTTTAGTGCCAATGCAGTAGCAGCTCATTTGCGCAAGTTAAACAGCTGCTGTCGCAGCATGATTTGCTTTACAAAGCAACTAAGCGAAGAGTGCGAGTGCGAGTGCAGAGCAACAACAAGAACGGCAACAGCAGGCGCACGCATGCAAAGCAAATGTGCACAGTTTCACGACTAAAGGATGCACGTACAGCGGGTGTCAACAAACATACATCCTTTCATTCATTCATCCTTTAAACGGCTGAATGACTATAGTCAGCATTTTCAACGATAAACTCTGTAAGACTCACAATCACACACACACACACACACACACACACAGATGACGGCGCATCCTGCCTCACTTGTGGTATTGAATTTCATTTTAAAGGCAATCAATGCGTGTTTATAGTGTCATTTTTTTCGGTTTCCCTCCGCCTCAGTCACCAAAAGTGCTTCGGTTGGTACATAAGTCCGACAATAAGAGGCCAATGAAATTCGATACTTTTTCATTTATGGAAGCGTGCATGCTCAACTGCTGAGTTTTTAATAATGAATTTTACGTCTTAGAAAAAATTCGTAAAGTTAACTTTATTGATGATATTTATACACATATGCTCTTATAATGGCAAGCAATCAGTAGCAGATCAGAGTAGAGGAACGACAATTTTTAAAACAATAGTTCAACAGCTTCAGTTAACTTAAACCTTTTATAAAATTATGAGAGCATATTTGTAGCCAACAAATGCTCCAAAGACAACTTTTACACTCCTTTCACTTCACATTCAAAAATCATTGTCCGTTTGGGAAAATCCCTTCAGAATTCACGTGATTTCCCAAACAGTCAGTAAAAAATGTTATTATTATTTCTTTCAGTTTGCTTGGACGAAAAGTATTCTTTTGTTATTAGTGCAACATAATTTCTTCTTGAACAAACTCTCGCCCCTGACCATACAGACACTATGCAAAATGCAGTCAAGTAAGCGTTGTTTTTCTAAGAAGCGACAACTCACCTCGACAAAGACTCTTGTTCGCTGTGTGGCATATTACTGCAATACTTATTTCCGCTATAAGCTTTGCACTATTTTCGCAAAATAAATGCAATTCACTTCGTTATTCACCTTGGCAACTTGGGTTTCTAAGACTAACAATATCTTTTTTGCTTGTAAGTTGCAACCACCGCCTTGAGTTCAGCAACTAATTTACCCATCATCAGCATTGTCATCATTATTTTTGTTGATGAGCGAAAGGGGGGTAGAGTAAATCGTGCCCGTTGGCCAAGGGCGAAATAATTGGTCATGGAATTTCACATTAAATATTACTGAGCGTTGACCTCGCTGCTGCCACCACCGTTAATGCTGCAAATCCACGCCAACTAAGCGAACCATTTGTATTTGCGCACATATGTGACAATTCGAGCGCGTGGATTTTAGCATGTTTGCTTCCGAAAGTCAATTAAGTTTGGCCAATTTGTGTGTAACGAAATATTCAACCAACTTTTATTTTATTTTCAAAATTGACATTTTACTCAATAATTAATATGCAATGCATTATTTTGTAGCCAATATTTAATTATGATCTATAATGAGTTTAATTAAAAAAAATGTTGACTGTTAATGAAATGTCCATGTGGTTTTCGCTACTGTTGTCTATGCCCGTTGTGTGTATCAAACAAGCCGCAACAAGCTGAAATTAAAATCCCAATTTCGAATGATTGCATGTCGATGCAGTATGCATTTATTTAAGTATCTCTGTGTGTGTGTGTTGACCATAGCAGCTCTAACGCCGCAACGATGCATCGCTGTCCAAACTCGTAGACAGGTAGCGGATAATGTTGGTCGTTTCCACAGTGGCAATTTCAGCGTTGAAGCGCAACTAATTGATAGACAGCGCTGAATGTCGACAGTTCGGCAAACAGAGACTGGCGGCGAAGATGAACGAACAATCAGCACGAACATATGGCAACGCACATATGAGCAAGACAAAAAATAAAAAAGAATAAAGGAAATATTGCTTTTACAGCATGAATGATATTTAAAATGCATGTAAGCCTTGTGAAACCAACAAAATGCACACATCACAGACACACGACTAAGTGAGAGCAAGAATTGATGAAGTGCACTGATAAACGCACTTTATCCCTATGCTTTTACATAGGGATGAACGTAAAAGCATAGGGATATGCTGCAACAACTGTTCTCGCATAAATTCAAGCAATTTTAGCATGAAACGTGCCGTTGAAATCATTTTAGCAAGCAACAACAGCAACGGCAACGGCAACCGCACGGCGCCGCCTGTTTTGCGCGCTGAGCCCGGCGCTTAATTGTGTGGCAAAAGAGTAAAGAACAGATGGTCAGTTTTATTGAGTGCTAAAACGATTGATGAAGGCTTTTTAAAGGCATGTTCTTTCACAAAGGAAAAGTTTTATGAAATATATATAAAGTTGCATCAACAATATAATTTCGTCAAGTAGTGAAGTAACCAATTGAGTATAAGAAAAGGAAGTGAATATGTAACTCATTTTTGACCCTTATGCATTAGAAGTAATCAGCTCAAAGCACCCTTTGCCACTCTCGCTCATCAAAGTTCTTTACAGTGATGCATTAATACACTTAAGCTATTACCATTAAATGGCAACTTCAGCAATCAAGCATTCCAAATGAAAATAACACATTTGTCAAAGTAACGCAAATGAAATCGAAAATCATTCAAGCGAAGAAAGAAGCAATGAAATTAAAAAGCGACAATAATAAATTTCACACGCACTTCTAACACTTTTGCGATGCCGAGAATAGACAATTAGGCTGACACTTAGCCACACACACAGACAGACAGACATACAGACATACAGACAGACGCGCAGATGAACCGTGAGAGAAAATGCCAAAGCCGTTCGAATGTCGGCGTAGCTTAGTGACACAATGCAGTAAGAACAAAACATTTAGCAAAGACAAGCATTTGTCATAGATACATACGTCCTTAACACTCACACACACACACACACATGCATTCACGTGAGCACATTTTTAGTGCAAAAAAAAACCGAAACACGACAAACAAAAACAAACGGACAAACAGACAAACAAATCGGAGCCTAGCTAAAGGTATGGTATGTGTCTGCCACTCCCCTCCAGTCAGGATGCTTGTGTTGACTTGCCGTGGAAAAAGGATATTACTGTCAACGTTGAGTAACCATGAATGTTTTTTATTATTTTTTTCTTTGTAATGATTCATTAGAGTGTTTTATGAACATCAAAAGGCACGAATGCGACGGGGAGAGAGAGAGATAGGATGTTGTAATCAATACTACGCACAAGTTTGGAAATGTTCGATTTTTTTCACAACATTATTCCACGCCGCACAAAAACAAAGCAATATCGCATTTCATATGTTTTGCAATGTGTTTACACAGAAATGTCGACAACAGAGAAAAAAAAAGTGAAATGCGCAGATAAGTTTGAAAATGTTCAATTAAATTAACTTGAAATTATTGGATTTGATACATACATATGTATTACTATGAATAGCGATGCGAAATGAAAATAAAGCGCTGCTTACTTCTTGCCAATGCACACTTATTTATGCAGACAACGTGTCACTAAGCCCATCTAAATAATGAGCCAATGCAACCCTCAGCAGCCAACGAAAAAAGGGAAGGTAAAATAAACCTCAACAAAAGCAATTTGTACCAAGAGTCCTTGTTCAAATACATACTTTAGGCACGACAATAGGCAGCGAAAGTAACCAAAAATGCAAAAGACACAAAGTAGACATAAAAATGCATATAAAATCTACAAGCAGCAATTAAAGACCGACGCATAAGGTCTACAAAGACTGGTTGGACATGATGGCGGGGTAGACGCAAACTCAGACGCACACAGCGCAAAGTTGCTGAATTTTGTGTTTTGTGTGCCGCCCTTCGAAATTTACTTTGCTTATTTGCCGCAAGGACGACCGCCATGTCCGTCGAAATTAGCTGCCTTTTCATTTGTCTGCAACGCTGTAGTCTTGCCTTACCTACTGCAGACAATCACTTAGCCACAGACGACGCCAGCAATTCAACCATCAAAGTGTCAGTCATTCATTCACTCATTCACTGCTGCCACCTCAACGCCACATCACTTCGCAACGTCTTCTGTGTGTATATGTATGTGTATGTGTGTGTGTGTGTAAGCAGGCGTATTGGATTTGTTTCGAATGCATTTTGGAAATTACTTTGAAGCGTTTGGCAGCAGATGTTTTTCAAAATCGGCTTTTATCTTGCGCTCCGTCCTCGCCACTTTTATAGATGCTGAGCTCTTTTGTTTTGCTGTTAGGATATTTATTTCTTTTAAAGGTTTCCTTTATTTTTTTGTTGGGTGTTCTTCTTCACCAAATTATGATCATGATAATTTTTTTTCATTTCAGCTTATCACTTTATTCTTTAGCGTGTTGTTTGTCATCCTTTTTGAAAAGGATAATAACAATGATTTTTCAGATGCATCATTTAGTGTATGCGTGCTGATCGTTGATCCGATAAACATAAAAATGGTGCACATTTGTTGTGAAATAGGGGCGTAGCTCCATGGAGATTGTCATTCAAATGTTTAGACTAAAAACCATATTTTATGATTACTTGCATTCTTACGAATTTTGTTAAGGGTTTGGCGTAGTTTCCATATCACAAGCCTTTACAAAGATTAAAAAGAAAACAGATGTTTTATAGGATTATGGCTTGAAATTATATTACTTATTAATATTCGTAATAAATTAAATATTTGAATTTATTTCATTAAATGTCGCTCACATCCTTTCGAATCGAATTACATATAAACTTGATAATTCAACAATGTATAAGTCCAAATTTTATTTTAATAGTATTTGAGGAATTAAATGATTAAGTGGAAGTGATGATCTTACAGTTGTAAAGCAAATTACAGATCAATCTTACACATGTCTTAAGTGCAGCCTAAAAATAAATGGCAGCGGAAGAAAATGCAGTAAACATGTTCCGGTTTAGAGAGGAAATGCATGCAAAGGTATTAGAAACGCGTGTCAGACGCGTGAACGTCAAAGGAATATAAAAATAACTCACCGACATTTGTGTAAACACACATGAAAGTCAAATGCCATTGAATCACAAATGTAATATGAAACTCGCTCAAGGTGTTTCTTAACTAATGGAAAAGCTGCAAAAATAGTTGACTGACGAACAACACAAAGCAGATTTAAACACAACCGGAAATATGTTTGCAAAAATAGTCTTTGGAAAATCTGTGCAGAAATTTCTTCATTTTCAGCTGCAAACAGCAAACTTCCTTTGATGATTTGTGTCTGTGTGTGTGTGTGTATGGCGTTGCCAATTTAGCTGTAACCCAGCAACACTTCATGCTGTCACAGCATCTCTGAATTTTGCTTATTGTGCAGCAGATGGTTTAAAAATGCCATTGCAATTTACATGCTTTTTCCGTTCTCAATGCATGTTGATTTCGTTTACAACTCTGACTTTGCCGCCTGCACCGTGGGCGGTGTGCCGTCATTGCCTTAACAAGGCTGCGCACGCTTGTCGATATCCTTTTTGTATGCCGACTGACTTTAGATATGGTCTTGTTTTGCTTTTGTAACGCAATTGCTCTTTTCACTTTGACAAAACGATTTTTAACGATTTCAATCTTCTACGCCGCCTGCGATAATTGAAATTTAACGGGAAGCAATGAGTACAAATAATGCCTTAATGCTTCAATTTGTCATAAGCCAAACAATTTGCTTAATTTTCGTTACTCTTTTGGAATACGCTTAGTTAGTCGAGCGAACTTGGCTAATTTGGTCATCATACCGGACGTATTTTTACATAACATGAAGCATTTATTTTATGTAGATTCGCTAAGTCAAACATGTTATTCCAGCGACCGTGATGCGCGTTCAGACTTCGTTCGAAAATGTTTAGTTCAACTTACATTTTGACAACAAAACAAAATTTTGACAAGTTTTTCTACCGCCGCACAAGCGCGGGTTGCACATGTGTGTGTTTTTGTGTGTAAATCTTTTAAGCTGGCCATGAGCCAAGTTAACACGACTAATGAAAAAACAATTTGTTCGATTGCGGGGATCGGTAGGTGTCATAGTTCAACTTGACAAAGACTTTTAAAAAACATACAAAAAAAGAAAAAACAGTAAGGCAGCTATTTTCGGCTTTGGCGAATCTTATATACTCTTGCAAGCGTTTCCCCAATTATTTTTATTTTAATTAATTTTTATAGATTTTCCAATAAGAATTATTTACGTAGCCTCGTCTTTTTTCTAATTCGTCTTAAATAAAGCAATGTAGTCATATTTACTATATTTTGCTGTCTTGTATCTCGTCTGCTTACAGAGAAAGCCTATTTAACAGTTTTTCTCTGTTTGGGCGGTGCCACGCCCTTATATCCAATTCTTTTTTCAATTTTTTTATATTTAGGAACAAAAAAAAATATATTTAGTATAACCAAAAATAATATATTATACATACGTGTTAGTTAACTAGAAAAACCAGTAAGGAAGCTATTTTCGTCTTTGCCGAAACTTATATACTCGTTTTCTCAACAAGAATCACATACATTTTTGAACTTTGGAATATAGTCAAGCCTTAATAGAAACACGTATCTGCAAAGTTTGGTTTGTTTATATTCAAGAACAAAGAAGTTTTTCTAATAAAAACTGTATTTTTAACCGATCGTTCCTATGGGAGCCATATGCTATAGTAGTGTAAAAACACACTGTTCTTCAAGCTAAACATAATTTTTGATCGATCGTTCCTATGGGAGCTATATACTATATTGCGAGCGCCGCAAAGTGTAGCAGTTTTGTACACTGGATCACTTTGCGATTTTACGTATGTATATAATATGATGTCTCCTTCTCAAACTATATGACAAAGTTAACATACTCCTTTAGAAAAGCCTCTAATGTTTCTCAAATCAGTTAGTTGGGATTGAAACATCAAACACAATGGTCGCAGTTTGTACTATGGATTTAATATCAAGTTTTTATGATGCCAACGAAGGATATGGAGGGGTCCAAAATTAGACCGAGTTTATAATTCAGATTGCTCTGTTGGTAAAATTATATTTAACTTATTAAATAATTGGCCTTCTAACATTTGCCAGGTAATATACAAATTATTGGTTTATTTATACTCTTCACGAAGTGAAAAGTATTATAGTTTTGTCACGAAGTTTGTAGCACCCAGAAGGAGGCGTGGCCGACTATACAAAGTATATATATTCTCGATCAGGACGACAAGACGAGTTGATATAGCCATGTCCGTCTGTCCGTATGGATGTCTGTCCGTCTGTCTGTTTGTATGCAAACTCCTCCCTCAGTTTTGAAGCTATCGACCTGAAATTTTGCACAGACCCTTGTATTTTATTACGATGACACATTGATCGGAACCAGCGAGATCGGACCACTGGAACTGGTAGCCACCATACGAAAAGAAGAAGAAAAAATAAATATTTAAATCGTTGTATGAAAAACTTTTTGCTTTCCAAGATAGAGCGCTGAAATTATACAAGTAGTTGTAAACCGTAGCCAGACTAAATAGCTGAAAGTTTCATTGAGATCGGACTACTGGAACTGGTACCTGCCATAAAAAATGAAGAAGAGGAAGAGTAGCAAAATTTAAGTCATTGTACGGAATACTTTTTTGTTTCTAAACTAATTGATTTGGAACTTCATACTTATGTTCATAGGGAGACGTAAAAACTATTTTGATGGCAAAATGGGCTTGGCACCGCCTACTTATAACAAAAACTATTAAGTTCCATATCTCTGGCACCCAATGAGGTATAACAATGAAAATTTGTATGTTGGCTATGTGGATAAATTTAAATAGGATTCTAAAGATACAAAATGGGCGTGGCACTAAAAAGGTCAGGAAAAGAAAGCGTTCTTACTGGTTTTATACCCTGGCAAAAAAGAGTATATTAACTTTGCGTGAAGTTTGCAACGACATTTCCGACTATATAAAGTATATATATTCTTGATCAGCACGATGAGACGAGTTCGTATGTCTGTCTGTTTCAGTGCAAACTCCTCCTAAGCATATGGTAAAAATTTAAGCGCAGAAGTTCTTCAGATATGTCCAGGCATTGTATATCTGATAATTATTTCGATTAGACCACTATAGCCTATAGCTGCCATAGAAACCATCGGTCAAAAATTACGTTTTTGCTTGAAAAATGGAGTGTTTTTGGAGTTATCAAGCCAAAATTTTGAACGTAGCCACGCCCATTTTCTAATTTGTCTTAAAGAAAGCAATGTAGTCATACTTCACTACATTCCTTCTACATTCCTTCTACAGTCTCCTTCTCTGCGTTGCAAACTTCACGACAAAGTTAATATACTCTTCTTGCAAAAGTATAAAAACACAAGAAACAAAACTAACTTCAAAACATTTTAGCATCGTCATAAAAGAAAATATATGTCTGTACACATGTATGAGCTAAGAATCAAATGCGCGCCCTTCATTTTCTTCACATTGCCGACAAAATGACAACAAAACAAAAATGTCGATTGTTTAGTAAGCATTGACAGCATTTAAGAGAAAGAAGAGCCAGCAACATAAACAATTGCAACTCTTCGATAAACAATTGGCCGTCACAATTGGCTTTGCAGCTAGAGACATCATGCACTCTGTGGCACAACATACGTGTGCATGTCACTCAGCAACGTTGCATGCCGCTTACAAACACACAACGTATTTTCCATGCTTACACATTGTTGTTCTTTGCTTGGCGTTCTTTTTCGCTTTTCAAACTTGTCAATTGCTTGTGCACACAGATACAAAATACTTGTGTATTGACACCCGAAAATTATTCATAGCGCATAGAATATTCCATGTTTGTTTACGCTCAGACAAATGGTCTTCGACAGCAAATAATTGTCGGTTTCTGTGAAGCCAGAGCAAGACATTAAAATATGCAGAAAGGCATGGCCAGCGCATTTCCAATACGATTGATATGTTAATCACTTCCAATCTTACAAGTGGCTACCTCAGTTTTTCACTTGCTCAGCTTCAAAGGCTGATTTTTTCGAACTCTGATTTGCGTGTGGGCGTTTCGATTTTGTTTTCGTTTTTCCTATCAATTTTTATTGCATTCGTGTTATCAACTAACATATTAATTTAAATTTGTGTTTTTTGTGTGTTTGTTGTTTTACTGGCTTTTAACAAATTTTACGAATTATTGCCACATTAATTTAATTTACATACATTTTGGGACACGTCATTTGTATTTATTAGTTTGGCATTGTAGCTGAAAGTCTATTGAGTGCGTGTGTGTTTTTTATTTTATGACATTTTCAACACTAACAATGCAAATTGAATATCTTTTCTTCATATCAAAATAATATTATAGTATTCAATTCATAATAAAAATGTGCAGATACAAATATTTTAGGTTAGCAATAATATGATATACTAAGAGTTTTTCCTACTAATTAATGTCATCATTGAATACGTATTTGAAGTATGGTATAATCACTCATCAACACGTCAAGACCGTACAATACTTCGTGATACTCCAACTGAGACAAATACATATGTCATATGCACACGAATTTAGACAAACGCCCGCAAGCCAAATCTATTCATGATATGGCATGTGTATTTTGTGCTTCAGAACAATACTACATGCTTCCATATTTCTGGCCAGGGACAAGTAACTGTTCGTGTTGATTAAATGAATGCGGTTTGAAATTCTAGTATGACAAACTGAGTGCGTCATAAGCAAGTATGGCAAGCCAACTGAAAACGGCAGAAACCTTTGTTTTAATGCACAAGTTGAGAACAACTGATGCATTGACCGCAGGCAAGCTGACGTGCAACATGAGGCATGATGTGCAACTGCAGCAACTCCAGCAACATGAGCAACTAATGTGACGAGCAGACAACAACACATGCAAGCCGCCGAACATGGCAGATGACTGGCATCTAAAATAAGGCAATGTTGCCGGTAAGCCGAATAAAGTCAAATATTCCGACAAACAGGCGCACCATTCAAGTCGACCAAACGTTAGCCAGCCATTCATTAACTTGGCTCATACGGTATCACCGTCGTCGCCGTCGCCGTCGTCATTCTTGTTGTTGTTGTAGTGCTGGCACACAAAAATTGAAAAGCGTCTAATTGGTGATTATGAGTTAGCGCGTGCTTTTCGAGTGAAAAGGGTCGGTTTGGCTTGGCTTGGCTCGGCTCGCCTCGGCAACAAAAGGTCCCAGTAAGCCAGTTATTTTCATTGTTTTGGGAGAATAATGTATACTTTTGAACTGATAATGAACGATGGCGTAAGCGAATGAATGTCTAACATGATGATATTGTTGAGGCAGCATGAGGCATATGAACATTTGTTGTGAGGGCTAATTTGCGCAGGCGCGCGTAACATACTCAACCGAAAAGGCAAGCAAACGGACAACCATGCCGGCCAGCCAGGCTGACTGGAGCTTGTGATTAAACTTAATGTAGAAAATTTCAAGATTGTAATAATATAATATACAAAACATGACCTGCAATCAATAAGTGTGAGAGAAAATTTCAACGAAAAGAAGAAACGAATTATGAACGCATAATAATTTTTTAAAATGCTGTGTTATTTTCTTCTTTGAAACTTTCAAAGCCACAAATGCACTATAATTTCAATGAATTTTTTTCCTTTCTTCTTTCGTTTGGTCTTCATGCCCACCCTCGCCAGCCTATCGTCGACAACGTTCACTAAGAAATGTGGCCAGTAATCAAGCACAGACATATGTACATACATACATACATGGTCACACAAAGGACCAAGAAAAAGCCAAGGCAATACGACGGTTAAAGTAGTCGTAAATTTATGATAAACCTGACTGTCATTATTGGCACAGCCATCGCCACTAACACTAACACTAACACCAACACAAACACCATCATAAGCACCATCGACAACAGTCCCTTTTTTTGTTGAATTTGTTGACCCAGCCGGTTGTTGACTTTGAACGCTCCCCAAAAACAATATTCGCTGCTCATCTTTGGCACAAGCAAAAACAAAATATTTATGAGAAACAAAACAAAAAAAAAAAAAAGGAGCAGAAACCGAAAAGGGAAAATAAGACAAAAAAGGAAGCATAGAACTTTGCTACATCATCGACTGCAGGAAGCTGATTTTGAAGTGGCACTCAAGCGTACCAAAGTGGATGACGGCCGGATAAGCGCTAACGTGGAGCACGGAGAGACCGTTGGGTTGATGCTTGCAATAGAAACAGTTTCACTCTCTGTCGTCAGCGACAGTCAAAGGATCCCGGTATGTTTCTATGTATGTGTTTGTATTTATGGTACATACATATATCAAGTAGAGTTTACTACAATATGGCTTTGTCTTTAATTAAATCGCCATTGAAGAGTTTTGATTTTTGTTGTTTTCGAGAATCCTTAAAAATACGTATTTTCTACTTGAAAACTTCAATCGGAAAAATCAGTCTAACAATGCAATGCAAGAAATATCTATTAATATGTATTTGTATGAGTTTCACCCCCGTTTATATGTGAAGATGCATTCAGACAAATGTTTTTCATAGTGTATATGTTTTGACTTAGATTTGCTAGTATTCTAGTTTGTTTCGTTGTTGGTTGCTGAGATGTTGATGTGGTTGGCTTCTCCCCCATTGCATTGGGTTTCGTTTTTGATAGGCTTCATTTTTCAAATGTGTATATGGCATGAGCAGGGAGCAGGCGGCAGAAGCTGTAATAGTAGAATGAGTAACAAAGATTACTCACAGTGAGTTGAGAAAAACACAATACAAAATTACCTCTATTTTTCTCTTTTGAAATTTCTCAGTTCAATGAGTCAAATTTTATTGAGCAAATGCGAAACATGAGCGCTTCAGCTGCGAAATTACACGGGGCGATACAATAAACGAATTGTTATTTAATATAATCGTCATATAAGATAGTTCTTCTATAAAAGAATTAAATATAACTTAATAGAATTTAGTAATGCAAATTCATAATCGTAGATGTATTGGAAAAATTTTGTGTTGCATAAATGAAGCTTCATTCTTCAATCTCTTAGTCGGGCATTTCAATTAAAGCAAAATCATTTGTTTTTGACGTCTGACTTATAAAATCTTATAAAAAAAAAAATATTGCGGCCCGAAAAATGTTATTACCCGTACCCTTACCTGGTCTGACAGAAAGCAAAAGAAACCCTTCAAATGATTCAATAAAGAGCTAAACACATGCTCACCAAAACATTTTCAAAAGCGTCCAAAGAGAGTAAAGTAAACATTTTGTAAACGTCGGTGTTGTTGGACAGTAAGCAAACAACAAATGGTTTGACAAACGAGAGTCGTTGCATAAATTCATGTCGTATGAATTATTTTGTAACCTCAATATATAATAATTGTTGCAATTCCAAAAAACACACTCAAATTGATCAGAATAAGCTGCATTTTTTTCTAACTGACTCTGTATATGCTCATCTCATGAAAACGGTAAATTAACTTTCATCTCATGAATTACTTTAATTTGAAAACGGAAAAATAATTATTTTGATAAAATTTTGTACGCATTTCCAACGTCTTCGAAAATTAGCAATTGAATTGGAAACAAATATGAGTAAAATATGTTGTGCTATCAAAAAGGCCTTTTAAGTCATTACATAAAACTATTCAAATGCAGATTGATAAGTCAAGCACAGAATGCATGCCATAAAATTCAACAATCTCATTAAACGACCCTCGCCATGCAGCGAGCAACAACAATGGTGGTGGTTAGCGTCGTTGCATGAAATGAAGAAGAAGAAGAAGAAAAGCAGCAGCAGCATCAGAAGTAAACACAACAAGCGCCGTCATCTGCGTTCAAAATCGTACACATGCAACTACAACAACAATTTTGCTGCTTTCGCTCTTCTCTGCTATCATCCAGTTCTCAGAGAGGAGTGTGTCATGACGCGCTGACACGGAATGACACGCTAGAGCAAAATGGACTTGTCGCATGTCGCGCTGCGTGCCCTGGACGATTTTCCCGTTTCTTCATTGCGAGGGGGGTGACATTTTTGTTCTCTCTTCCCTTCACTCCTGCGTTGACACTTTTGCGTCAAAGACGCTGCTTTTGGCTCACTTCTCTTTCATTCGACTCTTTCAGTCCCGGTTGGAATTTTTCGAAGCGCTACATTATTTCGTCTCTGTTGTTGTTTTCATTACTTTTCCCGTCATTACTTTCAGTTTTCGGCGGAACGCGGTGCGAGTAGGACTGACGAACGGAGCAGCGCGCGGTGGACTCGCAGTGTTTACAAATTATTCAAACAAAATAATGGATAAAATTCAATGAAAATGATGTCCATAGAGTGAAAATAACCGAATTTATATATTAAAACACACAAAATTAGGGAACAACTGTTATATTTATTGATTAAAACAAAAAAAAAGTGTTTAAATTATAGAAAGAAAAGTGCGCCAAAATAGTGTTCAATTCAAAGTATTTAAGTATAAATTCATAAAAAATGATGGTGAATAAACAAAAAGCGAAGGCACACGCTGTACTGGAGAATGGCACCATGATAGGCGCAATTGTCAGCGAACATGTACCACATGGACAATTGGCAACGTATCGTAGTCAAGATGCCACACAAGCACTTATTATACCGGAAATTGTGATTAGCGCCAGCTATAGTAGTCATAGTCTTAATCAAAATCACTGTGATATGATGACATCGAACTGTTCGAGTGCGAGTGCCAATTGCAGCAGCAGCAGCGGCAGCAGCCGAAGCAGAAACAGCTCGTGTAACAATAACACCAACATGAGCGCTGACGACGCAGCAGCCGAACGCATAGCGTTGCTACGAGAACATCAAACGCATCAGCAGCACATCGATGATGAGCCTGAGGTCGTTGATAATGAGGGCAACCCAACGCAACATGATGCAGAATTTGAACAGTTCGTTTTGAATCGTACAACATCCGAGAGCAATATGCTCGAAACGAGTATTTATAGTGAATTGCAGTTTCCACCCTCTATGAATGGTGAGGGTGGCTATGGTGGCAATGGCGACAATAGTGGCGAGACTACAACAAATGCTGCCACGATTTCGCATACACCCACTGGAGGCGGCATAGTTGATATGTTGAATAGCAGCGCCTGTTCACGCAGCACAGATTCATCGCGTCAGAGTAAACGCATGCGCCGCCAAAAGATACATAAATCAACGAAGGTAAAGTGCAACAATGCGAATGCAACGGCGAGTGCAGTTGCGCAGACAACGGCACCTGTTGTTGGCAACAGTTATCCGCCACAGTATACAGCAATATTTTTGGAGGGACACCACGGCAGCGCTGCCAATGCGATGGGACAGCTTGCAAGTGCGGCAGCGTCCTCGCCATTTTTAACACAGCCAGTACAAAGCGACACAGCCTATCTGCAACATCATCACCAGCAACATATTCATCATCAGCAGTATCAATATTTTCAACAGCGACCGATGTTGAGCACTTTGACCCATCATCATCAATATCGCAGGTAATTCACTTGATTTCAAGACTTCAAGCCTTAGTGTGCGTGCGTGTGTGTGTGCGTGTGTTTTGAAATTTGTTAAAATTTACTGTGGAAAAAACTTATAAAACTAAAACTGAAAGTCATCAACGATCGTTGCTCGTGCCCCAACAACAAACCGAAACTGAAAGTTTGACAGGCACATTTAAAATTATAATTGGTATGCTCCATCAAAGGCAGCCACTCCATGATGCCAAGCAAACGCATACATTTGCCACAATGTTTGTAGCATTTGTACCATGTCAGACACAAAGCGAACTCAACTTTGCCATTGCAATCATCATTATCATCATCATCATCATCATCATCATCATGATCATCATCAGCATCACCATCATCAGTAGCAGTCAATCTCATGATATTGTCGAAAATAAAACTTTATCATTCAACAAAAATCATGTCACGCATGCAACAACAGCAGCAACCACCAACCACTGGCTGCTTATAATAGCTTGAAGCAGCAAAAAAGAAAAAAAGGCAAAAAATAAAAGAAATTGGAGCGAAGACGCCGGAGTAGCGATTTAGAGTTGTCTGTCAAAGAACCTCAAGCCAAAACGGTAGCCAACAAAAACAAAATCCGAAATCTCTTGCGTGGATATTAAGTGAGGAAGCACATTCATTTCGTTGTCAGTTGAGTTTTTTTTTGTTTCTTCTGCTTTTGTATGTCGATGATACTTTGGTTTCCTACTTTGCATTACAAACGCAGACGAGCTATACTGAAATCAGAGACGAGTGAAAAATATCTTAAAGACAAAAACTAAACAGAAAAAAATACTGCTTGGCTGTTGAAGTGGCAGCACTTATTCGTATTATTGGCTAGATTTTTTGACATTGATATGAGTTTTGCTCGGAAATGCTACAAATTCCACAAAACTCATGAGTTCTTTTGTGTGCGTGTGTGTGCGTGATTAAAATCATACACACATACACATGTGTTGCGCTGACGAAAACAAGAAAAAATGGCGTCGCTTGCCCGTCTTTGACAGAAGTACATCTCTTTTTCTTTTAGGCAAACAAACACATAGTTTGCTCGCCTCACTTGTTTTTGAAATGAAAAAAAAAATTCCCCGAACTCTTCCGCAGTAAACAAACATTTTAATAGTTAAACATAAATTATACATGATGTTTTGCTTTATGATTAATTATACACTTTTTTTTGGTTTATTTATATTTAATTATGAAAAAAAAATACTTGAAACAATTTTCAAGGTTTTGCTCTGATTTAAAATGCTTTGCTTTTTTTCAATTCGAAAAAATCCTGCGCAGTTTACACTTTTCTCCATTACGGCATTATAGCTTTCAATTCACTAATTTAAAAATATTTGTTGATTTTTTTCCTTTTTTAATAAAGCTTAAAATCATTGAAACTTACGTAATAGGCACGGACAATGAAAATAAACAAAACGAAAAAAAATAAAACAATGCATTATTGAAAATATTTGGTATACGCGAGAGAATTCAAATATAAAAAAAGAATGGAAAAACATATAAAATAAAATGCTTAATAATAATTGAATTGATTCGAAGTCCATTAAATTGATTTTAAAAGTTCGTAAAGCACAAATGGTCTTCGATGCGCATCAAATTGACAGACAGTTGCATTAAGCAGACACTTTTTGTTTTTGTATTTTTTCATGCCCGCTTATCAAATTTAAACAAATAAACTTTTAATATCATGCAACACTTTTCAATCAGACATCACAGTCGGCCAGAGCGCCAAACAAGGCAATCGGCCAACCAACAACTGCATTTGACCTCAAAAAGTGTGACGCCTCGAAAATAAACAAATGATTATATGCTAATTGACAGACGCAGATACGCGTCAAACAGCTACAATATTGAACCAAGACGCCAGACACCAAACAAATGCATACAATAAGTTAGAAAATTTATAGACGACGACGTGCGTAAATAATAATAATAATAAGTAATATAAAAGAGACAAAAACATAAAAAAAAACACGAAATTCAAATATGTACAAAAGTCAAATATTTTTCAAATCATTTGACTCTGCATTACGACTAAAATGCAGAAGACAATATTGACAAGACGCATGTTTGTTTGTATTCCTATTCGAAAATGTCGTTAATTACAATTTATAATATTTGTCATGTTATTTGTTGATAATAATGAAAAAAAACGAAACAAAAACAACAACAACAACAGCACCAAAAAGCACACTTTTAAGTGCAGACTTCAATTACGGGTATTTGGAATTGTTGGCCAACAAAGTAAAACGCCAAACTAACAATAATGTAGAAGATGCGAGGCCTAATTTGACAAAGCCGTATTGATAGCACATAGGAGCAAGAACTTAAGTGTATTTTCATGTGCCTGTCTGTTTGTTTGTCTGTGTTTTTGTCTGTCTGTCTGGCTGTCGGTCCGCCTGTCTGACTATCTGTGTGCCTATCCATCTATCAAAGGTCGCTTAATTGTTGTTGTTGTTGTTGGTCGGTTTATATGCAACACTCAATATCGATACATGTGCTGCTTGAATGGTTGCCGAACGTGAGCGTTTTATGTTGCAGGTTTGTTGCTTTTAACTTGAGCTGAAGTTGTGGTTTGACGTGAGCGAGTAAGCAAGTGACTTACTCAAACAGTCATTCAGTCAGGCAAAACACATGCCTGCATAGCAGTCAACCAATAAGCCAGTGCCTTGAACTCGTCGTATTTTTTTTTAGTTTCCTTCTTTTTTTTCTGTACCTTGTTGTTATTTGATACTACAAAGAGGAAGTCCAGCACGCAGCGTTTTGGGTTTCAAGTTTGTGGTTGAACATATTTTTGTATCTATGAACATAAAAAATTCAACTCAACTCATGCTAAATGACAAGCAGGTATTTTATGCTCTGTTTAACATTTGCAATGGTTTTATTTTTCTACAAAGCATCTTATACGTTGGACGCCTTTAAAGTCACCCCCACTTTCATCTAATCTTTTGCAAGCATAAATACTTTTACCAAAATATGAAATACCACAAAATTTATCTATGCTAAGTTTATGTCTCATCACTCCCGCACATAAACAGCTCTTCAGAATGAATTTAACCCCATTTGCTGTTGCCTGTTCTAATATTGATAATAAACTTACCTTGAGCATTCAGCTATGATTTTCCCGCAGTTTTTTTCCACTCTCTTCCTCTGTATATCTTCTGCTCACCCTTACTGCTTCAACTATGGCTCACTGTTCAAAGCATCCCCATTTTGTTTTTGTAGTAAAAGACCAAATCACCCTCAGCCTATTTACACTTTAAAACAGCTTTTGACTGATTTTGGTTTTAACGTTTCGAGACTCTATCACAAAATTGAATTTAAATTGCATATTTTGTCATACGAGGTTTCCTTCCTTCTTTAATGCGGGCATGAGTTTTCTGAAAATTGATTTTGCTCATATGAAACTCCTTTGGCGCTGACGTCGCTAATAAATTTTCGTTTTTGATTTTCGCTCAAGGGTGACTTCCGGCTTACGCACAGTGCGTATGAACAATTTGCCTCTAAGCTTTTAATGCCCTTATCAATGAAAAGCACTTGGAGTAGTTAAAGCAATTTTACGAAAATATTCATTTCTAGCTCAACTTGCTGCTCAGATACAAACTGCAAATGCTATTAAAGCTTGAAATTCAACGTCCACATGCACATGTCTTTGTTCATAAGTATAAGCAAAGGCTATTTAAGTATTAGAAAACTTTTGATGCATATCATAGCATACAAAAGACTCCTAATGACCATGCAGCTTCATTATTCTACTAAAGATGATAGATGAATATGCACGTTCGGTCTTTTGAAACACCAGTAGCCGATTAGGCGTACCTGTATAGAATTAAACTCGTTGCTGTTTATTCTTTTATTGTATTATATTTAAAGAAAAATGGGTGGCATTTTTTTATAGCGGTCATTTCATTTGAGTTCTACGATTCTTTCTTACGAACAAAAAAAAAAGTGGAATAAATAAAAAGACGTAAGCAGCTTAGGAGAAATTGTGAGCATGTGAAACGTTAAACTCAAATTTATGTAGCTAAGCACTTTTTATTGTCAATTTTGACTTTAACAAAAGAATTCTCTTAGCATTTTTTGTGAACAACAAACTGTTTTAAAAATTATTTAAACTAAAAAGATAAGAAATGTTGTTGAACTGTTAAGTTGAGTTTTTGAACAGTACTGTTACCGAAAGCTGTTACAGTAAGCTGTGCAATTTGGCCGTTCACTGTATCACAGTCGTGCTTAAAAACGTAGTCATGACTCGCCGCATGTCTGTTATTTGTGTATTCCGCGAATTGTAACTGAAAAGAAGTGTTTTTATATTAATATGAAAATACATTGTTGTATCGAACGCTATTAACTCTGCATTAATTTTTAATTTTCCAAACAATTGCTTGACTCATCATTGGCAATCATTGGCAGCCAAAGCATTTCTAACCGACGCACAATACAATTAAACAGTTATTGTATTTTAATGAAGCTTTATTTACATAAGCACTTCCTACACAATTTCCAACGCAATTGTCTAACCTTTTTTTTGGGCTTTCTCGTTGTTGTTGCTTAGCCATTGTTAGTTCTTTCAAGTCTTTTCCTCTGCACACTTTTTGAGGCGGCGATCTTTTGGTGTCTCGACGTCACTAATTTGCTGTTAATGGCATTGTTAATTATGCACTTTCGGGCATGTGCGCAGCTGTTGCTGCCAACAACTCCCGATGCTTTTTCTTTATATTTTGGGTTGACCGGTTTGGCTTTGTTTGTTTGTACATTCGTTAGACAAAAGCACGCCAACGGAAGTACTTAGACCTAAAGAAGTTACGCATGCGCAATTGTAATGCGTTTGTCAGTAGCTCTTTCTTTCACACAAAAACTCTTATCTACAACCATTTTTATCCGCCCAGAAAGGCGGTAATTACGCGCATTTGGCTTAGAGCGCTGCGGCTAAGTAGGTTAGCAGGTGTTGCTTATTGCAGTTTAATGACGCGGTACTCAAAGTGGGTCTAAGAAACGCGGCTGCCATTAAACCATTTCGTAGACACTGTAAAAGTTCAACTTTGGCTTGTCTACTGTCAAATCCATGCAGCAAATTTTGATTTCAACATTTACAACATCACAATTTACAAACACAATTCTTCAACAAAACTTCGCTCTCATGTTCGAAATAACTTCTCGACCATTTTTATGATTTCAGTATTGAAATTGTCGATGTGTTAGACGCATAATGGCTATAAATGCCTGCATTCTATTTATGTAAAGATTTTATTCTTGTGCCAGTCAGCTTAGACATTTTGTTCCGTGCAGCTAAGAACATAAGAAAAAGCTCATAAATTAGCTGCGAGCGTGAAGTCAGCATGATGTGTCGTGTCGCGTCGCGTCGCATCGTTAAAAATCGAACAGGGCGTAAGGCAATCAGCAAACGTCATTAACTGCATCTCACTCACGCACGCACGCACGCACGCACATGGGCAGGCAGTTATGTACTCTAGCGCTGTCTCCTTTTCTAATGCATGCACGGCTCCATAATTCAGTTTTACGCATTCAGGCAGATAATTTCCAAATTGCTTTTCGAGTTGTATAACTTGTTGTTGGTGTTGTTCTTGTTGTTGTTGTTAAATATAGTGTCGGCTTTATTGCTTCTTTTGTCCATAGTGCCTGAGAATTGCTTCTGCATTGCTGCCCTTGGCTATTAGACGCGTGTCTCATCATAATGAAAAACGAAAAAAAAACCATGGAAAACGTTATAACAACTTGAAAAATAGGCTGCATGACAAATGATCTGAAAGAAAATCAGTGCAAGAGTTGATTTTACATAAGCTGCGTAAAAAGAAGTTACTCACTTTTGTATATCAGTCACACATAATTGATTTTGTGCCCTGTACCGTTATACAACAACAACATTGCACCTCAAGCTGTCAAGACTTTGACATTTTGAAACATTATATTTGTTATTAACGATTCGGTTGCGCATCTTAATGCATAACTCTGTAGTTTGTTGCTTGACGTGCAACTGCACAAACTTCAAAATAAAATCAAAATAATTATAATAAAATGTTGCACGCATCTGCTTAAAGTCAGGCCATGCATGCGCAATGAGCACGAAACTCAAACGACTTAAATCAAATCTCAACTGCGCTGACACATAAAACCCATGAAAAACAAAAAAATACGAAGAGACAAAATTGAATTATGCATTATGTGATATGAAACAATAACAGTTATGTGTTCACTTTAGTCAAATTATTTATTAAATCACACAAAACAAAAAAAAAATGTCTTTGCTGCGTCAAAAAAAAACTGACTGCAATAATGTACAAAATAAACCAAAGGGCCAAAATTTCCAAAGAATATCTAACCCAATGAACGGGTTGCACACAAAACTGCGGGCAGCATGAACAAATGACAAAAAGTAGCAACTTTAGCTGTGATAAATTTGAAATTGATGGCTTTCTTTGTGCGACAATCATAATTTAGTGAAACACATTGTTGTTTTTGTTACTCTTGTGGGCTGAAGCTGAAGGCTGCCGCCACCACAGCTCGGCGACAAATTATACGCATGCGAGCTCAACTGTGACACTCGCTCGGTGCATGCGACCCGCAGCTGTTGTCACTGTAATTAAATGCGATTTCGAATGTCAGCAGAATAGTTCGAGCTCTTTGCTTTTCTTAGTAAGCACTTTTTTATTGTTTTATGGTTTTCAAACTATTTTTTCCCATTTAACAAATTCTTTTTTTTAAGTTTCTAAAGATTTACGCGCATATAAAGTTTTATGGACGACTTGCTATAAAGTTGCTATAAAAAAGTTTTAACGCCAAACAAAACGATTTTTAAATGTTTTATATGCAAATTGAAGAATTTTATATGTTTTGTTTTTTTCAAGTTAATAAATATAGAAATGTGCTCATGGTTGTTGATTTTTTTTTTTGCATTCTACCTGTTGATAAAGGGAACACACAATAAAATCATTATTGTGGAAAGACAACGTTGGCAATGCATTAGAAATCTGAAACAGATTCAATGGTACAACGCAACAAAAAGATACGACTTATCAAATACAACACAAAGAAAAAAGGAAAAACATCTGCTTTTTTGTCTCTAAACTAATGACGGAGAACGAACCCGAAATGCAATACAAGCAACCACGGGCAGGTGCAACATGTCAGCGTAGAGAGAATTTATGCAGGCTGCACAGACAAACAAATCAAAAGTGAAAAATCACTGAATTGTTAGAAAGAAATCTAGCAAACTATAAGGGAGACTGGGCTCGAAATGTGTCAAAAGGATACTTTTGTGTTAGCAAAACAGAGCCTTAGAAAAGAAATCAAGAACTCGGAGGGTGCATTTGAAATATAATGAGAAGACATGTGTTCATGCAAGAAACCGCCATGGCACTATGACAGATCTCAATACGCGTGTGTGTGTGTGTGTGTGTGTGTAAGAAAAGAGGATTTTTGAAATTCATTAACGTAAGATTGTTATCCTTAGCGCAGAATTGAGCTACCTGCGCAGGCATAATCTAAATAGTATATACCAACATATCTTAGACAACAACCGTGCACAGCGGGTGCTGAGGCAGGTAGACTGTTTATCATTGTTTAATGTGCATTGCTGCTTAGATACATGTACTTGTGTGTATGTTTCACACACTTAACTAAACTGACATTTTCGTTTTTTTTCAATCGCCTATTTACAGAAATTTATTGGATGCAACTGTACCACTTCCAGGCACAGAAGCAGGCGCCGTGCCCGGCAATGTTGGCCGTAACTTCAACGCCAACGATGCTGAGAACGGCAATGTGCGCACCTCAGCGATTGCCGCTGCCGCCGCTGCTGCTTTGAACACCCAAGTGTCCAGCTCGGATATACGCAAATGGTTCTCGCGGCCGTCGCTGCCGTTCGTTATTGGCGTTTTGGCGCTGCTCGGCGTTGCCTGTACCCTGGGCGGCATCGTGCTTGGCTCCACTGGCCTCATCGAGCACTCTACTCAGTATTTGAGCGCCGCACTGCTCATGATCGGCATTGGCGTTTCGCTGCTGGTCATTTCCGGTGTCATTTGGCGTCTCAGTCTGCCCGATGATGTCGATGACTGCCCATGCTTCAGACATTTGGAAACCTGTCGCAGCTGCAACAGTCCATACTGTGCAAATCGCTTAGTGCCAGGCAGTTATCTCTACCCAGAGTTCCAACATCGGCCGCCGCCACCATCATATCTCACCTCGTTGAACGAGTGCACCACCATGGGGTAAGTGTTGCTTGGCTTCTTCATCTCTCATCTGTATACTTATACTTCAACTATACATTTCTTCATAGATTTTTGTTACATCCTTCGGCCGGAAGTGTCCCGCCAAACGGCTACAACAACATGCGCTTGAACACTCCGCCGCCACTTTACAGATCCACCAACTCACTGAAGTAAGTGCGACAATAGAGAAATCGAAATAAATAAATTGTTATTAAAAAATAATGTTTTGCTTCAATTGCAGCGCTTATGTGCCAATTCCGACTAACACGGTCACTGCCAATGCCAATTTGTCGTCAACAATTATTAATCAAACACTGCCAGAAGCTCAGAATGCTTTGCAACCTTTAACCAAAGAGATCAACTATTTGGATTTGGACTAAGCATTTTGCGAAAAAAAATGTATTAATTAATTATTGAAATTTAAATTATAAGCAAATCAATTACACTACACAAATGACGTCACTGCTGTGTTAAACCAATTGTCAAACTGAAAACATTTTACAATCGTCCATTTGCATCAAAATCTAAGCTGACTTGTTCTTATGCACTATAGGAATGGCAAGTCATTAGGTCAGCAACACGAATTTATAAACTAAAAATCTGTTGGTTAAAAACGCCAATGACGTCACAACAAATAAAACATATTAACAGCTTTGCAAGCGACAAGTCAAAATACAAATAAAATTAAAAATATAAAACATTTAATGATTCTATCGGTGTTCAACAATAAACTTATGTGTGTGTTTAATTATTATGACTGAAACAAAAAATTTAAAATAAGAGTTTACGAACTAAAGAACAATAATAATTATCAAACAAAAATTAAAACATATTATAAATTGTGCTAAATGCAACATTAAAATTATACAAAAAAAATGAAAAAAAAACTAACAAATGTGAACTTTTATCTCACATCAACTATTTACTGTAGTTCAATATACTATCTTATAAGTTAATAATTTGTAAATATTTGAGAAATTATTTTTAAAGAACGAAAACAAATTATAGTTAAAACATGTTAAGCTATACTAAATGTGCAAACAACAACAGAATACTTTTATCTTTATTTAAACTGTTATGTTTACAAATTATTTCATAATTATACAAATGCCAAATTTACGTATAAAGCTAACAAAATAAATCAGTGTCAACGATTTTAATGTGTAATTAATTTGTTTTTCTTTATATTTTTTTCAATCGAACACAAATCTACAAGACTGAACCTCTGACACAAGAAACAATCGAATGCATTCTGAAAGTCCGAACTGCAAATCAAATACTAAATGACTTTACAATCAAACTTACTACAGAAATTGTCAGCAACAGCTGATGTCTAGGGAGTTGGTGAAGGATTCTCACCTTCCCCCTAAATCGTCTTAAGCTATAAATAATTGGCTCTAATCCAGTATCCGTTAGTATCTCGTGTCGTTTCGAGTATTTAATTTTGGTAGATGAATTTGCTAAAAAAAATTTCGATTGTGGTCATGTGCCTGCGACAAGTTTCGGTATTACTAATTTTATAACAGTTTCTTGAATAGAAGTATAAACGTTTTTATTGAAAAGAAATCAATTTGCTAATATTTACTTCAAACATGCAATTTTTTTATATTGAAACTATTATTATTTTCACAATTTCATAATTATATGCAAATTCAATATAATTTTTTATTTATATTTACTTTTTCGACTCAAATAATTTTGAAGTCCTTGACTTACATTTAAAATGAATTTCAAATGTCATAACCTAAATATTATCTTCCTTCGTAATACCATTATTATATAATTATTGTTTATAGCCTATCAAAATCAACGCCATTGTGTCATACACGCCCAGAAAATAACTTAATGATTGCTTGTACTACAAAGGGCTTATTAATAATGTTGGAGGCTATGCTGAACAAGGCACGGAAATTGAATTTCAAATAAAATGGACAAATTTAATGAAAATTTCCATTAGTTCATTGTTGAGTATTAACAGTTGTGGATTCCAACATTTAAAACAATATAAAAATGTATGTAAAAGTGACAATTGTGCTGTCAATTATACTTCTTGCGCTTGGCATTGGCGTAGGATTCTTTGGCTTGCCCCGGTTAATGCAGCATGCAATCAAAAAGGTACATGTGAAAACAATAATTCAAACATGATAATTTTTTGTATTTATTTCTTTAATGAAATTTCAAGAAAATCAATCTCGGCCCAGAAACAGAAGCACGTAAAATCTGGGAGAAAATGCCCTTTGCGGCGACTTTTAAAGTATATGTCTTCAATGTGACAAATCCTCAGGAAACACAAGATGGCGGCAAGCCAAAATTACAAGAAGTTGGTCCTTTCGTCTTTGAGTGAGTTGAAAGCAATCAAAAGTAAATCGTATAAATTTGAAAGTATTCAACTTAACAGCGAATGGAAGGACAAATATGATGTCGAAGATGTTGAAGAAGAGGACGCTGTCGGCTTCAATATGCGCAACACTTTCATATTCCGGCCGGATTTGGGCATGAGCGGTGAAGAAATCATAACAATGCCGCATACACTGATACAGGTAAGATTTTGTCGACTCACTGATTTCTTCCACTCTCGATTTAACACTTACTTTGGCACAGGCAATGGCGATCTCGGTCAAGCGCGACAAGGCGGCCTTGCTCGAACTCATAGCAAAAGGCATCGAAGCGATTTTTAAGCCAAAAAGCGCTTTCGTGTCAGCACCATTCATGGATATTTTCTTTCGCGGCATAAATGTTGATTGCAGCAGCTTGGATTTCGCTGCTAAAACAATTTGCCTCAATTTTCACACGGCCAGCATTAAAGGCGCGGTCAAAGTCAATGAGCAACTCTTTAAATTCTCCTTGATGAGTCCGGTGCGTTGTGAGGCTAATAATTGCCTACAAATAATTAATAATCACCCTTCATTAATGTATACTTTTGAGCAACAGAACAATCACAGCGACATTGGTCGCTTTAAGGTGTCGCGCGGCACCAAAAACAGTCGCATGGTAGGCGCAATACTTGAGTTGGACGGCGATGAGGCGCTCAGCACATGGCCGGACGAGCAATGCAATCGTCTGCGCGGCACGGATTCGACGATCTTTGCGCCGCTCATGAAGCCCACCGACGGCTTGTGGGCCTACTCACCGGACTTGTGCCGTTCGATGAGTCCGAAATTCGAACAAGTCATTAGCTATGCAAACATTCCAGCATATCATTATGTATTCGACTTTGGCGATGTGCAGGTCTGTGTACTTGCACCTTTTTGCAGTTTTGAATGGATAATTATTTTCACATTCACGCAATCGATATAGCATGAGCCGGACAACCACTGCTTCTGTGCCGCCTATCCCAGTCAGTGTCCTGCCAAGGGCACCATGAGTTTAAATGCCTGCACGGATGCGCCCATGATTGCATCGCTGCCACATTTTCTCAATGGCGCTGGCAAGCTCATTAGCGATGTTGACGGCCTACAGCCGAATTCGAACAAACATAGCTTCTTTATCGACCTTGAGCTGGTGAGTTTCCAAATTTTCTTCGATTGATCTAATTCCAACTTGTATCGCAGCACACGGGCACCATGCTCGCTGTCACCAAGCGACTGCAGTACAGCTTGGATGTGGCGCCTGTGGCCGAGGTGCCGGTCATGGCGCGTCTGCGGCCGCTCGTCATGCCCCTCTTTTGGTTGGAAGAGTCGGTGCGACTGAACAAATCGTACACAGATGTGCTGCGCAAGCAAATATTTCTGTAATATCAAACACTTCAGGCTGCTCAATAATTTGTAAATAATTGTGACGCTTTGCAGACCAATGGCAATAATCAACACCTTTAAGTGGCTTGCAACATTCTTGGGCGCCTTTGGCTGCGCGTTCGCGCTATACATGTTCCAGCAGCGAAGCACGGACATGAGTCGCGTGGCCAACAACAACGAAGCTGTTCTTACTGACAGCCTCGAGAAGTAATAGTAATAATAAATAATAAAAAATAAGTATTTTTTCCTTTTAAAAATTACTTTATTAAGAAGAACTTTTTTACACATAAGACAAACCAATCTCGTTAATTAAAATCTTAGAAAAAATAGCTAAAAACTTAAAAATAATATTTATTACAACACAAGTTACAAAAATAAATTTTGTTCAAAACATTCTTTTTTTGATTTTTTTTTTCTTTAACAGACTTTGGTTTAAACTTTACAAGAACAATTAATAATAATAATTTGTTTTTTAATTCATAAAATATTTATAAATAAAAAATATATACATTGACTTTTTCAAATATCGAAAAAGTCGTATATGGTTGCTTGCTACTTCTTCTACTACATGATTTAATCTATACGAGTATACGCATATACATTTGTATACAGAATCAACTGAGCTTAGCATTTAGGACATCCGCTGGCAGTGCAGCGATCACAACACCACAAACTTTTAATAAACTAAGCGACGACTATAATAAGTAGACAAGCAGACAGACACAAATGCCGAATGACCGTCGAATGGACCAATATGCCGGCAGACAGACATGAAGATGCACAAATGCAATATTGTACTTTCTTTTACAGCTTTTTTGGCTTCTTCTTGCTTGGCAACGGTGACGCGGGCGGCGTGTGCAGACTGCGCAACATCTCCAAACGAAAATCGAACTGCTTCAGCAGCAAAACTAACAGATAAATTGCGAGCAGATAAAGCGCTATCACGTCGATCAGATAATATTGCAGCAAACTGTAATACAAATTCTTTTTGTGAACTGTTGTTGTTGTTGTTATAAATGAGTACGTACTTCAGATTGCGCGCCGGCGATTGCAAATGATAGGCTCCTTTGTGACGCAACACATACTCGGTCCAATAGATGGAGGACTCCAATGCGGTCCAACGTTGATCGAGCAGCAGATTTTGACGATATCTAGCAGGAGCAGAGTTGTCAACACATGCGCTATATCAAATACAAACTAATTGCACTTACCTCGCTGCATTTCTGTACTGTGGATCGTGTATGACCTTCATGATGCCACGGTATAATTGCTGGGCCGAGAGCGTCTCCAGATTCAACTTGATTGCATAGCCATCGACTTCAGCCTTGGCAGAGTTGACATCATGATCACAGAACACGGGCATCGTGACCACAGGCACGCCATGATAGACCGTCTCGAACATGCTCAAGAGGCCGCCGTGCGTGACAAAGGCACGCAGTTTGCTATGGCCCAGTATGTCCTGCTGTGGCAACCAACGGCTCAGCTTCACATTCGGTGTGAGATCCTGCATATCGGCAACGCTGCCCTCGTACTTCCACAGCACATGATATGGCAAACGGGCGAATGTCTTCACCAGCATGCGTCGCAATGATTCCGGCATGTTGGCTGCTTTAACCGACGAGCCCATCGACACATATATGAAACCGGACTCACCCGACGAGGCAATGAAGTCCTCCAAGTCCTTCGGCAGCGGCTTGGCCGGCTTGCAATGTATGCACGCCACTTCGGCGACGTTCGGATTGAAGGCGCGCGGATAGGAGACGACGGCGTGCCCGTTTTGCAGTATGAAGCTCACATTACGTGACATCTCATAGGGGTGCGGCAAATGCGTGCCGAAGTGTGCGCGCAACACGCGATTAGTACGTCTGATGACATACTGCGTTATGTAAACATTTACAAGCGAGAAACAAAAAGTTTTTATTTATTTAGACAATTAACGACAATCACATTACGCATACGCATACGCACCCAATGCAATGCATGTTGCATAAGTTGCATTGCCGTGTTGCCGGCGCGCTGGTACAAGTTCATGTTGTCGGTGTAGCTGGTGTAGAAGTTCGGCGTTATGGCATAGGGCACCGGATTGCCGGCAATGGCCAAGCTGCCGGTATAGAAGCCAACAGTGTTTATATACATAAACGGCACTTTGTAATGATAGACCATGCCCAGCGCACACTCAGGAAACGCGCCATCGAGAATCGCCAGCTCGAAGTTGCGATTTAAGAGCTCCTTTGTCTCCGCGTCCGCCAACATGGCCTCACAAGACTAACCAGAGAAAAAATACACAAAAACAAACAAATAAATTAAATTCAACACGGACACGTTTTACTGTAAGAAATGTCAAACAATAACTTTGGTTTGTTGTTCGAAAAATAAATGAGTAAAATAAATTTAGTTATAATTGCCTTTTTTTAATGTAATAAACACGTAGTCGATATATCAAAATGGCACCACAGAAATGAAACCGAATTTTCCATGCATACAACAAAGAAACAACAACAACAAACGGAAGCTTACGTCAAGGCTTATTCATAAAGCAACTTGGAGACTAGACTTTGTGCTCATTTGTCGATTTCACATGTCGAAACTCATGTGTTCGTTGAGTCAAATAGATAAATGTTAAAAACAACACTAATTGCGCACAAATTATTGTACAAGCACAACAACCAAAAACTACAAAAGGCGGCGCTCATTCAACAGAATATCCTAATGATTGAGTTGATTTCAACGCTCACTTAAAACAACATTAACAAACAGTATTGCCTAACACGATTTTCTTTCTTGAAACCCAGAATGAAACTCACCTCAAAACCATAGCGTATGCCATCCCATGGCTTCAGTGGCATCTCACCGGACATGCGCGCGCCCAGCAAATCCCAATTCGTATAGTTTTGTATGTAATCGACGAGACCAGAAGGCGTTACTTCGTGCAGGCCATTCATATGAAAGTCGGACGGAAAGCCACTCAGGAACGTGATGTTGTGACCTCTGTGAATAAACAAGCAAAAGCAAATAAAGGTTTTCAAGTTCAATGGAACTGAGCACAAAAGAAACGCGTTATTGCACGATTAATAAACAAAACAGAAAAAACAAAATGCGTACAAAATGACTAACTCTGCATTTCTGTGCATATGCCAATTGTTCGCGCAGCCATTGTCAAAGAACATTTGCTTTTTTCGTGACAAAGTAAACGTGACACAAAGCCATCATTGCACATTAATCTTGAAGCCATTTTGGGTGTTCGTTCTGCCACAATGGACGTTGACTCTTGATGAATTGCGGGTTTTGTTTTTAATGCAATGAATAGACAGAACTTAACGACCGACTTGAATACTGCGTCATTTGTGTGGTACAGTTTTATTAATGAATAATTTCATGAAAGTTCATGACTTGTCAAACTAAAATCAAGCTTATGTCACATGTATCGCGTAGCGCTATGCAACATAGGTGACTATAATGTTGTTAATTTTTAATTGACAAAGCAATGAACTCCGCCATAAAATTCGTGTCACCTTTTAAACATATTGAAGAAGCAAGAAGTACTCACCTGGCTATCAATCCTTTGGCCAATTCCCAAAATGGTATCTTGTGTGACTTGGTGCCGCCCATTGTGACCATGAGAATGTCGGCTGCAAGTGTGCATGACACACAAGTCAGGAGCAGTAAACCGTATATTCGTGACATTTTGCTACGAAAAGAAAACAAATACGAAACTGAATTATATTTTTTATGCAGAATTACTTTATTTCAATTGGCGACCACTTGTGCTGCTGTGCGCTGCGTGTGGCTGACTTAAGCTTGTCGCTTGGCTGTCTGAGCCCTTTATAGAATTTCGGCACACAATCAAAGCGTTCGTATCTACAAATGTGTTCAAGTGGCTTAATCGAGCGTTTAGTTGGCCAAAAAAATAAAACAAAAACAACGCATAAAAAGCAAGCCATTATAATAAATGTTCTGACTACTTTTTAAATATTTGAAAAATTATTTTGTTTTTATTATTTTGTTGTTGTTTTTTCCGTAATAAGTACAGTGTCAACAAGAAGTTATGGTACGCATTCACTGAGACAAGTCATTCATCAAAAGTGCTAAGTACTGTCATACACACTAGGGTCAAATAATTTAGTTCTAAGGAAAATGCTGAAGAAATAAATCAAATGCTTTTGGAGCATTTAAGTGCTCAAATGTGTTTCGAAGCTCACTTAATTTTCTCTCAACTCAATAATCATCAATTTGGCAAAAAACTTTCAAGTGAAGTCTTTGTGTGATTTCACAACTTTTGTGTAATTCGATTTCAATAGAGCAGAGACAACAACAACTACTTCTTCAAATCGAAATTCGAAATTCATAAAAATACTTATGTATGATTTCATTCATAATAATTGCAACAGTTTCTGCATTAATCGACCATGACGAATATTATTTCGTGCTAGTACAATATTCATCTATACCCTACATACTCTTATATGGATGAAAGAGCATATTAGGTTCGTAGCGGTGTATGTCTCATGTAGAAGAAGACGTAATCAACTATGAAAAGTGTGACTTTTTGCTCATCTGTTCTTCTGCCTTAAAGAGCTAAAAATTGTTCGTATTATGAATCTCTGTCTTTCCATACGAATTCAATTTCTCCATCAACTCCATCTCTATCCAATAAACCTTTTTAATTTACAGCACATTACATAGTCGATGTTCTCGTCTATAACTCACTTTCTTGTTATGTTTTTGCGGATTTGGTTTTTTTAATTTATTCTGATTTTCTTAATCTGATTAGTGTACATTTATTTCACAGACTACAAGCAACAACTAAATCGCTTTTAGATACATTTGCTGTAATTAAAAAATCGTTTCGATATGCAACAACAACGACAACAACAACAACAAGCACGTTGAAGAGGTTCAAGGCAGTGCAACAGTCTTGTTTGAAATGTAAAAACCGCTTTTGTAGAACGTAAAAATAAAACTAAGTATTTTAAGTCACTCTAATTGAGCATGTTAGATGCGAGTAACTACTTTATTAGGCATACTTTTTAAAGCTCAGTTGGTCAGACATTTCAAACATGCGAGCATAAAAAAAGGTGAGTTGACCTTTCAACAAGAAGACACGCGCTAACACAAGTTTTACTATTTAACAATCGAGTGCCTTAGGCACCGGAAATCTTTCGCTCGTCATGCGCTTACCATAATGTATCTAGATACAAGCAATCGTTAAAAACATGCTAAGCACACTTGACATAACAAAAATGCGAAAAATTAGCATACAAATGTTTCTATACAAAAACTTTATTGATTATTATATGTAAGAATTGCTAAACATTATAGAATTTTTTAATATCATTAATAAAATTATTATAGCAAAAACAAAAACCACAAAATAGTAAAAAATTAGCTGCAGTCATCGAACAACGATTAAATACGCATTTGGCGACACAAGAAATAACAAACCAATTGAAAATAGCAAAAAAAATAAATTTAACAAAAAAAGTTCCAAACAAATGATAATCAAAGCGTTTCTCAAACAAAGAGCAAAGCAAAAACAAATTACTCGCAGATAAAAACAACAATGACCAGAAAAAACATAATAATTTTGCTGTGTTTTTGTTTCTTTGCTTTAATTGTTAAGTACAACAAAAAGTGTACTTATACAAAGACAACAAAAACAACAACTCCAACAATTACAGATGATATTGAATGAACAATGTTAGCCGAAGATCTTTTCTTCTCAGACATGGTCAAGTTCAAGGCGAAAAAATTGGAAAAAACCGAATTGTTGAAGCTTTGATCATTTGTGCCACAATTGCGCAAGACTTCATTTGACTTGAAGTGCGTTTGAAGAGCAAAAAACGAACGAAAACAAACAAGCCAAGCTTTGTCAATAACTGCGACATAGCCCAAGTTGAATACCCTACGACCCTCGGGTTTTTTTACGTTTTTACAGACGAAATAGAACATTTTAATGTGTCTTTAAGTGCTTTCAAAATTAAAACTAATCATTTATGTTTTTTAATAAACATATAATATAAGTTTTTATGATTATACTGTAAATCATAAAATTTTATGCTGCTTCTGGAAATGCTTAACATCAAAGTCCAAGCAAGCGCGTGCAGTGTCAAAGCAATATAAGTATTTGAGTCTATTGAACTTTTCTTAATTTGAAAAAGCATGAGGTAACACATCATTAATGAACAAGGCTCTTGGAGATTTTAAACTTTGCATTTAAACTCTAAGGTCAACAATTTATTTATTGTTAACACATAATATTAAATTGCAAGCTAACTAGAATGCAAGAGCACTGGCTACAGGCGCCTCCGGCTCGACTCAACAATTTATTAAACGTAAAAAACATAAACATTAAAAACATCTACTTTAATGAGAATCAATAAAAAAATCGCAAAACATTTTAAAATGCAATATTTATTCAAATGACTTTCTGTAAAATATTCCTGACGATAAAGTTCGTTTCCTGCCATTCATTGCTTGGAGCAGTTCCGTTCATGTAAATATTCAAATGACTTATGTGTCTAAGATATCTTACACAAACATATACATAACACAGACTGCTTTAAGACGCCATTTTTCCAAAATGCAAATATACAAGGTTGAAAATCGGAAAGACCAGCTCGAAATACATGAAGATACCAAATTCCGAAACTCCCAGAAATCTTTCCAGGCAACCCCTATTTTAGCGACTATATGACTGAGCTATTGGCGCTACTAATAGAAAAGTTATATTAAGTCGCAAGTAAATACGATTTTAAGAGCTGTTGATTTTAATAGAGTTGCCAGAATATAGTCGTAAAAGCCTTTTTGCTTTATGCATTACAAGTGTTACTTGCAAACATGCGACAGTACAATATTATTTGTTGAACATTAATGTCAAACAAGTGTTTCCTAACAGTTTTTCTGTAAAATGCATAAATTATGAGATGATCGCTCATACGTTTTGTTTACCTCATTGCTAATTAAATCGTACTGGAAATGAGTACACATTTTGAATAATCGTCTATGCATTACACGTACAATTGCCAAAATACTATAAAGGCAAAAAACAACAGTTTTATTGGCACGCCATATGACAACGGCTGTGCGCATGGTCAGTGTTTTGTAATAGTTATAAACAATTGACTGAGACGAAGCGTTATGCAGGAACAGACATGGCGTATAATTGATTAAAATCATTGGCCGACTGACTGACCGATTGAGTAAAGAAACCACTGAGCATGCAAGTGAACGAGTAACGGTGTATGAGTGTGCATGTGCGTGAGTGTGTGTGTGTGTGCGTGAGTGTGTGTGTGTGAGTGAGTGAACGAGCAAGTGACTTTCTGCATAACCAAGCGCGGCTGTTGGATTTTATTGGTCACGCCAACAATTTTCGTACAAAAACAAAGTTTAAATAAAAATCATTAATTAAGTCATGGCTTCGTGGGCTTTCACTTTTCTGTTGTGCTTTCCATTGTGCATTTGGCTTGGTCAAGAACAGTGAAGCAAATCACTTGCCACTCTCAGCATTTATATTTGCATTACGTATGTATTTCTATTTTACTTTTATATAATAAAATTGTCTTGTTTACTCATTTAATTTTTTCGTTTGCTGATTCAACTTTTAGTTTTTTTGACTTTTCAACTCTCGTGTGACCCTTTTACTTCTACGACACTAAAAACTTAATGAATGAAATAAAAGTTTGAGAACTCCGAAGCACTTTGTACACTTTCAGGTGTCTCTTTCTTTGCACCACCATTTGCAAGTGGCATGTTCATTATGAGCAGCCATAGGTGACAGTCTGAATGCTTTGGTGACACAAATGCGCCTTGAAAATAGCGTAGGGTGTTTAGTTGTGCGTGTTACTTATAACTACACTTTATTAGCTTTGACTTCTCATACTCAAAGTCAAATGTTTTGGCTTTTCTTGCTACTCTTATATATTGTCCGTTAAATAACTTCAACCAACGGTCAACTTACGAACGCATAAAGCATAACTTGAACCTAAGTGAAATATAAAGTCATGTGTATTATTCAAATGCGGTAAAATTCACTTTCCTAGACTGAAGTTATTGTGCAAAAACGGTTTTTATTAATCACAATTTGACTAAACTTGGCATAGAAGCAAAGTCTTAAAGCCAACGTTTGCAAGAAACATTTCTTTCAGCAATCAAATGGTTATAGCTTAAATGCCAATTGAATGTTTACTTCCTCTTTGCTTTAGCGCACTTGCAGCTCAAGTGCAAACGCACAACAACAACAGCAACTTATGACATAAATTGTAGATTCCGAATTCCAAGTCTATCAAATCGATATGTATGTGAGCTTTCTTGCATTTCTTTGCGTTTTTTTTCACTTGCACTCTTTGAGTTTATGTAATTTTATAGCAAATCACTCAGTGAGCGAACGAAACAATGAATCAATGAACGCAGCAACGAACGAACAAACAAACACTGTAGCGTTGTGTGCGTCTGTGTGCGTGTGTGTGAGTGAGTGTATTTGGCTGCCACTGGCACTGTTTGCTTTAAAACGTAATTGGTTTTAGGTGTTGGTGTCGTTTATGTTGTTGTTGTTGTCTTAAAGTTGTTACCGCTGCAAACATTTCACTGCAACAAGCTCGTTTCTTCGTTCCTCGTTCGCCGTTCGTCATTCGTTTCTGGCTTTGCTTGAAGTTGAATGCGCCAAAAACGAAAGTACAGACGATCGTTTCTGCTTGTGTTGCACATTGGCAGAAAAGCAGCAGCAGCAGCAGCAGCAACAACAACATTGAAGACGACTGCAACGCGCTTGCTGCTGCTGCTGCTGCTGCAACATAAAACGCCTCATTTGCTCGCCGTCGAGCAACGAGAAACAAAAACCAACAACGCCGCCGCATTGAACGCATAACGGTGATGCACAAGAAAAAGAAAAAGAAAAAAATTAGCGAATAAAAACGAAAACCGCTTTTGGGTAAATGCGCAACGACGACGACGACGACAACATTCCAGATATTTTGCAAGCAGCAACAGTTTTGGAAAAACGGAATTTCGAAACAAGCACAGAGTCAATCGAACGAACGATCGAAATAACTTTTTGTGGTTTTTTTTACTCGATTTCTGAAAACTTTTGGAGCACGGCCGTTCAAGAAACACACACACACACACTCACACACACACACATGCAAGCAGAGAAAGTAAAGTGACATACTTCGTATACATATGTGTACTTATATACAAACAGTTAACCCTTTAAACGATCTCAGAAAGGTGCAAAATCATGCCTCGCATCTTTGACACATCACATTTTTTGGAAAGAAGAACAAAAATGTTTCATTTCGATATAAGAGACAAGGCTTTGTTTTACTTACATATATTGTGTTTATATACATGTGTTTGTGTTTGTATTTGTTTTTTGATTTCTTTTGTTTAATATTCGCAAGCATTTAGTATTGACCGTTATTTATTGCATGTTTGCCGTCTTAGTTATAATTTTTATTTTTCTTTTTCTTCAACATTTCCAACTGATTTGCCTTACATCGCTTTCGTTTGCGTTTGGCAGCAATCTTTGTTTTAACAACGACAACAACAACAACAAATATCGCCAAAGAAAGCGCGAAAATAAATTTAGCAAAAAAAAAAAACCAAAACGGTCAACACAAATAGTCGTAGCCACACTAATGTGTCATTTTTAGAGCATTATGATTGTGAAATATAAATTTTAAATAAAAAATAACAACAACAACAAACCATATAAGAGAAGTTGAAAAGTTGAAAATGTTGGCAGCAAGTTTGTTGCTTAAGTCTTTCGTTTTTATGCGAATTGGTTAATTTTCTGATTCATATCATTTCGTATTTTAGTATTTATGTGATAAAACTAAACGAAAAAAGACACAATAACAAAAATGGAACGATAGAAATGAGATGAGACGAGACAAAAAATAAAGTTAATGTCAAGTTCGTTTTTTAAATATTTCGTTTAGACGCGGCGGCGATTAACAACGAATTGTGAAGTGTCAAATGTAACAAGAAAGTTATTGCTTTGCTTGAGAAACATGTTTAACCTTAAAGCCAAGACTTATTTCTTCATTCAAAAACTAAAACAAAAAATAACATATATACATATGTATAAACTCATACTTACATATATATACGGCTGACAACGAATTGGAAACAAAAGTATTACATGTGCTTTTCTTCATTTATTTTATTTGATTTCCTATAATCACAAAGAATTATACTTAGTCAGAAAATATATGTGAGACCCCTAATCAAGAAGAATACCCATTACTGGATGGTTATGGATGGTGTTCTGCTCAAATCTCAGACTCAACCGAGATAACTAATCGCATAAACGCATTTACACTAAAATCTCTAAGGTTTCATTTATATTTTACAAAACTTTATTTGAGATGATTTTTGATTGTAAATAAATTTTTTAACAAAACATCTTTCGTGAAATACCTTTAATCGTTGCGACAAGCAGAAGTTCCATGCCACTTTTGGAAACGTCAATTAAGAAGCCCTGAGGTATCAGTATGGTAACCGCAATTTTCAAAACAACAGAAAATGTTTCACACAAAAAGAGTTGTGGGAAGTCTTGCAGACGTCGAGCATAAAATAATGGATCAATATGATGTAGAAGTATCCAAATGAAGGATTGTTTGTAGTTTGGAAGAGACTGGATTCCATTCATGATATAATATTATCCAACAAGTTGCCAACAGCTGGAAACATACATTCAAGCGAAATACAACCGACTCCCTCGTTTACACGTCTCGAGATCTCTGGAACCGATAGTTCCGATTGAGTTGATGTTTAGCATAATGACTACTTTTGTGGTGTAAACGGTCCTTAAGGACGAAATTCCCAAAAGTCATGTTCGTTTATATGTAAATACATGAATAGTATGTGTACAATAAATGATATGCACATATAGTAAAATAAAGCGATGACTATAAACGCTGTAAAATGGTTCTAATTTTGAATGCCTTTTCAATATTTACTTTTCTGCTAAATTTTAGACATGAAGTTCATGCATTTCGTTAAAAAACAAACATGTTCGTTTCTTAAGTCTTTCGTATATTTTATATGTTTGTACTCATTATGTATTATTATTCTTAATGTTAATTTAACTTTTTCGTAATTCATGTTTAAGAAGCGTGAACCATTTAATATAATTTAACCAATTTTTTCATTTTTGATTCTATTTTTTTCTCTTAGAAAAAGAAATATAATTATTTCATTTGACTCAAGTAAATTACACTCACTTTAATGTTGAGATTGGACCATCTTGATAGCTTTGCAAACGCTGCCAGCCAAGGGCGTAGCCAGCTTATGGCAAGGGGGACCTAATTCAAGTATTGGAAGTACCGAAGTTGTGATGTAGGAGGGGAGGCGGACTGACCGTTTCCCCCTGGGCTACGCGCTTCTTGCAAGCTAATAAAACTTAAACACGTTTCGCTTTCAACTACGTGGGTAAGAAAAAGAAAACGAAGGCTCAAAACAATTACAAAAAAAATTAAAAAATTCAATTATTAAAAAATAAAATTGAAACGACAAATAAAGTACAAAAAGAAGAAGTGTTGTACATGTATTTTGTAAGTCGCACAAAGTCTTAGCAATTAATCAAATTATTTAATAATGACACATGCACACATGCGCACACACACAGAGACATGTACAAGTGTTACAACATAAAACGCGTGAAGGAAACAACAACAAATTGCTGAAGTCTTCGTTTTGTTAATGATTGATTTTTACATTAGAAATCTTTGTGCACATGACACAATTGAAATGTGCAAATTTTAGGCAAAACTCAATGCAAATTCGAGAAAAAACAATTTCGAATTTCGAGAAAAAACCAAAAATTAAAAATTCCACAAACATTTTTTGTGTGTGGGCAAACAACAACAACAACAGCAACAATTGTCGAGCATGAACATCTTTATGTACGCCTTTGAAACATCTTGATTTATTTGCTAAGTTATATGTAAGTTGTTTTTTTTAAGTAAATGTGTTTTGTATTTTTATGTTTTGTCAGAAAAATATTTGTTGTTTCTTTTTGTTTTATTATTGTTAACTAATCTCATGCGACATAAACAAAAAAAAAAACAAAACAAAATAATTATAAGCCAATAAGAAGAAGAAACGCCAAATAAGTTTAAAGAAATGAAAAATAGTCTCAGCGGCCTTGACCACATTTGCGTGCATTTGCGGCATTAAGCGAGCAACTTTTGAGTAATTTTAGTTGATTTACTTAAATATGTTAAATCTTGTTTTTTTTTATTATATTTAATAACATAAAATTACAAACATATTTCATGACAAGTGTTCAAGAGTGCCAAAAAACCCCCCAAAAAAACATAAAATATAAAACAGAGATCAACAAGTTTGTTGCCAGAGTCTTTTGTTTTTCAAGGCATCAAGGCAAACAATTGCATTACATTTAACCTTGTATTAAACGACTTTTATTTTCGTAATGAAAGCGGGAAGCATTTACTGCAAGTGAACAAGGAGACGTAAAACATAATTAAGTTCGCAGTATGTTGTTGTCCAACTGCCACAATGAAGCATAATTTTCCTCAGGCTGGACGACTTTTCAATTTGTTCTCCGCTTTGCAAACAAAACTTTCAAGCAAACAAGCTTGAAATTAACGAAAAACAAACATGTATGAAATCACACACACCACACAGCCAGCTGCATGCAACTTTGTCTCGCTGCGCAACTGACCACAAGCAACGAACGCCAATTGAAATCAAAAGACTTAAGCGAAAAACTTGCGCAAAACTTTTCATGTTGCAATTCACACAAGAGAATAAAAACTTTTGGCACAAACCTTTTTTGTTTTTTATTGATTTGTGAACCTTATAAAATTGTATACGAATGCAAGCAAATGCAATGCACAAAAAAGCATGAATATTTTTACAAACTTATTTAATTTTTATTTCTTTTCGTATTTATTACGTTGTCGCACAAATTCACGTTTTTCGTTGTATTCACTTAGCTCTTGAAACGCTTTGGTCGTTTAGTCGTTAACACACTTTCACCAAGCCATATAAACTTATTATTTAATACTTATTACAATATTATCGTAATTTAAATTATTGCTCACGCGTGACACATACAACGATCATAAGAATTACAGATTCAATGCAATTAATTGTATGGCAGCTAATAAACACACACAACACACTTTATGCTAAACATACCAATACATCATTTATTACTACTTTTATCAATCAATTCACACAAATTGAACAGAAAAATGTGTAACAGCAAGAAAAACACACACAAAGCGTCGCCTTCGCTTACGTCTTTTGCTTATCAACGAAACTTTTCACTTTTTCAAACGTTCGATTCAAATAAAGAGTTCTTCTACGTTTGGCGGCGCATGCGCGTTGCGTCGAAGCTTCAACGCTCGTGTACGAAATTCAACTGAATGTGAACTGAGCGTTTTGACAACTTTTTGGCTAACAAAGCAGCGAGCAGAAACAGCGCAGCACACAGCAGCTGTATTTTTGAGCTTGCTTGCAAGATGCGTTCAAAAGTTAACGTTTATTTCCAAGATTTCGTCTCTTTTTTATTTTGTTAGCAAGCTTTGTTGCATTCGAAGCTTTTGCAAGCGTTGTTAATATTTTGCGTAATAATTGCATTTATTTTGCAGCTTTGTTACATTATTGTATTTTTTGCAGCTTCCAATCATGATTGTTATGGTTTGTAGATAATACATGTGTTTAAGTTATGGTATATGTTTTAGTGGCGACGTTTATGAATAGAATAATATTAAAAATAAAATGTTATTAGATTTGCGGAGTACGCTGACATAAGACTAACTAAATAACTATTATAAGCATAGAGTACGAATGTGCTGCATATAATGGACAATTTATTTTGCTCAGTTTTGGCGTCTTGTTTGGCGCATATTCTTTTCGATTTCGAATTGACGCAAGTCCGTACGCTGTAGGAAGTCCTGACGCTCCAGGAAGCTGCGAAAAATATGATAATTAAATAATTTTCTATCGAAAAAAAATAAAACGCACCCATCTTTGCCTTTGTTGAAAGTTTGCAACTGTTCCTCAATGCCTTCGTCCTGTTTGAAGCTTTTCCAATCCATTTGCGATTTTTCAAGCACAGACATTTTCTTCTTCTTGCCTATCTGATTTAGTATGGAACCTAGCCCGCCGGCACCGCCTGGACTTGGCGCACCAGTTAGCGCAGGACGTTTAAGACCACCAAGTCCGGCGCGTGTAGTTGATGCTGCTGCTGTTGTAGGCCGGCTCGCTGTTGGAATCGTTTTGTTCTCTTTGACGCTGTCCTTGTTTAGAGGCTTCTCCACACAAACCGCCTCGCCAGCAAAGTCCAAGACCTCAACGATTGTCTGTTTTTTTGCACTTTTTGCACCTTCTTGTTGGCTAATCGCCGGCTTACTGTCACCGTTGACGAGTTTTTCAGAAGAGGCTACTTTTTGCTGAGGGTTGCTTGCTTTGCTCGTATTTGCTTCACCAAGAAAGTCTGCCCAAAGTGCATCAGTGCGCGACTTCTCTGTCTCTTCGTCAGATTCTAGTTCATCTTTTTCATGCTCAGTATTGATTTTGCCGCCTCGTTCAGCATCCGTTTGTCTTGTGCAACGCCTAGTACTTCCCTCTATGGTTTCCGGTTCCTTCTCAGATTTAGCGGTTTTACATCTCCTCGACTTTTTTTTGGGCTGTTTCCTACCCTTTCCTGTTGGTTCGCCATCATCGGCGTCTTGTTCGCTGCTAGACGCTTCGCTATCTTCGCTCTCTGCTTCGCTGCATGATTCTCCGGCTGCACTTCCAACGCAAAAGTCTTCGTCGCTTTGGTCGCTGTCGCTGGCGTAGTCCTCCTCTTTATTCATTTTAACTCTTTTTGACAAAATCAGCGCATCCCGGTCTTAGTTACTTTGGTAAACTGCTGTATGTTTTCGGTTACTGCGATTCCAGTTACTTTGCAATTTAATTTGTGACGACAAAAAATAAGCAAAATTTGGAAATGCTTATTTTGGACTGTAATTTGAAGGAGCAATCTCAGTCTCTCCTTAAAAACAACAAAAAAACACACAAGAACGCCACCTAGTGAAGAAAATCGTCAACTTGCGCTGTATGTATATATATTTATTATTATTATTTCGGATTTGAGGTTATGTGGCGAGCGTGAAGTGACACAAGTGAGCCAAGCCGGCTTCTTTGACGCAAGAGTGTCCACAAAAAAGGGAAGAAGATGCACGAAACCTCCATCGGAATAACATAGAAACGGAGGAACGGGAAAATCGCCGAGCGAATGCAGCGCGACAATCGACAAATCAATTTTGCTCTTTCTGTGTCATTCCGCCGTATGTTGCGAGCATTCAGTTTCTCTGTTGGGACGAGCAAGCCGAGAAAGAATGGGGCTGAACATCGAGCATACAGCCCTGTTAATCATATGTTGAACAAGAAACTGAAACATCTGTTCTAAAAAAGACTCAATCACAGCTTGGCTCATGTCTAATCGAGTCTTAAGTGAACAAACTGCGCGACCATAAACTCGTGTTCGTCAATCGTTCCCAGTTACTCTCAGTGAGAGGCTGTGTCTATGTATATTCCACCATCAAACGTCCCAAGCTGTGTTTAGTCATCAAATGGTCATCAGCTCGATGCCATTTCGCCGCAAAATAGAAAAACTGCAACTTACATGATGTATTTAGTTACGTTTAAATATTGGTTTCTTGCAGTGCTTTAATTTATTGCAAAGGCCAACAAGGAAAAAATTTTCATTTTTTCCCTTTGCTGTTTGATATGCATTCGTTTTCTGCATGAAATAACGGTCAATTTGTATTTGTCCGACAATTGCTGACTGAGATATGGTGTCCACCACCAAAGTGTGTTATGGTTGGAAGATGGCTTTTAAACAGTAAAACAGTTGCAGAAGTCATGGTATTTGCATATATACATAATTATTATAAATTTAAAATCCTTGTTGGCCAAAAAGAGTCCGCTCCATCATTTATTGTATTGTATGTACAACACATAAGACACTATTTGGGCGCCCCATCAATAGTCAAACACAGGGCAAACCAGTATTTTATTTTTGACCAAATTTGGACACCCAAATGACATTTCACTGACTTTAGATCAAGTTGAATTTATCAATATTGTACTCTGGTATTTTACATGTGGTGCCCTTACACATAAGCTAGTTCATAAATAAATTATGAATTAACAGAAAATTGTGGAAGAGCTGCCATATAGACTGAAAAATTTAAATTAAGTTTGATAGAGATGATCGATATCGTAACTTTTCAATATTAGTCTGATGTGATTAAGATTATAAAATACCTGTAATTTGTAATTCACTGTGTTATTTTATGTACAAAACAGAATTTTACACAGCTTCTTCATTATAAAAATGAGACACAATTGTGTATCGTCATTTAGATGATAAATTTTTCGAACTATATGTCATAGTTTTTATTTAAGAAAAATTAAGAAAAAATTGGAAATCCAAATTCCAACGTTTGTGATTCTCAAATATAATTGAAAACCGTATTTCGTAAAATATCGCTCATCCCTAGTTGAACTTCATTCGTTAATAGGTTGAGAAGTCGCGCGAGGGCGGCCGAAACGAAAAAAAAATAAATAAAAATTAAGCTTAATAATAAAGAAACAAATTACTAAGTGTGTTTGAATTAGTTTAGGTGCATGAATTAGTTTTAGCACAGTGTGCGTGAATATCTTATGTAAAATTGAGAAACAATTTGCACATAATCGATCAAATTAACACAAACAAAAATGAAAAATAATGAAAACAAAGAACTCTACATGCTGTGAACAACAGCATCATAACGCTCGACAACAATTAGGATATTAACTTGACAATAAGTGGTGTTCTAGTCGCCAGTAAGCGAAGCCAAAAATCCAGTGGTCGGCAGCCACCGCCTCTCTTCCATCGTGTGAGGACCAAAGACGTCTTGAGGGCGCAGCCAAAGGACCGAAGGTAGACTTCTGCTATTAAACTTGAACTTTGAAATGAATCATACAAATTATTATGTGTATGTGCTTTCTTTTTAATAGGGCCAAATATTATAATGCTTAGTAGCGCCTACGGTAACGACAACACATCAGGGAACTTCAAAGCACTGTGGAAGTCATATCAGCAATACAAGATACTGCTAAATACAAATAACCAATAGTCAACTGATAAGCAATAAACAGCCGCTGAGCAATAAGAGCCGTATTATCTTCCAGGAAACAGTTTGTGCCTCCTCTCTATGTAGAGAAATACGCCACATACATATAACAAACATTTAAATCTAACACAAAATAAGCATTATACAAACAAACGCCAAATTCATCATCACGTCGCTAATCAGCATACGTCTTGTAATGTTGTCCGACCTCGATGATGCGGATGAGTTGGACACCATTACTATTGGCGACGTCATGGGCTTACGCGGCCAAAGTAGACTTAAAACATTTCGCGAAATGTGGTATCACATATTTTTATGGGCGCTCTTCTCCTCCATATTCATACATACGTGCGCAGCGCTTGTTGCGTTCGTAACGTTACGTAAACACAAATTCGGTCGTTTCTTCTCGATATTGATTCTAGTTATGGGTTTCCTTTCACCGGCGACAAGTGGTATAATCAGCAGCGCAGTCATCGCCTTTGTACATCGTGCCTCAAGTTTGCCTATGTCGCCAATCTATGCAATGATCTGGGGACTAGGTCAGACGTGTGTCTCAGCGTGCTTAGGATTCACACGTATACTGGCGACGTTGTAAATTCGATATTGGCACAGACTGAACCTGGAAATTAGGCACGATCATTGCGACATTGGTGTGATATTTTGCACGCTCTTTTTCGTTTTTTTTTTGTTGTCTAACGTTATTTTTCTGTTTAACATAAAATTTTGCTTAAATAACTTATGCTTCACTATTCAATTATCTTTGGTCATTAATTTTGATTTTGCGATATTACGCATACATACATTGTAGCTAATAATTAGAGTACTCGTCTTTTATAGGTATGTATGTGTATATACAGGCCAATATTTATAAATACAACCATTTTAAACCATAGGCGTACAGTGCATCCTTTGTATATCCGTCATCGTTTCAAATCGTTAATCGTAATATCTTGGCAATATAAATACTCCACACTTTCACTACTTGTAATAAACCATTTTTCAATTAGGCAACGTGAACGATTCGTAGAGTTCGCCGACTCGTCAAACACGATAAACAAAATTTATGGAATATGCAAATATATTGTGATTTTTTTAACTTTAAAGAAAAACAAAAAATTTAATCAATTTTAGCAATTATATATATGTTAACTTTATTAAGTATGAAAAAAATATTGTAAAAATTAATTGTAATTGATAAAATATAAGCTGTATCAATCGTCTACAACTGTGTATTTGGATTACGTGCACTATACAGAGTATAGAGTTTGCCAGCAAGGACATTGCCAATACGTCGATCAGTCTTCAACGGCTGTGGACCATTTCTCATGATCTTGAGATCAGCCAAAGTAGCTACTGCAGTAGGATCGCGCTCAAAGTGATCCAATAGTTTTTTAGGACTCGGATACTGTGCTATTATCGATTCCGCTACCTCTAATGTGACTAAAGGCAACCGGTTCAAATGTTGTTGCCACAGTCGCCCATAACCATTGCCGTTCTCGACACGTACGCATTGTTTCTTGTCATTGGCTAAGTAATTCTTAAAACTACCCATAATTTCTGAGCGTTGTAGTTTGTAAGGCGCCTCAGCAATTGACTTGGTAATGCGGCGTAGATGCGTTACTAGTTCCCGCGCGTCAAACGATGTTTGGATAACATTAATTTCGTACATCACCTGTAGTTCGATAAGCGCATTCAACAGCTGACCTTGTTTATCCTTCTGCCGCGGCATTATGATCGTATGCTTAAGCATGGGGAAGGCATTGCGTAGTATTATACCATATTCCAATAAGTTTGAAGTTTTAAGCGCACGTTGCAGCTCGTTAACGGTGACTATGCGCACAACTTGGTTTTCCTCCTTCCATTCTTCACACAAATCAGCTGTGTTTATGTCGAGCGTTAGTTGACCAACGTTGCGCTCCCAAATAATGCAATTAGCTACGGGCAAGCGGCGAGTTGAATACTTGATCTGCGCAGATGCCAGTTCCGCCAGTAATTCTGATCCAATCTCTGTTTGCAGTACATTGCTGTCAATGACAAGTCTTAAAAATTTTTCACATTCGCCGGGTTTAATGCGTTTTTGCTGCTCTTTAATGGCTTGCTTCGAGAGTTTGTCTACTTTGCTGGTCGCCATATCCCTAAATTAGCAAATAATTAGACCTCAATTAAAAATTTGCAAATTTTGAATAATAGAATGTTTTTTTTTTTAAACTAAAAGCAAAAGTGGCACCTCTGGGCTACTAGCAGTTACTAGTTGCTTAAGTTTCAAACTTTGACTTTTAACTTTACTTCCGAACGAGTTCAAAAATGAACAAACTAAAAACACCGATGTGGGATTTTCATTCACATATATTGGTCATATTTTTATCCAAGCATTATACGTCCCGTCCAGAAAATATTAAAAGAATTATACATTTTGTTCGAATTTATTAATGAAAAGTAGCAGTACTGCTACTCATGCTGTCAGAACTAGAGGTGGAGAAACACCGATGTTCGGGTAGACTTGATTGTTATTATTATGCATATTTAAAGGACAACATATGATATATTACCCAATATGGCTGAGGATCGCTTATTTGAAATACATTTATTTTTTCTAAATGTTGACTTCATCTGCACGGGAAGATTTTGTTTTTGTTGCAGTTGTATTTTCTTTAAAATTAAAATATTTGTTTATGTATTGTGTCGACTCTTATCCACAATGATACTAGAACAAAAGCTTGGGCTCTTATTTAAAAAATTCCTTTGCAGCCACAGCTTCAGCCAACACCACCAACTAAAAACCCTAAGCATTAAATGAGTGTTATTTTTTATATGAAATAAAATACAGAAGTTATTGTATATACAATTTATTCCTTCTCTTGAATAAACAGGGATGTGTTTTAAAATCGTCGATGTTGGCCTACTAACATCGATGTTAGCGATGTCTTAAAAACATCGATGATACTTACATGCTGATTCCCCACCTCTAGACATAACTAACAACTAATCTTCCGTCTCTAACATCCGCACGTGTTTACAATCCTCTACGTTTTGTTTTTACACTGAAGCGAATATAATATTTTTATTAAAATGTATCTCATGTATACTTTGAATGAAAACGGAGAACGCGTTTACACATTGAAGGTACATAGTGTACGTTTTCAACAATTCTGTTACTAATTGCTTGAATGTTTTTTGCCACATAGAAACGCACTGAAGATGGTCAGCCCACAATCTCGGCGCACCCAGCACGCTTTACACCGGAGGACAAATTTTCACGCCAGCGTCTGACAATTAAAAAACGTTTTGGCTTGCTCCTGACCCAAAAACCGGAAATTGTCTACTAATATAAAAACAAAACATTTAGTTTATGACTAGTTTAAAAGAAAAAGAAATTTATTATTTACATTAAATAAATCTTGTATTTGAAATAGAACTACAAACTGTTACATTAAATACGTCGCTTAAGACCTGCCGTATAGTCATACAACTGTGGATTACGAAATTCACCGCGCATATCGAGCACATAAAATAGTGTTTTTCCTTTAATTTTTATGGGCAGCTGGACTCGTGCCATTTCTCGTGATTCCTGAGCCGAAATACACTTGAGCGGCACGGTCATTATCCGGTTCTTGTTAAACGGACCATAAGTAACAAACGAGACATCGTTACCACCTTTTCGCAGTATTAGAAAACGTACTGAGCGCAGAGTAAAAGTCCAAGCGACCAATAATATGCCATAACCTGTTAACAATATAATATTCATATGTAAATGACTTTAAATGGATTAAGTTTTAACTATGGACTACGTACCAATAGCAAAGCAACATATTGTAATGCCATTTCTGTACTTATTGTCGCCGAGGTTTATTCGTTGATACCATTTTAAGTCAGCATCAGGATTTGGATCAACAGGTGCATCCTTCAATTTTGTGAATGCAAAGTGTGAAAGATACGTCCAAAACACAAACTGGCATACGGCAAACACATTGAGCACATTATAAAATTTTGGGTTTTCGTACTTAAACAAAACAACGTCCTTAGTCGGCTTTGTGTTGAGATCATAAGGTTTGGTACAAAGGGTTTTAAAATTGAACACATTTGGCGGCTTAATGTTTACTCCTGAACTTTGTGGTGTACCTTGCAGCACTCGGAACCAGTGCGACTTCACCAGATTTGACGAACGCCTCACCGCAAAATTAAGTATGTTGCTCATATTTCAAAATTATTTAATACAACAGCTGTTGCAATATAACCTTAAAACCTATTATGTGAACAGCTGATGTTGACAGTTCGGCCTTTTGTTTACGCGTTCCAATTCCGCATGTTTTGTTGGTTTCGCGAAAACAAACAGGCATTTCAGGAACTGAAACGGCGTCAATGAATATTTCAACTTTGAAATAGATGATCCAATCATACCATTTGAGCAAAACATATGCGGAGCAAGCACTCACGTCCCAAATTTTATCACATGTCACTTTTGATCCAATTCCGAGGCTTTGTCGTCTCTTGGAAATGGAATAGGCGGCAGTTAATTGTTGTTTTGGTAGTGGACAAGTAAGCCGCGGACGCTGTGTTTCACATAAATCGCGTTAAAATTTTCGAAAATTGTTCAAATATCGCCGAAAACCAAACAAATAAAACCAAAATTAAATTAAATAAGTGTTTTAATTGACTAATTTTGGATTACAAGTTAATTGGATGAGTTAAACAGTATTTTAAAAGGTTAGTTAATTGACGCTTTTGATATAACTTATTTTACCACTATGTTTTAACGTGTCTTAAATATTATAATCTAACAGTTTATTTAAGTTTTGTCTTATTAATTATTATTTTAATGTTTTAGTTGAAAATGCATTTGTTTTGAAATAATTGTTTTGCTTTTACTAAACAAAGTGTTAATCGCCTGAGTAACTTTGCCAAAATAGGGTTGTCAGGCTACCCCAAGTTTTTTTTGAAAAATAACAGATTATCTAATTTAAAGGGTTCTATAAGCCATCATAGGTCTTAAGTAACCTTATTTCCTTGATACAAACTACTGTTTATATCCTTAACATTCAAGTAATAATTAAATTTAAGGTCAATAATGAAGAAAATAAATAAAGTTTTAAGGCAACTCTAAAGGTATATATTATTAGTTATGGATCCCTGTGTTTAGATAGAACAGTAAGAGGCTACTCCTTATAATTATGAAAAAAACACTACTAATGATAAATATGAGAAATATTTGGTAACCCTGCTTAACAAATGATACACTAGAAACCAAAATACAGCAATTTATAAAAAAAGTTTGCACTACAAAAAATCTATATATTTACTGAATGTCATTTAGCATAATACATATACACACATAATATTGAGAAAAGGCGTATGTTAGATTAAAAAAGCCAGTTTTGAATAAATTTTTGCAACTTGCAAATTTTCGCAAAAATCAACATGTTCAATCTTAACTATATGAATTTGGTAGAGATCGGTTTATATAGCTGAAATAAACTCGGATTTACGGGAATAACGGAATTATATAAAAATTTTTCAACCTAACCTTAAAGACCATAATCGATATGTAACCTAAAAACGACGTAAACATGCTGCAAAATTGTACGTTCACACACACACAACTAAAACGAATACACATATACAGGCGTCACACTCACCCATACATATACAGTTGCCTATAGCAGAGCCTGAGTGTGAGTGCGAAAGCAATAAAGTTGTACAAACAAAAGCTACAGAAATGAAATCACGACGCCCATATTATCTTTACTTATTCGGATAGATATTATTTGGTCTATACTCACATTTATATGGTTATAACAAAATTCGGGTCCAGCTAAAAAAAAAGTTGACTATTAAATTATTACCTAGGAGAGGTCCAAAGGGGTCTACATATATTATCAATAGCTCCAGCAACAATAATAAGTATTAAATTTTATTTACTTGGATGAACCTTTAAAAAAGATGGCGAACGCAATTGTCTTCTTATTCTCCTTTTAAATGCATATGGAAAGAGAAAGAAAAAATCATGCTACGTTTTGCTCTATAGCGCAACCAACATTTTATTTGTTGTATTATCGCACACGTTGCGCTCTTTTTAGTCTGGGCTTTTTGTTGTTGCGTAGCTTCCCAGCCGTGCTTTTTGTATACACATCTCCGCACATATCCTCAGTTCTCCTCTCAACAGCGGTAAGGTTTGCCAAGAAGTACTTCTAAACTGTCAGGTTCAACCTATTTCTGCCCCTCACTTCCTTTACTAGTCCAAACCTCATTTCAGACAATG